>CM029017.1:132652069-133186244 GCA_016801055.1 Panax notoginseng | reverse complement strand
TTTTGACAGTGAGAGAGTCTTTATTAAAGTAAGAGTGTGTTTCCTTATTTGGTGGGATAAGGAGGTTATTTTGGAAGGAATTTATCAGTTATTATTTTTGTTATAAGGTGATTCTACAAAGGACTCCTACTCCTAATTGGATTCAGGTGGATATGGCATTATAAATACAACAATAAGAAAGGGATGAAGGATACAAGATACAAGAGCATATTACACAAATAAACACTTTGTACTCTTATATTATTATAGTGGATTTCTCTCTCTCTCCGTGGTTTTTTTCCTAATTGGGTTTCCACGTAAATTCTTGTGTTCATATTTTATATCTCTTTATTTATGTCTATGTGAGTGTATTCGTGAGTTTGATTTCACAATCATACAATTAATCGTTAGTGCGATTTTGACCTGCTGTTTTGGGTCATTTTGTCAGGCGTACAAAATTTGGCGTTAACATTGGCGCCGTTTGTGAGAAAGTTGCTGGTAGAGAAGAACCAGATGGGTACACCCTCGAGCTGCCCAAACTCACCTTTTTCACCATAAATTAACCAGGTCATAGCCGATCCGAAGAAGAAGATGCCCCCCGATGGAGACGTATGATGGATTAGGGATCACTGTGATCATTCTGATGTCTATGACTGATTGATGACCTATTATGGGCACTCGGATGCTGCAAATATCACATGTTCGTGACAACTTTAAAGAAGAGTGCCAGGGAATGGATGGGGACTCTGGTAGCAGGGTCGATCAGTTGTGAATGATCTTCAGAGAAATTCCACATCGATTCGGGAGCAACAAATGAAGGGGAAAGATCACCGCTTCTCTCATGCAGGTAAGGCATCGTTCGGACGAAAACTCGGTCAGTACGTCAAAAAGTTCAGGGAAGCAGTGGGATTGATGGCAGAGCTAAATTCCCCTCAGGCTTGGAATTTGTCACAATAGGTCTGGATATAGGAAGGTCGAAGAAACTGATGAAGGATTTGGTAATCAACCCTCTTGCCGACTTGATTGAAGCTTTCCATGGGCCAAAGGGTTCATCGCCACAGAGGAAGCTATGGGAAACTTAAGCCGCACTCTCAGTCTTATGAAAAGTCCAAGGATCGAGACAAACAGACGTATCAGCGGTCGGACAATAATCAAGGGAGAGTTCGGATAATCAAGGAAGAAGAACTACGGTGGTGGCAGATCGGGCAATGACGACTACCATTCTCGAATAGAAATGTTAATAAAAATCTATTCTCCTCTCAATACCGATTGGGCTAAGATATTGGAGGAGATCAGGAACAAGTCATTTTATGAGTCTTGCTCGACGAATCCAAAAGCCCGGGAAGAGGGGTCGAGATAAATTTGTGAATATCATCAGAGCTCAGGACACACGATAAAAAAATGCTATAATTTGAGTGATCCGATAGAGAAGAATGTACATAATGGCTAACTGGTACAGTATGTGGCAAGTCGGAAGAATGTGGAGGCCCAACAGAGAAAGGAAAATAGAGGGTCGGCTCAGGATACATAACCGAAACAAAACCAGCCAGTCCGAGTTGATGTCATCTCATGCGGTTCTGTAGGGCGTGTGTAAGACCCCGAATTTTATGAAATAAAAGTATTCAATTTTTCTTATAATTACTATTCAGTAAATGGTTAAATTGATAAAAGTTAAGGGTGATATATGATTTTTTTTTTCAAAATACGTAAGTGGCTATAAAATATTCATTGTTGTCGGGGAATATTCATTTGGTCGTGGAATATTCTTTTTATCGGGAATATCCGTACGACGGCGCAATCATTTATGGGCCCCATAACAGAATAACTGTCGGATGAAGATAACGACAAAATTAAGTTTTTATAATTAACGACGTAGTTGTTACCGTTAACACTGTTGGAATACTCGGTGGTTAAAATACAGTAATACGCGTTATTGCACAGTAGCACACGGTATTGCACATTATTTTTGACTTATTGATCCTTACGTAAGTAGGCACTACTCAATAATTGTTACAGTAATTACTGTTCAATATTTTATTTTATTAATTCAATAATTGTTGCGTTGATTTTTATATTATTGTCGCTCAATAATTGTCACTGCACAATCATCTCCATTATCAGATCAATAATTCATATTATTTGGAATAATATTATTAAATAGCATTATTAGCAATGTCTAGAAAGTTCTGTATAAGGAGAGGTTTGGTCATCTAATTGCGCGCTAATAAGGAGAAATCCTTATTGGAAAGCCCCCTCTTTCCTGGGAACGGCCTGGTTGCCAGTACTGTGATTCTGTAATATTATTTGTGAATAATTAATTATTGATTTATATGATAAGAAAAAATATAATTTTATGTGGATATAGATGGAGAAAATTTTTTAAGTGACAATTGTTGAAAAATGATATTTATCTTTTCTGATTAAATAATTTATTATTATATTTAATAATATAATAATGGTGATAGTTTTTCAATGAATGTGGGATATATGAGTATATGAGGAGGAAGATTATTTTTGTTGTATTAAATGATTAACACATGTTTTGTGTGTCGGTGGACCCCATTTTCTTGGCTGAAATTTGATTATAGCCTGTAAATTGAGTTTATGGATTTTGGCTAATTTCTGTTTGGAATTTGGAAAAAGTTTCTTCTGCAAAGTTGTAGAGAATTGAATTTTCTATAAAAAATTGCAAGATTCGAATTTTTTGATAAAGGGCTATTTTCTATGAATTATTGAAGTTTCAAAAAATAAAATAATTTTTATTAAATTATGGGTGGGACCCACTTTGGTTGGTGTTAATAATATGTGGGCTGCTATATTTTTTTAGAATTGGCATGCTTGGATGGCTGGTCTTAGATGGTTGGTGTGTAGAAAAGAAAAATAATATTTTATTATTTTAGTCTCCTTTGGCGTTCTAGCATTTTCCTATAAATAAGTGCTTATGTTAGAATTGAAAATCACACCAGAAACAAGTTTTCTATCTCTCAATATTATCAAGCATATTTTTATGAGTATTTAGATATCTTGAGTGTTGCTCAGCGTTATATCCGATATTCAAGTCAGAAGTACTGCTCTTTTGAGGTAAGAGACATTATTTTCTTCTTAAATGATATTATTTTCTTCAATATCATTATGCTAAAATATTGATATGAGTTTTTTTTATCAAATTTGGAACTTTTTGTGTCGAGATTACTATTCACGTATACGACACTATTCACGTATACGGCACTATTCACGAATACATCACTATTCACCGAAAAAATAGAATTTTCCCTTTTTGTCCAAGATGTCTATTATGATTACTATCTTTGATTGTATCCATGTTTTGATCTTTATTTTTAAATTCTGCTTCACAATTGATTATTATGAAGTATTATTGATCTTGGATAAACTGTTATACGAATCCCTACTATTTGTCCTTCTGTCTCACTGGATTCGTTTTCTTTAAGATATTTTTCATCATCCTCAGTCCTAAATGATGATATTACTGAATATCTTTGGCTTGTAGTGCAAAGATGTATGATTACCAGATGAATATCTTTGGCCTGTAGTGCAAAGATGAACAGGTGTTGAGATGACCATGACTGACTGGTGATACAAATGAATATCTTTGGCCTGTAGTGCAAAGATGAATATTTGGTTAAAGATAATTATTAATTGATGTTACAGGGATAAAATATTGATGATGGACTTTTAAATCTTAGAAGATAGTAGAATTCATTCTCTACTTGACTCTTCTAATGGTTTGCTGTTTTCGCTACAGTTGTTGATCTAAAACTTGTTGTCAATTATATTCTATCAGATTTTTCCCTGTTGAATACTAATGATAATTTGTTGTATATTATCTTAGTCATCATATTCTTTACTAGGCTAGTTGAGCTCACCCTTTTCCTTTTTGTTCCATTTTTCTTCTCAGGAGGTGAGAACATAGCAGGATCTAGTCGGGGTATGGAGTGATGGTTCTAGAAAGATGTTTTAGCAGTCCTCACTATTTCTGTAAAATAGTGTTTGAATAATTGTAATGAGGACTTATTTGAGTGTGGATATTGTCTAGAAGACAATATTTGTATTTAAACTCACAGTATGTGTTGTCGTATTTTGCACGATAATTGTATTATTGAAGTTGTAATTTGCTATTTGTACCATGTATTTGGCGACTCAGAATGGGTGTTGTATACCTATTTTGGGGGCGTCACAGTTGGTATCAGAGCTACAAATAAAGAGCCCCGAGCCTCTCGATGGTGACATCCTGTTGATGGGGAATGCACCGAAGCCAGACTCTCCGTAGGGGACGCCGTTCTGCGGTGGCAAGCTGATAGGTTCCCTTATGAGGTGCTGACACATGATGGTGTCCAACGTCACAGTTGGTATCAGAGCTTAGGGATATGGTCTCTGGCGGAGATCGAGGAATATAACTAGGAGGGGAGAGATGAGTAAATCCTTCGCTAGTGTGTACTACCTAAGCTTATTTGTTGGTCAGTCATAATATCGGGATATTATGTGATATGTTAATTTGTTTAATTAACCCTTGTTTTATGGTAGTATTTGAGAATGGCTGCTGAGAATGTTAACAATGGAGTGAATGAGACCGTGGGGGTACCTCTAATCATCAACCAGGATAATGTGATGTCAGGTGAAGAAGGAATTAGAGAAATCCATGTGGTGAGTGAAGAATTGATAGTTGCACCCGAGCTCGCAGAGATAGCAGCTGAGAGTGAGGAAGAAGAAGCACCTGAGAAGAATTTATTAGAGGTATTATATGATCAAAATGTAGAATTTCAAAATTATATTCATGAGTTAGAAGAGCAGGCTGAAGAACGACAGGCGGTCGTGGAGCAAAAGGATGCAACAATTCAAGCTTGTGTTACCCGATATGTAATGCTTGAACAGAAGCATTCTTTGGCAGAGTATAAGATGATAAAGATAGAATCTGAAATGAAAGTAAGGTATTCTCAACTTTTTGAAATATCAGGTACATAAATTTCGGGGACGAAATTTCATAAGGAGGGGATATTATAAGACCCCGAATTTTATGAAATAAAAGTATTCAACTTTTCTTATAATTATTATTCAGTAAATGGTTAAATTGATAAAAGTTAAAGTTAAGGGTGATATATGATTTTTTTTCAAAATACGCAAATGGCTATAAAATATTCATTATTGTCGGGAAATATTCGTTTGGTCGTGGAATATTCTTTTTATCGAGAATATCCGTACGACGACACAGTCATTTGTGGGGCCCATAACAGAATACTGTCGGATGAAGATAACGACAAATTGAGTTTTTATAATTAACGGCGTAGTTGTTACCGTTAACACTGTTGGAATACCGGTGGTTAAAATACAGTAATACGCGTTATTGCACAGTAGCACACAGTATTGCACAGTATTTTTGAATTATTGATCCTTACGTAAGAAGGCACTACTCAATAATTGTTACAGTAATTACTGTTCAATATTTTATTTTATTAATTCAATAATTGTTGCGTTGATTTTTATATTATTGTCGCTCAATAATTGTCACTACACATTATCTCCATTATCAGATCAATAATTCATATTATTTGGAATAATATTATTAGATAGCATTATTGGCAATATCTAGAAAGTTCTGTTTAAGGAGAGGTTTGGTCATCTAATTGCGCGCCAATAAGGAGAAATCCTTATTAGAAAGCCCACTCTTTCTTGGGAACGGCTTGGTTGCCAGTACTGTGATTCTGTAATATTATTTGTGAATAATTAATTATTGATTTTATGATGAGAAAAAATATTAATTTTATGTAGATATAGATGGAGAAAATTTTCTAAGTGACAATTGTTGAAAAATGATATTTTATCTTTTTTGATAAAATAATTTATTATTATATTTAATAATATAATAATGGTGATAGTTTTATAATGAATGTGGGATATATGAGTATATGAGGAGGAAGAGTATTTTTGTTGTATTAAATGATTAACACATGTTTTGTGTGTTGGTGGACTCCATTTTCTTGACTGAAATTTGATTATAGCTTGTAAAATCGTCCGTTTATGAATTTCGGTTAATTTTTGTTTAGAATTTGGAAAAACTTTCTTCTGTAAATTTGTAGAAAATTGAATTTCCTATAAAAAAACGCGAGATTCGATTTTCTGATAAAAGGGCTATTTTCTATGAATTATTGAAGTTTCGGAAAATAAAACGATTTTTATTAAATTATAGGGTGGGACCCACTTTGGTTGGTGTTAATAACACGTGGGCTGCTATATTTTTTCAGAATTGGCATGCTTGGATGACTGGTCTTGGATGGTTGGTGTGTAGAAAAGAAAAATAATATTTTATTATTTTAGTCTCCTTTGGCGTTCTAGCATTTTCCTATAAATAGGTGCTTATGTTAGAATTTAAAAATCACACCAGAAATAAATTTTCTTTCTCTCTATATTATCAAGCATATTTTTGTGAGTATTTAGATATCTTGAGTGTTGCTCAGCGTTATATCCGATATTCAAGTCAGAAGTACTGCTCTTTTGAGGTAAGGGACATTATTTTCTTCTTAAATGATATTATTTTTTTCAATATCATTATGCTAAATATTATTGATATGAGTTTTTTTTATTAAATTTGGAATTTTTGTGTCAGAGTTACTATTCAGTTACTATTCACGTATACGGCACTATTCACGAATACGGCACTATTCACCGAAAAATAAAATTTTCCCTTTTTGTCCAAGATGTCTATTATGGTTACTATCTTTGATTGTTTCCATGTTTTAATCTTTATTTTTGAATTCTGCTTCACAATTGATTATTATGAAGTATTATTGATCTTGGATAAACTGTTATACGAATCCCTACTGTTTGTCCTTCTGTCTCACTGGATTCGTTTTCTTTAAGATATTTTTCATCATTCTCAGTCCTAAATGATGATATTACTGAATATCTTTGGCCTGTAGTGCAAAGATGTATGATTACCTGATGAATATCTTTGGCCTGTAATACAAAGATGAACAGGTGTTGAGATGACCATGACTGACTGGTGATACAAATGAATATCTTTGGCCTGTAGTGCAAAGATGAATTATTTGGTTAAAGATGATTATTAATTGATGTTACAGGGATAAAATATTGATGATGGACTTTTAAATCTTAGAAGATAGTAGAATTCATTCTCTACTTGACTCTTCTAATGGTTTGCTGTTTCCGCTGCAGTTGTTGATCTAAAACTTGTTGTCGATTATATTCTATCAGATTTTTCCCTGTTGAATACTAATGATAATTTGTTGTATATTATCTTAGTCATAATATTCTTTACTGGGCTAGTTGAGCTCACCCTTTTTCTTTTTGTTCCATTTTTCTTCTCAGGAGGTGAAAACATAGCAGGATCTAGTCAGGGTATGGAGTGATGGTTCTAGAAAGATGTTTTAGCAGTCCTCACTATTTCTGTAAAATAGTGTTTGAATAATTGTAATGAGGACTTATTTGAGTGTGGATATTGTCTAGAAGACAATATTTGTATTTAAACTCACAGTATGTGTTGTCGTATTTTGCACGACAATTGTATTAGTGAAGTTGTAGTTTGCTTTTTGTACCATGTATTTGGCGACTCAGAATGGGTGTTGTATACCTATTTTGGGGCGTCACAGCGTGTGACCAGAAGGAAGAGAAGCGAGCACCTCGATGCAGTACTGTCGGTTGCAGGGTCTTCGGCAAGGAAGGATCGACCTTTCTCGGGAACAACTATCTCTTTCTCAGATGAAGATTATCCCACAGACCACATAGAACCACATGATGGGGCATTGGTGATAACGGCTCAAGTCGGACCAGTGGACATGAGAAGGATGATGATCGACAACGGGTCCTCGGTTGACATACTGTACACCCATGCCTACCAGAGAATAGATTTAGACAGAAAGAAGATGGAGTTGGGGGGGAAGGTCCCCTATATGGTTTTAGTGGAGATCCAATGCACGTGTCGATTGAGTTGTCTGCCAGGTTCGGCACATCACCCCAGCAGGTTGAGGTTATGGTCAGGTTTTTTGTTGTCCAGGTAGATTTGGCATACAATGCAATTATAGAAAGGCCGACCCTGGCAGCCCTACAAGCAATTACGTTCATACCTCATTTTAAAATCAAGTTTCTTACACCAAACGAGGTCAGGGAGGTAAAAGGCGATCTTGATATTGCCCGAAGGTGTTATAGGAATTCTTTGATCTCTTCGGGAGTCGGGGTCAGTAAGCAGAAGCAGATAATGGCCATCGAAATAGAGCCATTCACTAAGAGCAACACGGAACCGCTTGCCATGCCTGCCGAGGAGACAAAGGACGTGGAATTGATCCCGGGGAATACAGAGAGATTGATCAAGATCGGTTCAGGACTAACAAAACCATTTTGCATCGGGCTAATAGATCTACTTCGGGTCTACGCTGACATCTTTACATGGGAGCCCAGTGACATGTCAGGGGTTGACGAATTGGTAGCACTACACAAGTTGCATGTGGACCCTAAGAGGAAGCCAGTTATAAAAAAAAGGAGATTTTTTACCCCAGAAAGACAGAAGATCATCGATGAAGAGATTTCCAAACTCCTGGAGGCAGAATTCATCTTCGAGATTGATTACCTCGAGTGGCTGGCAAATGTGGTCTTGGTATAAAAACAGAACGGGAAATAGAGGTTGTGCATCGATTATACAGACCTAAATAAAGCATGCCCGAAAGATTTCTACCTTTTACCTAATATTGACCAGTTGATCGACGCCACTTTGAGGTATGGCATGCTAAGTTTCATGGACGCCTTTTCGGGATACCATTAGATTTCAATGAATAAGGAGGACATCCCAAAGACTAGTTTCATCACACATCGGGCAATTTATGCTTATTATAAGATGACCTTCGGGCTGTTAAACGTCGGGGTGACATATCAGCGAATGATGAACTACGTGTTCACAAGGCAGCTAGGCCGAAGCATGGAGGTCTATGTGGACGACATGATTGTGAAAAGTATGTCAGTCCGAGACCATCTGGAGGACCTAGAAAGTTGCTTTGAAATAGTCAGGCGACATAAGTTGCATTTGAACCCGACCAAGTGTACCTTCGGATTAGGGTCCGAAAAGTTTATGGGATATCTGATCAGTAAAAGGAGCATTGAGGTGAATCCGGAGAAGATTCAGGCGATCTTAGGCATGAAATCCCCGAATACGTACAAAGACATGCAGAGGTTAACAGGTCGGATAGCTGCCCTTCGAAGATTTGTGTCAAGATCAGCTGAGAGGTATTTGCCCTTTTTTGATACTTTAAAGGGGCCGAAAAACGAGAAAAGTTTCCAGTGGACTTCAGAGTGTGAAGATGCGTTCCAAGGGATCAAACAATACTTGTCATCTGCATCACTGTTGATGAAGCCGATCCCTTTGGAACCTTTGTACTTATAATTGGCTGCAAGCTCGATGGTAGTGGGTGCAGCACTGGTAAGGGACAGGGGGAAAACCGTTCTCGGTATATTATGTCAGCCATGTTCTTCGAGATGTAGAGACCCGATACCCGAACCTGGAAAAGTTTGCCTACGCCTTAATCATCACAAGCAGAAAGCTTCGGCTATAAGACCCCAACTTTTAATAAATGAAATTGAATTTCCTATATTCATTATTTTGAAATAGTAAGGGTTGATTTGATTAATGTGGTTAGTTATGGGTAAAATGCGCAAATATCTTAAATAAGCAAGTGGTTATAAAATATTCTTTGTTGTCGAGAAATATTCGTTTGGTCATGGAATATTCTTGCTGTCGGGGGAATATTCGTACGACGGCGCAACCTGGTGTGGGCCCCAAAACGGAAAGCGATTGGATGAAGAAAACGACAAGTATAAGTTTTTATAAATAACGGCGTAGTTGTTACCGTTAGCACTGTTGAAATACCCGGTGGTTAAAATACAATAATACGCGGTGTTGCACAGTAGCACACAGTATTGCACAAATTATTGATTCTTACATAAGAAGGCACTACTAAATAATTGTTACAGTAATTTCTGTTCAATATTTTATTTTATTGATTCAATAATTGCTACATTGATATTTTATATTATTGTTATTTCAATAATTGTTACTACACAGTATTTTCCATTATCAGATCAATAATTCATATTATTTGAATAATATTATTAGATAGCATTTGTGACGCCTCCAAAATTAGGTATACATCACCCATCTTGGGTCGTCAGATACATGGTACAGAATACAAATACAACTTACTAATACAACTGTCGTGTACAATATGACAAAACATAACTGTGAGTTTGAATACAATTATTGTCTACTAGAGACTATACAAACTCAAAAGTAGTCCTCATTACAATTATTGTCACGCTATTTAACAGAATAGTGAGGACTACTAATACTATCATTTGGTCCATCACTCCGTTCCCCGACTCGTCCAAGCTATATTCTCATTTCCTGAAGAGAACAGTGAAAGAAAGGGTGAGCTCAACTAGCCCAGTAAGAAATATTATGACTAAGATAATGCAGAATAAATTATCATTAGCCTTCAACAGTGATAAACTGATAAAATATAACGAAAATCAAGTTTAACTGCAGCAGAATAAACAATCCATTAAAAGAGTCAAGTAGAGAATAAAATCTATTATTTTCTATGATTTAAAAGGTTTTTCAACACTGTTATCGCTGGGACTCAGCTTAACAAAATAATCCACATCATCGAATCACCCCTGCACTATGGCCAAGGATATTCTTTAGTATCACGACCACAATTATCTATGCACTACGGGCCAAGAATATTTGTGTATTTATTAATGGTCATGATCATGCCAACAACTGTCCATCAATGCACTACGGGCCAATGAGGACTTTTACCACATCATTTGTAATATTACGGTCATGATTATACCGAATGATCCCTAGTCATAATCATACCAAGTCCATCTATGCACTACAGGCCACAGATGACTTTCAACATTTTATAAACATGAGGATGATGACAATGATATAAGAATTCAATAAAACAAGTTCAAGAATTAATTTATCCAAAAATTAACCACGTCCAAATTGTCAATATGATACTGCTTTGTGGAGTAAAATTCAAGAATTCCTAGAAGAATATTTCCATGAAAAGATACTAGATGAAGCGCAAATATCAAAGATATTCCACTAATTTCATGGAGTATAGAAGTCAAAACTTTAACCAACTGAGTATAATAAAGAATGGAATTACAAAAAAAATCACTATGCATGCGATAGACCACACAGACAGGTTATTCCAACAGAATAATAAATAATGGAACCAGGTCCGGCATAAAATGCACAGACAGTATATTCCAACAGAATAATAATAAAGACGGAACCAGGTCCGGTGTAAAACACACAGACATGATGTTCCAACATAATAATAATAAAGACGGAACTAGGTCCGGTGTAAAACATACAGACAGGATGTTCCAACAGAATAATAGAAGAAAGTCACCAAGTATAGGGTAGACTGCGTATACAGGTTATTCCAACAGAATAATAAATAATAGAATAACATAAGTTCTCTTCATGAATACAAAAGAAATAATACCCCTTACGAGTACAATAATATCCCTTACGAGTACAACAAATAATATCCCTTACTGTTTTAAAGAATAACTGAAATAAGGAAGTAGTTAAGTAGCAGAATACTTTTCTTCTCTCTTTCTATAGTTTCTCTCTCTAGAGTTCAGTGAATTCGTAAGAAATAATGAAGGAATGAGCTGCTATTTATAGAAAAATAGAATGCATAATAACTAATCCATGAACGGTCCAGATTGATTACTTTAATCTGACGGTCCATATTTAAAGAAAAATCTTTTAAATAAAATATAATATATTTATTTATAGAATAACTTTAATAAAGTATTCTGTTTTATATAAAAAGATGTTTCTGTTTTATTACATTAATAATACGAATAAAACAAAACTTCATTATCGCTAATAATTCATATTATTAACTGACAATAATTGAATCAAACTGAGTGACTTCTCACATAAGCATTAATAATCAATACCGTGTGCTACTATACAACCACACATATTACTGTACTTTTACTACCGAGTAGTTCAACAGTATCAATGGTAAAACTTCTGTCGTTATTTTTAATAAAATATTTTTGTCGTTTTCTCAATCCGACAATAATTCTGTTGTGGGGTCCACCAATGATTGTGCCGTTGTACGAATATTCCCTGTTTAAACGAATATTCCCTAACCAATCGAATATTATATAACAACTTGCGTACTTTGCAAAATTTATAAATATTACCCACAACTATAACATTATATCAAATTAACTCCATAATATTCAAAAATAATATTTATAGAAAATTCATCTTTATTTATAAAAGTTGGGGTCTTACAACCTCCCCTTCTTATGAAATTTCGCCCTCGAAATTAGGGTGCGTACCTGATATGTCGAAGAGGTAAGGATACCTTGACTTCATTTCAGATTCTAACTCCCAAGTCATTTCCTCAACATCGTGATTTCTCCACAAAACTTTGACTTGAGGTATAACCTTGGAGCGTAGAATATGTTTCCTTTTCCAAGATTTGAACAGGAACTTCTTCATACGTCAAATCCTCCACTATTTCGTCCGGTTCTAACTCAATAATGTGGTTCAGGTCTTCCACATATTTACGTAACATGGATATGTGAAAAACGTTATGAATACGAGACATTTTTGGCGGTATAAAACGAGTCTATAAGCCACAGTTCCTACTCGATTGAGGATTAAAAATGGGCCGATGAATCGAGGATTGAGCTTTCCTCTCTTTCCAAATCTCGTAACTCCTTTCTATGGAGCAACACGTAACAACACATGATCTCCTATATCGAATTTCACGTCCTTTCGATGAAAATCAGCATAACTCTTTTGTCGATCTTGTGAGGTTTTTATACGTTGCCGGATCGTTTGAATCTTTTCTGTAGTCATACATACCAACTTCGGTCCCAACAACGTTGCTTCACCCACCTCATCCCAGCATACTGGAGAACGACACTTTCTTCCATACAGCGCTTCGAATGGAGCCACGCCAATACTTGCTTGATAACTGTTGTTGTAGGAAAACTCCACCAATGATAAGAACTTGTCCCAACTTTCCTTGAAGTCAAGGACACAGAGTCTTAATAAATCTTCCAGAGTTTGAATATTCCTCTCTGATTGTTCGTCCGTCTGAGGATGATATGCCGAACTAAATCGTAAATCCGTGCCCATAGCTTTTTGTAAGCTAATCCAAAATCGTGAAGTGAATCTTGGGTCTCGGTCAGAAACAATGGATACTGGCATACCATGCAGTCTTACAATCTCGTTTGTGTACATACGAGCAAGACATTCAAGTGTATAAGTTTCTCGTATCGGTAAGAAATGAGCAGACTTGGTCAATCTATCAATAATGACCCAAATCGCATCTATACCTTGAGAAACCTTAGGAAGACCGGTAACGAAATCCATGGTAATGTGCTCCCACTTTCATTCTGGAATTTCAAGTGGTTACAATGGACCTTTTGGTACTTGATGCTCCGCTTTGACTCGTTGACAAGTTAGACACCTTGAGATAAACATCGCTATCTCTCTCTTCATATTGCTCCACCAAAATGTATGACGAAGATCATGATACATTTTGGTACTTCCAGGATGGATTGCAAATGGTGTGTTATGCGCCTCCATCATGATTTCATACTTTAAATTAGGGTCGTTAGGAACACAAAGTCTAGAGTTGACTCGAAGTATTCCTTCTTCATCGATTCTTGCTACCGGCATAGCACCTTCTTGTACTTTCTTCCTCATACGCATCAGCTCCAGGTCTGTAGCTTGAGCAGCTTTAACTTTATCGATTAAAGTCGGTTCTACTCGTATATTCGCCATCATCACATGGGTCCCTGGAGTCTTTAACTCTATCTCCATCCTTTGTAAGTCACACAAAATGGGCCTTTGTGTTGACAATATCGCACTCGTACTTGCATATGATCTTCTACTCAATGCGTCAGCTACCACGTTCACTTTTCCAGGATAGTATGATCATAATCTTTCAACAATTCAAGCCAACGTCGTTGTCGCATGTTGAGTTCCTTTTGAGTGAAAATATATTTGAGGCTTTTATGATCCGTAAAGATCTCCACCTTCTCCCCATACAAGTAATGCCTCCAAATTTTAAGTGCAAAGACCACAGCTGCTAACTCTAGGTCATGAGTAGGATAATTCCTCTCATATTTTTTGAGTTGTCGTGAGGCATAAGCTATGACTTTCCATGTTGCATGAGAATACATCCTAACCCTTTGCCCGAAGCATCCCTATAGATGACAAATCCCTCCGAACCAGATGGTATTGTCAGAACAGGTGCTGAAATGAGTCTCCTCTTGAGTTCTTGAAAACTCTTCTCACATTCCTCGCTCCAACCAAACTTTATATCTTTTCGAGTCAGCTGAGTTAGTGGAGTAGCGATTCGAGAAAACCCTTCTACGAATCTTCGATAATAACTAGCTAAGCCGAGAAAGCTACGTATTTCGGTCATTGATTTAAGTTGTTCCCAGCTTTGAATTGCTTCAATCTTTGCTGGGTCAACAGATATTCCATGACTTGATACCACGTGCCCAAGGAATGCTACTTCCTCAAGCCAGAACTCGCATTTCTTCAACTGGCATAAAGCTTATATTCACGAAACTTTTAGAGTATCAGCCTAAAGTATTGCTCATGATCTTCACGGCTTTTGGAATAAATAAGGATGTCATCAATAAAGACGACCACAAAGTGATCCAAATATTCCTTGAATACTCGGTTCATCATATCCATAAAGGCAACATGAGCATTAGTCAATCCAAAGGACATGACTAGGAATTCTTAATGCCCGTACCGAGTTCTAAAAGCCGTCTTTGGAATGTCATCGGTTCTAATCTTCAATTGGTGATATCCGGAACGAAGATCAATCTTTGAAAAGAATTTAGCTCCTTGCAACTGGTCAAACAGGTCATCAATACGTGGCAACGAGTACCTATTTTTTATGGTGACATGATTCAACTCCCGATAATCAATACAAAGTCGCATACTCCCATCTTTCTTCTTCACGAATAGAACAGGAGCACCCCAAGGAGAAGTACTAGGATGAATAAAGCCAATGTCTAATAATTCCTGCAGTTGGGTCTTTAACTCCTGAAGTTCAATAGGAACCATTCAATATGGGGCCTTAGAAATGGGTTTTGTACCGAGTTCAAGGTCAATACAAAATTCAATTTCACGCTCTGGGGGTAGGCCAGGAAGTTCTTCAGGGAATACGTCAGGAGATTCATTAACAATAGAAATATTATTCAAAACAGTCGTATTTTTGTTTAGATCTGTGACATGAGCTAAGAAAGCTTGACATCCGTTTTTCAATAAACGAATAGCTTTATGGCTTGAGATTACAGTGATTGATTTTAATGGTTTGGTGGCTTGAATTCGCATAACAGATTGGTCAGGAATATGAAAGCTAACAACCTTACGAAAACAATCAATTTTTGCATGATGAGTAGTTAACCAATCAATCCCTAGAATAACGTCAAATGCAAGTATTTTCAATGAAATAAGAACGACAGGTAATATGAGGGTACCGATTTGAACCAAACAAGACTTATAAATAGTGGATGTAATGAAGGTTTCTCCCAATGGAGTTTCAACAGATAAGTCAAAGTCTAATTTCTCTGGAGTCCAATTTAATCGATGAGCGCAAGTAGGAGAAATAAAAGAATGGGTAGAACCAGTATCTAATAAAGTATAGACTTCATTAGAGTTTATGATAAGCTTAACCGTGATGACCTCATTCGGGTTCCTTGCTTTCTGGGAGGTCACAACAAACGCTCTTCCTTGCACTACAGGTTTTGACTTTTCTGGGACGGCCTTTGGTGTCTCCATCTTGGTTGAACTTGTTTTTGGTAAACGATTCGAGCTAAATGACCTTCTCTTCCACAATTATAACATGCTTTAGATGGCATCACGCTGTTTGGACTGATGTGCCCCTCCCCTCCGCATTTGAAATATATGATAGGTGATCGTTCTCCTTCCTTAACAACGGGTGCTGGTGCTGACGTCTTTCCATCATTGTTGAATCTCCTCTTCTTGAAATGACCATTCTTATTGTTTTGGCCCTGATTACCACCGAAGTGGTTACTATTTTTGACCTGTTGATTCCCTCCACGCTTGTTGTCACCGCTTCGATGACTGCTCTCACTGGTATTATCATTTTGCCGACTGCTCTCTTTTGGTTGCGTTGACTCATTATCGCGCTCCACTAACTGAGCCCTATTCACAACATCTGAATACAAACACAGTTTATGAGAAACAAGATGTTGACGTATCTCAGGTTTCAAACCTCGCAAAAACATTCGTGTCATTCGCTCTTCATTATCCACCAAGTGGGACGCAAACTGGGACAACTCAGTAAATTTAGCCTCATACTGCGACACGGTCATATTATTCTGCTCTAATTTGATGAAATCCACCTCCTTCATGTGTCGAACACTTTCGGGAAAGTATTTGTCATTGAATAGCTCTTGGAACTTCTCCCAAGACATCTTCAGTGCGGCAGGTTGAGTACGCTTAATCAATTCCCACTGGTAATCTGCCTCTACTCGCAACATAAAGGCAGCAAATGGAACCTTTTGCTCCTCAGAGCATCCCAAGATATCAAATATCTTGGTGATCTGCTTTATCCATATTTCTGTTATAAGTGGTTTTGGCTCTCCCTTAAACTCTGGTGGTCTCAGCTCCTTGAACTGTTTAGCGGTGACCGTCCAAGAGTTTTCAGTGTTTCCACCTACATTTTGAACAGGAGCCGCTCTCGCCTGCTGTTGCATAAACTGCATAAAGCTTCTGAACATTCCATCATTCATCATTTGGTCAGTATTGTTGTTTGCATGAGGATTGTCGCCTTCTTGATGCACATTATCCTGATTATTGATATATGGTGAATTAACAGTCGCCTGTGCTCCATTGCTATTCTCTACATTCTCGGATGCCATTTTCAGATACTGCCACAAAATAAAAGTTAATTGATATGTCATATATTATCCTTATATTCTGACCAACCAATTAAATACCATGCAAATAAACTTAGGTAGGTCATACTAGCGAAGGAATTCCCCGTCTCTCCCCTCCTAGTTCTATTCTCACATCTTAGCCAGGGATCATATCCCTAAGCTCTGATACCAACTGTGACGCCCCCAAAATTAGGTATACATCACCCATCTTGGGTCGTCAGATACATGGTATAAAATACAAATACAACTTACTAATACAACTGTCGTGTACAATACGACAAAACATAACTGTGAGTTTGAATACAATTATTGTCTACTAGAGACTATACAAACTCAAAAGGAGTCCTCATTACAATTATTGTCACACTATTTAATAGAGTAGTAAGGACTACAAATACTATCATCTGGTCCATCACTCCGTTCCCCGACTCGTCCCAGCTATATTCTCATTTCCTGAAGAGAACAGTGAAAGAAAGGGTGAGCTCAAATATCCCAGTAAGAAATATTATGACTAAGATAATGCAGAATAAATTATCATTAGCCTTCAACAGTGTTAAACTGATAAAATATAACGAACATCAAGTTTAACTGTAGCGGAACAAGCAATCCATTAAAAGAGTCAAGTAGAGAATAAAATCTACTATCTTCTATGATTTAAAAGGTTTTTCAACACTGTTATCGTTGGGACTCAGCTTAACAAAATAATCCACATCATCGAATCACCCCTGCACTACGGCCAAGGATATTCTTTAGTATCATGACCACAATTATCCATGCACTACGGGCCAAGAATATTTGTGTATTCATTAATGGTCATGATCATGCCAACAACTGTCCATCAATGCACTACGGGCCAATGAGGACTTTTACCACATCATTTGTAATATTACGGTCATGATTATACCGAATGATCCCTGACCATAATCATACCAAGTCCATCTATGCACTACAGGCCACAGATGACTTTTAACATTTTATAAACATGAGATGATGACAATGATATAAGAATTCAATAAAACAAGTTCAAGAATTAATTTATCCAAAAATTAACAACGTCCAAATTGTCAATATGATACTGCTTTGTAGAGTAAAATTCAAGAATTCCTAGAAGAATATTTCCATGAAAAGATACTAGATGAAGCGCAAATATCAAAGATATTCCACTAATTTCATGGAGTATAAAAGTTAAAACTTTAACCAACTGAGTATAATAAAGAATGAAATAACAAAAGAAATCACCATGCATGCGATAGACCGCACAGACAGGTTATTCCAACAGAATAATAAATAATGGAACCAGGTCCGGCGTAAAACGCACAGACAGTATATTCCAACAGAATAATAATAAAGACGGAACCAGGTCCGGTGTAAAACACACAGACAGGATGTTCCAACATAATAATAATAAAGACGGAACCAGGTCCGGTGTAAAACACACAGACAGGATGTTCCAACAGAATAATAGAAGAATGTCACCAAGTATAGGGTAGACCGCGTATACAGGTTATTCCAACAGAATAATAAATAATGGATTAACAGAAGTTCTCTTCATGAATACAAAAGAAATAATACCCTTTACGGGTACAATAATATCCCTTACGAGTACAACAAATAATATCCCTTACCGTTTTAAAAAATAACTGAAATAAGGAAGTAGTTAAGTAGCAGAATACTTTTCTTCTCTCTCTCTATAGTTTCTCTCTCTAGAGTTCAGTGAATTCGTAAGCAATAATGAAGGAATGAGATGCTATTTATAGAAAAATAGAATGCATAGTAACTAATCCATGAATGGCCCAGATTGATTACTTTAATCTGACGGTCCATATTTAAAGAAAAATCTTTTAAATAAAATATAATATATTTTATTTATAGAATAACTTTAATAAAGTATTCTGTTTTATATAAAAAGATGTTTCTGTTTTATTACGTTAATAATACGAATAAAACAAAACTTCATTATCGCTAAATAATTCATATTATTAACTGACAATAATTGAATCAAACTGAGTGACTTCTCACATAAGCATTAATAATCAATACCGTGTGCTAATATGCAACCACACGTATTACTTTACTTTTACTACCGAGTAGTTCAACAGTATCAATGGTAAAACTTTCGCCGTTATTTTTAATAGAATATTTTTGTCGTTTTCTCAATCCAACAATAATTCTGTTGTGGGGTCCACCAATGATTGTGCCGTTGTACGAATATTCCCCGACCAATCGAATATTATATAACAACTTGCGTACTTTGTAAAATTTATAAATATTACCCACAACTATAACATTATATCAAATTAATTCCATAATATTCAAAAATGATATTTATAGAAAATTCATCTTTATTTATAAAAGTTGGGGTCTTACAACATTATTGGCAATGTCGAGAAAGTTCTGTCTAAGGAGATGTTTGGTCACCTAATTGCGCGTAAATAAGGAAAAATCCTTATTGGAAAGCCCCCTCTTTCCTGGGAACGGCCTGATTGTCAGTATTGTGATTCTGTAATATTGTTTGTAAATAATTAATTATTGATTTATTTGACAAGGAAAATATTCATTTTATGTGGATATAGATGGAGAAAAGTTTTAATGTGACAATTGTTGAAAATTGATATTTTATCTTTTCTGATAAAATAATTCATTTAAATATATTATTATATTATAATAATATAATAATGGTGATATTTTTATAATGAATGTGGGATATATGAATAAATGAGGATGAAGAGTATTTTTGTTACTAAAAAAATATTTAAAACATGTTTTTCATGTTTGTGGACTCTATTTCTTGACTGAAATTTGATTATAGCATGTAAAATCGTCCGTATGTGAATTTCGGTCAATTTCTGTTTGGAATTTGGAAAAACTTAAACTTATAAAGTTGTAGAAAATTAAATTTTCTATGAAATGGACATAAGATTTGAATTTTTCTGATAGAAGGACTATTTATTATGAATTATTGAAGTTTCGGAATATTGGGTCTGAATTGATTTTTGGATTATGAAATATTTTTTTAATGAAAAATATTTTTTTGCAATTGGGTGGGCCCCACATGTGATATAAATGTGCTGAATTCAGTTGGTCTAAGGTGGGCTTGAAAATTTTTAATTATATTAATATTTTATTAAATATTTTACTTTGGTGTTCTAAGCATTTTTCTATAAATAGGGTGTTTAGGTTAGAATTGAAAATCACACCAGAAACTAAAGTTTTCTCTCTCTATATTATCGAGCGTATTCTTGTGAGTGTTTTAATACTTTGAGTGTTGCTATACGGTGCAAGTTCCTTCAACACTATATCCAGTATTCCAGTCAGAGGTAATGTCTTTTTGAAGATAAGGGATGTTATTTTTTTAATAAATGATATTATTCCTTCTAATATCATTATGCCGAAATATTGATATAAATTTTATTGTGGAATTTCTACCTTTTTGTGTCGAGATTACTATTCACGTATACGACACTATTCACGTATACGACACTATTCACGAATACGACACTATTCACCGAAAAATAAAATTTTCTCTTCTTTGTCCCAGATGTCTATTTTTGTTACTGTCTTTGATTGTATCCATGTTTTGATCTTTGTTCTTGAATTTTACTCCACTATGGTATGTTATGGGGTATTTTTGAACATGGATAAACCGAAGTACGAATCCTTAATATTTGTTCTTTTGCTTCATTGGATTCGTTTTCTTTAAATATTTTTCATCATCCTCAGTCCTAAATGATGATATTACTTAATATCTTTGGCCTATAGTCCAAAGATGAATGATTAACTGATGAATATCTTTGGCCTGTAGTGCAAAGATGAACAGGTGTTTAGATAAACATGACCAACTGGTGATACAAATGAATATCTTTGGCCTGTAGTGCAAAGATGAATATTTGATTCAAGATGTATATTGATTGATGTTACAGGGATAAAATATTGATAATGAACTTTTAAATATTAGAAGATAATAGAATTCATTCTCTACTTAACTCTTCTAATGAATTGTTGTTTCCGCTGTAATTGTTGATCTAAAATTTGTTGTCTATTATATTCTATTTGATTTTTCCCTGTTGAAGACTAACGATAATTTGTTCTATATTATCTTAGTCATAATATTCTTTACTGGGCTAGTTGAGCTCACCCTTTCCTTTTTGTTCCATTTTTCTTCTCAGGAAGTGAGAATGTAGCGAGTACTAGTTGGGGTATGGAATGACGGTTCTAGAAAGATATTTTAGTAGTCCTCACCATTTTTATAAAATAAAGTATCAATAGTTGTAATGATGACTTATTTGAGTGTGGATATTGTCTAGAAGACAATATTTGTATTTTAAACTCACAGTTTAAGTGTTGTCGTATTTTACACGACAATTGTATTAATAAAGTTATAGTTGTTTCTGTACCATGTATTTGACAACTCAGAATGGGTGATGTATACCTATTTTGGGGGCTTCACATCGGCACTATTTCTAGGGTCGGCTGGTGGTGGTATATACTGATCAGCCGTTAAAGAAGGTGCTGCATAGGCCAGAAGTCTCGGGTCGGCTTGCTGCATGGGCAATGGAATTAACTCAGTTCGCTCTGGAATACCATCCCCGAACGGCAATCAAAGGACATGCATTGGCAGATTTCATAGTAGAGTGTTCATTCACAGAACCAGATGTGGGTTCGGTTACTGAAACGCAACAGGTGCAAACTTCATGGACTCTCTATATGGACGGGTCATCAACTTCGGACATCAGCGGAGCAGGGGTTATTCTGGCAAGTCCCGAAGGGTTCAAGGTCCAGCAAGCTATTCGATTTCAATTCAAAGCCACAAATAATGAAGCAGATTATGAAGCCATTTTAGCCGGACTTCGGTTGGCTCGAAGCATGGAGGTTCAGAAGTTAGTTATTTACAGCGATTCCCAATTGGTCATCAAGCAGATATCTGGAGAATATGAGGCTCGGGGGGCAAGAATGACAAAGTACATAGCCGAGGTGAAGGTGATGAATGGGTAATATACCCATGAATTGGATACACTTGGGCTTAAATTATTGTATCCTCAAGTCTTTTAGAAGAATTTTTACCGTGTTTATTTATTATTTTGCAGATTGAGGAGATGCAGGGACAAATTGGAATTCCTAGCATGATAAGGGCATAATCATAAATAGATCAAAGATAAGCGCCGGGCCGCTGAGGTAGCACTAATCTCAGCGTCGGGGCGCTGAGGTAGGGTTTTAGTTTTCCAAGGCGTGCGTGGAAGGCAGAAGTTGACTAGGGATTGGACTTTGTTTTAAGGAGGAGTATTAAAGGAGCAATGAGCTGAAAATTGGGGGGCTAATAAATCATAAGTAGAGACTAATCAGGAATCAATAGAGATTTGAGGAGAAGATTTCCAATTGAAGATTGAAGCTGGAAGATTTCTTTTAGAGTTTCTTCTTCTTCTTATTTTTAATTGTGTAATTCTTTCAAGATGATTTTCATGAGATTATTGGTTTTATTTTTCGTTATGAACTAATTCTTTTATTAAGACTACAAATTGAACCATTTATATCTATGAATTAATTATTTAATTTATTTCAATTATTTATGTCAAGGTGAATTGTTTATCATGTCTTGTGTGCATTGATTAATTATTTGGCCAGTAATTACCGTGTTACTCTAGAAGGATTCAGAAGATGAAATTTAGGGTTGGAACTGGACATGATAACATGTGTGCTTAATTATTTGCATGGGATGAATAATCAGGGTTGTGAATTGAATCGGAATATCTGTTCACTGCATGTAACAAATTGGGAATTGGAACTTAATGGGTTTGATTTAATTATTTTGCATAGGAATATCGCAGGGTTAATTGAATTGAATAAAAGTTATCTGTTCACTTAGGAAATGGCTTTTAACAACTAGAATTCCTGTTAACAATTCAGGTGGCGTAATAATTGGGTTAATTGGTTAATTGGTTTATAGTTCATAATTCGAGATATTGTAGTCTTAACCTTTATTTATTTGAAATCATTTATAAAGTAATCTAGTTTAATTAGTTAATTTAGTTTTCTTAATTTTAAAATCATAAATTGCAGCTGTTTAAATAAAATTGAATTGGTATAGTACTAGTAGTTGGAGTTTATTGATTGGAATTCTCTGTGAGTTCGACACTTAATTTATCATTTTATTACTTGTTGTCTGTGTATACTTGCACAAATATTTGATTGTGAAATCAACCAACAAGTTTTTGGCGCCATTGCCGGGGAATTCTTTATTAATATTAATTCCATATTAGTTATAATTAATTCGGTCTTAGTTTAAACGTTAGTTACTTATTTTTATTCTTGTGTTTGCAGGAATTCTTTGTAAGTGTATGCACACTAGATCAAAGGCCAAAAAGGAACTTTTTCCTTACGCAGACGATATCGAAAGGAAGTTCCAGAAAGTACGATTAACTAGTGAGGTTATACCACTGGAAGAAGATCTGGCGGCACAAGAGATTCCAGTAGTCATGGCAGGGGAAGAATACAAATCACTCAGGGATTATGTAATGCCGACAGTCACAGACATACAGTCCAGTATTCGGAGACCGGCGATTAATGCAAACAGTTTTGAGATAAAACCGGGGACGATTCAGATGCTTCAAAATGCAATGCAGTTTGGGGGTAGTTCGACGGATGATCCGAACGAGCACATCTTTAGTTTCTTGGAAATTTGCGACACCTTCAAATTCAATAATGTTTCAGAAGACGCTATAAGGTTGAGGTTGTTTCCATTTAAGTTAAAAGATAAAGCTCGGAGTTGGTTACACTCATTGCCGCCCGGTTCAATCACCGCTTGGGACGACTTAGCTCAAAAATTCCTAGCTAAGTTTTTCCTACCAGCGAAGTTGGCAAAACTATGGAATGATATTCACACCTTTACACAGTTCGACTCAGAAACATTATATAAAGCCTGGGAAAGATTTAAGGATATGCTCTGCAAATGTCCGCATCACGGAATTCCACAGTGGATGCAGGTTGAAATATTTTGCGATGGTTTGCATGCTTCCACCAGAGCCAGTATTGATGCAACAGCAGGTGGAACGATCATGGCGAAGAATTTTGATGAGGCTTATCAACTGTTAGAGACGATGGCCAATAATAATTATCAGTGGCCAATGACTAGATCTAATCCTCCGAAAACACCAGGAAAGCTTGAATTGGATGCAGTGACAGCGTTGACAGCATAGGTCTCCTCGTTAACTAAAAGGATTGAAACATGGGGTCCACCATCAGCACCGCAAGTGGCAATGGTTTGTGGGTTGTGTGCTTGGAGTCATACTATAGATTAATGTGCCATCAATGCCGAATCAGCTCAGTTCGTGGGAAGCTATAATCGATTAGTCAAACCTTATCCAAATCAAAATGCATATAACCCGGGTTGGAGAAATCATCCAGGATTTTCTTGGAGTAATAATCCTGCTCAAGCCCCGAGACCGCAAAACCCACCCGGATTTCAAAATCAGACTCAACAACAGCCAGAGAGGAAAACAAGTCTGGAAGACGCTTTGGAAAAATTTATTGTAGCTACCGATAGAAGGATAAGTGAGCAAGACAAGTTATTGAGTCAGGTAGATATGAATGTGAAAAGTTAAAATGTTTCGATCAAAAATCTGGAAAATCAGATGGGGTAGATAGCACATGCGTTGAATAGTCGTCCACAAGGAACACTCCCTAGTGATACAGAGATAAATCTGGATAGAGATGAGTATTGCAAGGCTGTGACTTTACGCAGTGGAAAGGAACTACAAGAGACACTCAAGGACAAGGAAAAGATGGACAAAGCAACCGTGAAAAAAGAGGAAGTCTCAGAAACTTGAAACCGACAGGATAAGGAGTTAAAGCAGAAAACACCTAAACAAAGCCTTACAATGCCTCCCATACCATATCCGCAGAGGTTTCAGAAATCCAAGTTAGATAAGCAGTTTTCAAGATTTTTGGATATTTTCAAAAAACTGCATATCAACATACCATTTGCAGAAGCCTTGGAATAGATGTCGAGTTACGCCAAGTTCATGAAGGAGGTTTTGTCGAAGAAGAGAAAATTGGGTGATTTTGAAACGGCGGCGTTAACCGAAGAGTGTAGCGCAATTATCCAGAATAAATTACCCCCGAAGTTAAAAGATTGAGGTAGTTTTACTATTCCATGCGAGATTGGTAATCAATTTTCGGGAAAAGCGTTGTGTGATTTGGGGGCCAGTATAAACTTGATGCCGCTATCCGTTTACAACCAGTTTGGACTTAAGGCACCAAAACCGACAAATATCAGTTTGCAGTTGGCAGACCGGTCAGTTACATATTCGCGAGGTATTGTTGAAGACATTTTAGTAAAGGTGGATAAATTCATCTTCCCAACAGATTTCTTTATCTTGGATTGTGATGTAGAAGGGAAATTCCCATTATTCTCGGGCAACCATTTTTAGCAACGGGGAGAACGTTGATTGACGTACAAAAAGGTGAATTAACAATGCGAGTTGAAAACCAAGAGGTCACATTCAATGTATTTAAGTCAATGAGATTTTCGAAAGAAGAGGGTGAATGTCTACGGGTAGATGTCATGGACGAATTAGTTAATCACAAGTTTAGCAGAAGTTATTCAGATGACCCTTTAGAATCTGTTTTGCTCGGGATGGACGACTACAATATTGAGCAAGAAATTGAATATGTCAAATGGCTAGATGCATTACCGGCTACCAGGAATTTAAACAACCATTCGACACTCTTGATCGGCCTGAAAACGGAAGAGAAAAAATTTAAACCATCGATAGAAGAGCCACAGGTGTTGGAATTAAAACCTCTACCATCTCATCTACAGTATGCCTATTTGGGAAAAGATGCTACCCTACCGGTTATTGTATCGACAGATTTGGCTGACATACAAACAGAAAAACTGTTAAGGGTATTGCGAGAGTTCAAAGCATCAATCGGATGGACTATAACGGATATTCGAGGAATTAGTCCGTCATTTTGTATGCATAAGATCTTATTAGAAGAGGGAGCAAAACCAACCATTGAGCAACAACGAATGCTGAATCCCATTATGAAGGATGTGGTGAAAAAAGAGATCATAAAATGGTTGGATGCCGGCATTATTTACCCAATTTCGGACAGTTCATGGGTAAGTCCTGTACAATGCGTACCAAAGAAAGGGGGCATGCCGGTAGTAAAAAATAAATCAAATGAACTCATCCCCACTAGAATAGTTACAGGCTGGAGAGTATGTATGGATTACCACAAACTAAATAAAGCCATACGCAAGGATCACTTTCCATTGCCTTTCATTGATCAGATATTGGATAGGTTGGCGGGACATCAGTTTTACTGTCTATTGGATGGTTACTTCGGATATAATCAAATTGCCATAGCGCCGGAAGATCAAGAAAAACCACGTTCACATGCCCCTACGACACGTTTACGTTCTGGCGTATGTCTTTTGGCTTACGCAATGCACCGGTAACTTTTCAACGGTGCATGATGGCCATCTTCTCGGATATGATAGAACACTACTTGGAAGTGTTCATGGATGACTTCTCCATGTTCGGTGATAGCTTCGACTTATTCTTGAAGAATTTGGTCTTAGTGTTGAAGCGCTGTGTGGAGACGAATCTAGTCCTTAATTGGGAAAAGTGTCACTTCATGGTGCAAGAGGGGATAATTCTGGGGCATAAGGTATCCATAGCAAGGCTAGAGGTTAATAAAGCCAAAATTGAGACGATTGAGAAGCTACCTCCTCCAACATCTGTAAAGGGAATACAGAGCTTCTTGGGATATTCGGGTTTCTATAGACGCTTTATTAAAGATTTTTCCAAAATTTCGAAACCCTTGTGTTCCCTCTTGGAGAAAGATGTACCGTTTAAGATGGATCAGTTGTGCGTCGATGCTTTCGAAATATTGAAGAAGAAATTGGTTTTAGCTCCAATTATAGTGGCTCCCGACTGGGCTTTACCGTTTGAATTGATGTGCAACGCCAGTGACTACGCAGTTGGAGCAGTATTGGGACAACGTCGCGATAAAATTTTTCACACTATTTACTACTCCAGGAAGACGTTGACGGACGCTCAATTGAACTACACTACCACGGATAAAGAATTATTTGCGATAGTTTTTACCTTCGACAAGTTCATAGCATATCTAATAGGGACCAAGGTAATCGTCTACACTGATCATTCAGCTATTAAGTATTTGATTGAGAAGAAGGATACCAAACCACGATTAATACGGTGGGTGTTTTTGCTACAAGAATTTGATTTGGAGATCAGAGATAGAAAAGGTACTGAGAACCAGGTGGCGGATTATCTTTCGCGGTTAGAAAATGCGGAGGTTCAGCAAAAAGACGAAGTCGTGATTAATGAGATGTTTCCCAATGAACAATTTCTTCAAGTAACAAAGACAGTGCCTTGGTACGTAGATTTCGTGAATTATCTGGTTAGTAATGTGTTATTGTAGCATCCCCAAATCCGGGTACTAATCACCACAGATCTAACTATCACAGTTGCGGAAGATATAAGCATAAATTGTTTATACATTAAACTTTTACACATCATTCCCAAGGTCTACAACCTTAACTTAATACATGCCTTCAATATCTAAAAAGGTTTACAATGCTATTTTCGTCAGAAAATTTAATAGATCTAACTGCACCATAATTTATTCTTGCACTTTGCCTTTGCTTCTGTCTTTACTCGAGCTTTCATCTAAATCTGAAATTTTTTATCATGATATAGCAAGGGTGAACAACAAATTTGCCTAGCAACTTTTAAGTACAATAAGGATATATCATGATTGACAAGAAATAAGCTGTCAAACTTTCAACAATATAATGATTGTGAAAGAGCATAAATCAATTTCAATGATTCAATTACTGAGCCAATAATATTGGATGTCAACAATGAACATGAACAAGTTTAACTGAAACATATGGTAATGAAGGTGATCATCCTTTCATACCTGATGAACATATATAACATGCACAATGTGCGAATCAATAAATTATTGACGTGGTATAATCAACAATGATTAACCACTAACATGCTTTGAATTAACAACTCAAGTTGAGTCAGGAAACTTGCCTGCATTGCTGATTACCGCTAAGCAATCTAATGTAATCTCTTATGAAAGACCTATCAATTATAAGATTGATCTTTCAGTCAGCATAACATACCTGTTAGCTCATAATACTATTACTTTATCCATAGATTATATAACACTTAATCAAATATTAGAAAACATATTAACACATCAGTATTTTTATCGTCCTTTGATAATTCTTTAATCACTATATCATATACATTATGATTTAACATTTTAATCTTATATATTATAAGTTCTTCTTTAACCTCTAATAAGTCAAATACTAATCCAGCAACCCTGATTTGTAATCTAGCAAACCAGATTGTAATCTAGCAAACTGGATTCTAAATCCAACAACCTGAATTTAACTGATTTTCAATCCGGCAAGCCTGGATTCACCAATCCTTCAATCCAGCAAGCTGGATTCATAATCCTTCAATCCAGCAAGCCTGGATTCATAAATCCTTCAATCCAGCAAGCTGGATTCCATATCCTTTTCACGAAAATACCAAATCAACTTATAATTTTTCTATCTTTTGTCCCAACATATATACATATATTTCATACACAAAAAGTATTTTTTCAAAAATTTTAAATTCTCTTTGTTATTTTTCAAAAATCATTTTTAGTGCGTAGCTTAAGAAATTAGCCCTATCATGCTCAATTCTAGAATTTCCCTTCTCTTGACACAATCTTATATGTGTTAACGTGATGCTCCAGTTTAAATTTTGTGATCATCGGAGTTATAGAACTCCGGTTATAGCCGTTTTTGTCAGAAAATCACAAAAATTGAAATGACCATAACATGGTCGTTTTAAGTCTGAATGAGCTCATTTTTGGACAAGAGGTACTTTATATCATATATTTTGAAGTCCCAAAAGGCCGAAATTTTTCTCACAAATTAAGTGGCCAAAATAGCCCTTACAAAATTTTGGGCAGTAGTTTTTTCTCCTTTTTCACTTTTTTGTGCTTTGTTAAAAATAGTCCATACGGAAATCTACAACTCCTTTTTTAGTGATTCCACTTGGAGATGTTAGAAAACTTATTATAGTATCCTCCCAAATTTTTCTAAAATTTTTGAATGTCCAAAAAATAACAAAACTGCCCCTACCCTTGACTGTCCAAAACAGTCTGTTTTTCCTTAAAAGACACAAAACTGTTTTTGTTAAATCAGTCACTACGGACCGTGTACTCAATATTTTTGAGTGCTACCACTTGGGTTTAGTAGATAACTTACCTATCTAACACCCCTTTTTGACGGATCACAAAAAGAAGGTGTAGATTAAAAACGGTGGAAATCTAAAGTACATACAAATTTTATGGCTTATAAACTAGAAAAATCACTTTTCTTTATTTTCGATTTCCAAATAAAACAACACCCAATATGGGTATATCTAAACATGAAACACTTATTAACATGTATATACATGGTTTTTGAGTTTAGAAATATAGATTTAAGATTTGATTAAGAATAATCAAAAATACATAAAAAAAGGTATTTATACCTTTTTGCTCCAACCCTTCTTCTTCTTCTTCTTTCATGGATGAACTTTCTCTCTCCTCTTCTCTCTTCTTCCTTCCATTAATAGCAGCCCTCTCTTTCCTTTTCTCTCTCTAAGTGCCGTTCCTCCCTTCTCTCTCTCTCTCTCTCTCTCTTTCTTTCTCTAGTTATTCTTAGTTAATAATGAAATGAAAAAGATAAGACTTAGATTTTTGTTTGTTGGAAAAATATGTATAGATATATTATGTATATCTATATACATTTCCCACACATTCTCATCTCTTTCTCTCTCTAATCTCTTAGCTAACTTGTAAATTCCAACAAAATATTTGGAGCAAAGCATTAGGAGACACTTGGCTAGGAGATATGAAACAAATCTTGTCAAATTCAATAAACCATGTGGTAACATACTCCCTCCTTATCCATCCACCCATTCCTTTTTGTTTGGCCCAAATTTGATTTTTTAATTTATTTGATACATTTACTAATTAAATGATCTAAATGGTCCACAAAATTTTGGGTCTAATTTGGGTCAATCCCTTAATGGTTTGGGCTCCTATTTAATTTATTTGGATCACTTAAAATATCATACGTCCAACACATTTAATTTCTCTTACCCTAGTTATTTAATTAGGGTTCCTAATCCACTCATTTAATCTTTTGGGCTTCCCTAATAATTCTTTGGGCTATGTAAAATTAACATAGTCCAATTATTTTCATCTTATTCCATCCTAAATATACAATTAGGGTTTCCATTCTAAATATTTAGAATTTAAATAATTACTCTAGTACATTAAATTTTATAACTGAATTAAACTTACTTTAATTAAGTTATAAAATTAATAAACTTGAGATAATAAAGATATATCTCTTTACTTAATATAATTTTTAATATTATTATTCTCTCACATTATGCTTAACAATTAGGCTCACTTGAGCTTAACACTTTATTCCTTTAACTTTCCAAATAAAATATTTGGACTTCCTAACTAAAATGTTTGGGCCATAAAATTAATATGGTCCATTACATTAAATTCTATCTTACCCTAATCATTTAATTAGGATTTTCATGTACTCAATTTAAATACAAATTCTTACTCAAGTACATTTAATTTCTTAACCCAATTAGACTTACCTTAATTAGGTTATAAAATTAATTAATTGAGATATATAAAATAAATCTCTTGAAATTAGTATATATTTTAAATACTATTATTCCCCTCATATCATAACCCTTAAGTTATTTAATTCTTCATTCCTAATATATAATTAGGATTACACTAGCTTCTTTTATTTGTTTAAATAATAAACAAATCACATAATATTTATATTCACTTACTCACATAATCATATAAAATAATTAAATAGATTGAGATATGATTCACAAATCTCTTAGATTAGATCAGTAGTATATAATTAAAATATTAGGACCACTAAATAACGATAACCATTTAGGTTATTTAATTCTCATGTCTAATTTATATAACTTATTTAAATTATACAACTTATATTGTATAATTAAATTTAATTTCCTTCTCCTCTCCATAAATTGTTTTCAAACAATTTATTTATATATTAAATATATAATTTAATATATTCAATTATTTATTCAAATATGAATTTAATTTACTAACTAGTTGATACAAATATACATATTTGCATATTGGATCTCATCCCATATTTTTACTTTACATCTTTTGGTATAATATTAAATATTATACAATTATCCATATAACATAATACCATATATCCAATTATTTTCTTTACTTTCTATAAATTGTCTTCACAATTTATTTAATTGAAGTAAATATATTAATATATTCACCTCATACACATATTCGTATGAACTTATACACTAAACATATACCTCATTATCAGACTATCACTTATAGTCTATCAAATCATTCAAGTTCTTCTCCAAAAATTTTAAAATCCTTAAAATTCTTTCATAGAAACGTCAAATCCATACACTTATTTTCTGTCTAGGTTCATCTTATAACCTTTAATCCATCATTTTAGGATTTTAATAATTATCTGAATTCTCGGGTTGTCACATTCACCCCTTCTTCTAAGAATTTCGTCCCCAAAATTAAAGCATACTAAACTCTGTTTATTCTCTTGATCAAAACTAGGTTTTTAACTTAATCTTTATAATTTTCTCCTTTGAGGATTTCTCATTTATCATCACCTTTCTTAATAACAACTCTCTAAGAGTTTACATTGTCTAAACATTCACCAAAATTAGGTTGTCATAATAACCTTTATTTAATCACATCAGATTTCATATTTGATTAACGAGTACATGCTATCTCCTTCCATGAGGATTTATTCCACGACACTCTACTATAACTACCCACTAGGAGTTTACATCTTCTAATCATTCGGGAATCTCCACAATTGTTCAATAACTGTAAAGCAGTATCAATAATCTAAAAAGTTTTATTCAAGAAAACTTTTTATATCATGCTGAGGGGTCATATAGACCATGAACACATAGTTTTTAACGGTATTCACACCGCAAAACAATAAATTACTTGGTATGTTTACAATCACGAAGAAGGTAAACTACCGATGTTAATACTTTAGATGATTAGTCTATCGTACTCTTACGTCAAGCATAACGTATCAATCATGTCTAGCGAATATTTACGCTACTAGATTGGATTATTTTATACAATCAGCATATCCCCTTTTTCAGGGTCGTTCACCTCAGACTCATCATAAGATTCCGTACCAAAACAATTTGGTTCGGCATAAGCTTTTAAAGAATACTTTGAATTCCATAAACATTTGTCTAGTTGAATCAAATAGCTTAGATGCATATCAAAATAATTCGAATTTCAATCGAAACATTGTTGGCTAAATTTAGTTGGCAATAATTTACCTTTAAAATTTTTAAAATCATTTTATGACGTCATGATACCGCACTGTATTTACAGTCCGTTTGAGGATTCCGTCATTCTGTGACTTTGTCATAATACATCATACTATAGTGGGCTGACGATCTTTAGATCACATCCAACACTAAGTAATTCTGTATTGATAACTCTATCATTTTTATCATTTTTGCACCAGGTTGCATGATGCAATAATGATATAAAAATACATTTTGATAATTCAAATCATATTTGTCTAGTCAAATCAATTAGTATAGACTCTTCTTTAAACAGTTCAAAACTATTGAAAATCATTTTTGGTGTCATCATGCCACAACAGGTAACGATGTGTTAGTGGCCCGAAGTCCACACCTACATACTTGTCACCATGTGTTGAGGATAACAAAAATTCATTTTTATTTTTTAAAGGCACATCAGTGCGAATTTAGCTTGATCTCAAAAACTTCAAAGTCTAGTATAGTTAGAAGATTTGGAATACCTATGCTTCCACCATCAACTTCACTTTCTCTACTGATCCATTGCTTAATAATTTTATCTATTTCTATCATCCTTAATACTCCATTCACACATAACTATACCCAGTTTGTCAAACTGACCACACATTATGAGTTCAGGAACTTTCCACAATCATATGAGTTTCGGAACTTATCCTAGTCAGACCATAGGCGTCCATTCGCTGAGGGGTTCAAAATATACCATATAATTATGAGTCATGAACTTACCATAAGTATGAGTTTTAAAATCTCGTAACTAACCTTATATTCTCTACCTATTCGTTATACACATGAGAAAATAATCACCTTATCAACATGCATATAGAAAATAGCGCGACATCAGGTTCCAATGATTATCAATGTAAGAAGCTAAGTGGTTGTCAAATCAAACTCGGCCACTAATCAATATAAGAAGCTAAGCGGACAATTCCCCGTCCATAAAAAGAATTGGTCAATCTAACCACTATATCGACCAGGAAGCTAAGTGATTCTAAAACCAAGTACAAATTTCTTGCCCATACAAAGAATCATACAACTCAGCTGCTGACCTGAGTCCTTAATTGAAATCCCACACAGTTCTACTTTTTCTTTTTTTAATACGAATTTTCTTTAATCCGCATCTTAACATTTACCACTATTTTCTTAGTTTACATCGTACCATCTCTTTATAGCATCAAGCTATATCATTACAATCACTTAACATATCATATGTTATTCAAAGATTTAATCTGATCACGTCGTGATCTTATTTTGTAATCATTTCTCCTTATACTCACGATCGTTTTATACTACGATCTTCTCATTCTTCTCTTTAATCATATTATATTATAATTTTATTTACACTTTTCATCTAATAGACATCGTCTATTTATTATCACTTTTCATCTTTATTACTAGAGTCAGGTAACTCCGGATTCTTATCCTTATATCTCTTCAAGATTCTTCTTTGAATCTTATTTATCTTCATCTTTACTTAATATTGAATTTCCAAAAATTTATCTCTTATCGGTTAAACTCTATTCGAGTTTATTGCTTATCATCCTCTCCGCGGTTATAACCTAAGGTACACCTACCTAAGGTTTATAACCTACGGCTTTGATACCAATTGTAGCATCCCCAAATCCGGGTACTAATCACCACAGATCTGGTATACTAACTATCACAATTGCGGAAGATATAAGCATAAATTGTTTATACATTAAACTTTTACACATCATTCCCAAGGTCTACAACCTTAACTTAATACATACCTTCAATATTTAAAAAGGTTTACAATACTATTTTCGTCAGAAAACTTAATAGATCTAACTGCACCATAATTTATTCTTGCACTTTGCCTTTGCTTCTGTCTTTACTCGAGCTTTCATTTAAATCTGAATTTTTTTATCATGATATAGCAAGGGTGAGCAACAAATTTGCCTAGCATGTTTTAAGTACAATAAAGATATATCATGATTGACAAGAAATAAGTTGTCAAACTTTTAACAATATAATGATTGTGAAAGAGCATAAATCAATTTCAATGATTCAATTACTGAGCCAATAATATTGGATGTCAACAATGAACATGAACAAGTTTAACTGAAACATATAGTAATGAAGGTGATCAGTCTTTCATACCTGATGAACATATATAACATGCACAATGTGCGAATCAATAAATTATTGACGTGGTATAATCAACAATAATTAACCACTAACATGCTTTGAATTAACAACTCAAGTTGAGTTAGGAAACTTGCCTGCACTGCTGATTACCACTAAGCAATCTAATGTAATCTCTTATGAAAGACCTATCAATTATAAGATTGATCTTTCAGTCAGCATAACATACCTGTTAGCTCATAATACTATTACTTTATCCATAGATTATCTAATACTTAATCAAATATTAGAAAACATATTAACACATCAGTATTTTTATCGTCCTTTGATAATTCTTTAATCACTATATCATATACATTATGATTTAACATTTTAATTGTATATATTATAAGTTCTTCTTTAATATCTAATAAGTCAAATACTAATCTAGCAACCCAGATTTGCAATCCAGCAAACTGGATTCCAAATCCAACAACCTGAATTCAACTGATTTTCAATCCAGCAAGCCTGGATTGACCAATCCTTCAATCTAGTAAGCCTGGATTCATAAATCCTTCAATCCAGCAAGCTGGATTCCATATCCTTTTCACGAAAATACAAAATCAACTTATTATTTTTCTATCTTTTGTCCCAACATATATACATATATTTCATACACAAAAATTATTTTTCCAAAATTTTTCAATTCTCTTTGGTATTTTTCAAAAATCATTTTTAGTGCGTAGCTTAAGAAATTAGCCCTATCATGCTCAATTCCAGAAATTCTCATCTCTTGACATAATCATATACGTGTTAACGTGACGCTCCAGTTTAAGTTTCATGGTCATCAGTGTTATAGAACTCCGGTTATAACTGTTTTCGTCAAAAAATCACAAAAATTGAAATGACCATAACTTGGTCGTTTTAAGTCAGAATGAGCTCATTTTTTGGACAGGAGGTACTTTATACCATATATTTTGATGTCCCAGAAGGCCAAAATGTTTCTCACAAATTAAGTGGCCGAAACAGCCCTTGCAAAATTTTGGGCAGTAGCTTTTTCTTCTTTTTTAATTTTTCGTGCTTTGTTAAAAATAGTCCATATGGAAATCTAGAACTCCTTCTTCAGTGATTCTACTTGGAGATGTTAGAAAACTTATCGTAGTATCCTCCCAAATATTTTCAGAATTTTTGAATGTCCAAAAAATGACGAAACTGCCCTTACCCTTGACTGTCCAAAACAGTCTGTTTTTCCTTAAAAGACACAAAACTATATTTGCTAAATCAGTCACTACGGACCATCTACTCAATATTTTTGAGTGCTACCACTTGGGTTTAGTAGATAACTTACCTATCTAACACCCCTTTTTGACGGATCACAAAAAGAAGGTGTAGATTAAAAACGGTGGAAATCCAAAGTACATACAAATTTTATGGCTTATAAACTAGAAAAATCACTTTTCTTTATTTTCGATTTCCAAACAAAACAATACCCAATATGGGTATATCTAAACATGAAACACTCATTAACATGTATATACATAGTTTTTGAGTTTAGAAATATAGATTCAAGATTTGATTAAGAATAATCAAAAATACATAATAAAATGTATTTATACTTTTTTGCTCCAACTCTTCTTCTTTTTCTTCTTCCATGGATGAACTTTCTCTCTTCTTCCTTCCATTAATGGCAACCCTCTCTTTCCTTTTCTCTCTCTAAGTGCCATTCCTCCCTTCTCTCTCTCTCTCTCTCTCTCTCTCTCTTTAGTTCTTCTTAGTTAATAATGAAATGAAAAAGATAAAACATAGATTTTTGTTTGTTGAAAAAATATGTATAGATATATTATGTATATCTAAATACATCTCCCACACATTCTCATCTCTTTCTCTCTCTAATCTCTTAGCTAAGTTGTAAATCCCAACAAAATATTTGGAGCAAAGCATTAGGAGACATTTGGCTAGGAGATATGAAACAAACTTGCCAAATTCAATTAACCATGTGCTAACATACTCCCTCATTATCCATCCACCCATTCCTTTTTGTTTGGCCCAAATTTAATTTTTTTATTTATTTGATACATTTACTAATTAAATGATCTAAATGGTCCATAAAATTTTGGGCCAAATTTGGGTCAATCCCTTAATGGTTTGGGCTCCTATTTAATTTATTTGGACCACTTAAAATATCATATGTCCAACACATTTAATTTCTCTTACCCTAGTTATTTAATTAGGGTTCCTAATCCACTCATTTAATCTTTTGGGCTTTCCTAATAATTCTTTGGGCTATGTAAAATTGACATAGTCCAATCATTTCCACCTTATCCCACCCTAAATATTTAATTAGGATTTTCATTCCAAATATTTAGAATTTAAATAATTACTCTAGTATATTAAATTTTATAACCGAATTAAACTTACTTTAATTAAGTTATAAAATTAATAAACTTGAGATAATAAAGATATAGCTCTTGACTTAATATAATTTTTAATATTATTATTCTCCCACATTATCCTTAACAATTGGGCTCACTTGGGCTTAACACTTTATTCTTTTGGCTTTCCAAATAAAATATTTGGACTTCCTAACTAAAATGTTTGGGCCATAAAATTAATATGGTCCATTACATTAAATTATATCTTACCCTAATCATTTAATTAGGATTTTTATGTACTCAATTTAAATACAATTTCTTACTCAAGTACATTTAATTTCTTAACCCAATTAGACTTACCTTAATTAGATTATAAAATTAATTAATTGAGATATATAAAATAAATCTCTTGGAATTAGTATATATTTTAAATACCATTATTCCCCTCATATCATAACCCTTAAGTTATTTAATTCTTCATTCCACTAGCTTCTTTTATTTGTTTATATAATAAACAAATCACATAATATTTATATTCACTTACTCACATAATCATATAAAATAATTAAATAGATTGAGATATGATTCACAAATCTCTTAGATTAGATCAGTGGTATATAATTAAAATATTAGGACCACTAAATAACGATAACCATTTAGGTTATTTAATTCTCATGCCTAATTTAAATAACTTATTTAAATTATACAATTTATATTGTATAATTAAATTTAATTTTCTTCTCCTCTCCATAAATTATTTTCAAACAATTTATTTATATATTAAATATATAATTTAATATATTAAATCATTTTTTCAAATATGAATTTAATTTACTAACTAGTTGATACCAATATACATATTTACATATTGGATCTCATCTCATATTTTTACTTTACATCCTTTGGTATAATATTAAATATTATACCATTATCCATATAACATAATACCATATATCCAATTATTTTCTTTATTTCTATAAAATGTCTTCACAATTTATTTAATTGAAGTAAATATATTAATATATTCACCTCATACACATATTCTTATGAACTTATTTACTAAACATATACCTCATTATCAGACTATCACTTATAGTCTATCAAATCATTCAAGTTCTTTTCCAAAAATTTTGAAATCCTTAAAATTCTTTCACAGAAACGTTAAATCCATACACTTATTTTCTGTCTAGGTTCATCTTATAACCTTTAATCCATCATTTTACGATTTTAATAATTATCTAAATTCTCGGGTTGTCATAGTTACCTCCGGATTTGAACGCACAACAACAGAAAAAGTTCCTCCACGATGTCCGACAATACTTTTGGGAAGAACCGTTTCTGTTTAAGACTTGTGCAGATCAAATGATTAGACGATGTGTGCCACAAGAGGAGATGGATAGCATATTAGGTCATTGTCACTCATCGGATTACGGAGGCCACTACGCGAGTGATAGAACAGCGGCCAAAGTGTTGCAGTCGAATTTTTTCTGGCCTTCTTTGTTTAGAGACACATATCTTAATGTGCTAAAATGTGATCGGTGTCAACGAGTAGGCAATATCTCCAAACGCAATGAAATGCCGCTTAACACCATTTTGGAGGTGGAGTTATTCGATGTGTGGGGAATTGACTTTATGGGACCCTTCCCATCATCCTTCAATAATCAGTACATTCTGTTGGCGGTAGACTATGTTTCAAAATGGGTAGAAGCTGTAGCCTTACCAACTAATGATGCCAAGGTGGTACTACGGTTCTTGAAGAAAAACATTTTCACACGATTTGGTACGCCGAGAGCGATAATTAGCGATGAGGGAACTCACTTCTGTAATAAGCAGTTCACCAAATTGCTAACAAAGTATGGGGTTAAATATAAGATTGCAGCTGCGTATCATCCCCAAACCAATGTTCAAGCAGAAGTTTCAAATCGGGAAGTTAAGTGAATCTTAGTGAAGGTGGTTAATCCGTCACGGAAAGACTGGGCCATGCGATTAGATGACGCCTTATGGGTATATCGAATAGCTTACAAGAACCCTATCGGCATGTCACCTTACAGGATGGTATACGGAAAGGCGTGTCACCTCCCGGTCGAATTAGAACATAGTGTATATTGGGCCATTCGGACACTGAATTTCGACTTACAAGCAGCTGGGGAGAAATGGTTACTTTAGTTAAATGAGATGGACGAATTCCGGCATAATGCTTATGAGAACGCCAAAATGTACAAGGAGAAAGTCAAAACATGGCACGATAAGAAAATCCTTGATCGGAAGTTCGAACCGGGACAACAAGTATTGCCTTTTAACTCTAGATTGCGGTTATTTCCAGGTAAATTAAAATCCCGTTGGTCAGGACCTTTCGTAGTTGTATCTGTCGCCCCACACGGGAATGTTGAGGTGGAAGAACCAAATTTCAAGAGAGCATCTAAAGTCAACGTCCATCGACTTAAGCATTATTGGAGTGGGCCCATCGATCGACAATCTATGGCAATGTACCTCTCTAATCCAGTGGCCAATTGAGAACCACAGTAGAGTTGGGTTGACGACTATAAACCAAACGCTATTGGGAGGCCACCCCAAGAGTTCTAGTTTATTTTATTTTATTTCATTTAATATTTCTTTTCGGCATTTGAATTATTTAAATTTCTTAGTATGATTGTTGATTGATTTCGCAATCAATGAATACGTGCAAGTATACACGATCAACAAGTAATAAAGTGAAAGTAGAGTATCGTTCCCACGAGGAATTATTTAATAAAAATTACCAAATACTAATTCTTAACCAAATCAATTTTATTTAAACAACCAATAATTGTGATTTCTAGATTTAAGAAAACTAAATTAAATAAAACAAAAAGATTATTCTAAAAGAAAGCAAATAAACAACTAAGAATTGATGGAATTCAGAAAAATAAGAATTAAGACTCCAATATCCCCAATTATAAATTAGAAATCAATTATTCAACTATCTCAATTATTATATCTACTGAATTGTTAACAGGAATTCTTAAATGCCAAAAGCCCTCTCTCGAGTGATTAATTGCCTTCTATTTAACCCATATTAATTTTGCTATATCTCTATGCAAAACAATTGAATTAAACTCGCTACAAACCTAATTCCTCTTATGTTACATGCGGCAAATAGATATTCTCATTCTATTCACAAACCTAATTATTCACTGTGCAAATAACTAAGTCACATGTCACCAAGCCCAGTTCTAACCCTAGAATTTCTTTCCCAATTCTTTCTAGAGTAACAAGGTAATTATTGATCAGATAATTAATCAATAAGCTCAAAGCAAGATGAACAATTCACTTCAACACAAATAATTGGAATAAATCAAATAATTAATTTATAGCCATAAAAAGTTCAATTGAAATCTTAATAAAAGAGTTAGTTCATAATTAATGAATTAAAACTAAGAATCCACAATTGAATAGACATTAAAAGATAAAAGCATGATAAGAGAAGATAATAGGATCTGTTGTCAGCAAATCTGATGCTCCCCTCTTGCTCTTGCTCTTTATCTTCAGTGTTTTTCAATTTGCTTCAATCTCTAAAACTAATAAGAACTAGGGTTTAGATTCTAATCTAATGGAGTGTTTAATCTAATCTAATCTATGTAAATCCCCCTTTATTTTATGCCTCCCATCATGTATTTATAGATTACAAGTCCAATTTTGAGCTTAGGAACAAACGCAATCTAATTTGGAGTCAAAAAGGTATCAAAATTCGCCCAAAACGCGTCCAGGCCGCACCAACCTCTTCCCCCAGCGCCCCAGCGCTGGGCTTGACGCTCAAAGTCTGCCTTATAGCGCCCCGGCACTGGAAATTGCCTTGAAATTAGCGCCCCGACGCTAGTGCTTTTTTTGGAAATTTTCTACTCCGACATCCTTTGGGAAAATGGCCATAACTTCTTCGTCCGAACTCCGATTTCGATGATTCAAGATGTTCCGGAAAGAGAAGAAGTAGATCTACAACTTTCATTCTTTAAGTTTTTCGAAATAAGGTCCGTAGAAATACTCAAATTGGCTCTGAAGTGACTCTTGTGTAAATGGCAAGCCGTAAACGCGAATCTAGCCACCCCGAACGTCGATCCACGTAACTTTTGTCCCAATTCCTACAAAACAATATAAAACATGCATGAATGGACACAAACACTTAAAAACTATTCTAAAAGACTTGAGAACAATAATAAATTAAGCCCGAATGTATCCAATTCATGTGTATAAAACTCACTCATCAAATACCCCCAAACTTAAACCTTTGCTTGTCCTCAAGCAAAAATACAAAAGAACAAAAAATAAACAAACTAACTCAATTACATGAATGCATATGCATGATCTACTTCCTAATATACATACGAATCTAGTAATAAATCAGTATAATATATAGCAACAGGCCTCAAAGTTACCATTGATACTCAAACAATATATCCAATCAAGTCAAAATCCATAACTCTAACTAATTAGTCAATCCAAACCTGTCATCACCCATGTTGTGTGTGTGTGCTTGTTAACCATTCTAACCAACCACAATTCAAGATAATCACATAACAAACTTCTTAGAAGGAAAATTTCAGTTCCAATTCAATTACTTTTGTGAACGTGACAACTCCGGTTAAAACTAAGCAATAATGGTAAATAAAAGATTTATTTATACTTATTCAATCATGAGGGCATTTTTGCTCTTTCTCGTGTTTTATTCATTTTTTTTATTTTCTCATGGCTGTGCAATGTCTTATTCCCTTTGGCTTTTCAGTGCTACCTTAACGAGCTTTCGACCAACGACTCCCAAGCCATTAAGACCTTAGGGCACTAGGTGTAAAGACAATCCCCTCGGGCTTACTTACTCAAGTAACAAAGGCCACAAAACTAGACAAGCATGCCACGGTGTTTATTCATTTTTTTTTCTTTTTCTAGATTTTCTATTTTTTTTTCTTTTCATCATTTTTTCTCTTTTTTTTTTCATTTTCATTTTGTATATATATACCCCATAGATTCTCCCAAACTCAAGCTTTTACGTCATTCCAACCTTTACCGCTAGTTCACTAATTTCCTTAAATTTTAACCAAGATTTTCCCTCAGAAACAAATTATGAAACCCTTGAACCAAGTGGATTAAAACAGTTAAACTTTAAGTGCTAACCGGTTACATAAGTTTCAGACAGGCTCAGATTATCATCATGATTAAAATTAGAACTCATCATCAATTATCAACATTGTTCAATTTAACAATTAAAACCAATCTTATCATAGGCCGAGCTAAGACCACACCAACCAATTACACAGATTCATGCAAAAAAAAAATGCAATTATACTACATGAACATATACTAATGCAACACATATATGAATATGCAAATAACTACCATGTACTATATGTAACCTAAAAAAAAACACAATGCTAACACAAAAAAAATAAAATACTATGCAGATAACTAACTATATGCAATACGACACTAAGATGCCCCCAAACTTAAACTAGACATTGTCTTCAATGGATGAAATATAAAAAAGTAAAGCAGATGACTTCCCTGAAAATATAGCAATCTTCTTCCTTGTCCGCTAAGTTTGGAGAATAGGCTAAGTACATGGAACAAATTGGGCACCACACTCGAATTTGACTTGAATAACCTGTAAAACAATGATAGAAGCAATTTTATTAAATCCTAAATAAATACAAATTCAAAACTACTAATATAAAACCTAATAAAAACTAAAAATAAAAATTAAACTTGGGTTGCCTCCCAATAAGTGCTTGTTTTATAGTCTCAGCCTGACTTCTTCAATTCTCTATCCAATTCCTCTTCGAAAGTTGAGAAACCCTCCATCCATCGGAAATAATATAACTTTTGGTAGGTTCCCATTTACGATAGCCATTGTATTAAAGTCACCTTACATGCTTTGTTTAGATAAGATCACATTAAAGAACGTCCAACATCTAGGTGTTTTTTCCATTGTGTCTGCGAATAGATTCTGGCATTGAGGCTTGCCAAACACAACAATCTCTTCTTCTATCTTCTCCAACTCATTGAACCATGGCTTCGAAGTTGTACTCGCTTTTACGTCACAAGGAGTATTGCCGACGACATGACTACCTAGCGGACATGGTTTTGCAAATGTAACCGGATTCTTGAACTTTGGTGGAGAAGGTACATGGGACACTATCAAAATTGGCTCATCTTCGTTGATACTCAAAGTTAGATATTTGCCGATCTCTTTTTGTTGGTCTCCAAGTCTTTCCACTCTTTCAACATCTATATCATTTAGCACATCCGATTGCAGATTTGGTTCAGGCTCATCATCAGTCTCGTCATCCATGTCATAGAGCCAAGTGTATTGAGGACGGTTGTTCAACGCATGTGCTATCTGTCCCAATTGATTTTCCAGATTCTTTAACGATGCCCCTTGGCTTTGCAAATGCAGCTCTATTTGATTAAATCTTTTGTCTTGTTCCTCGTTCCTTTTGTCAGAAGCTTTAATGAATTTTTCCAAGGCTTCCTCCCAATTTAAATGTTCTTCCTGTTGTAGTGGAGGTGGACACGAGAAATCCGGTGGGTATGTTGGACTTGGAGCATAAAATTGATCTTGATTGTTACTCCATGAAAAGTCCGGGTGATACCCCCAATCCTGATGATTGTTGTTGGGATAGACATAACTGTTGGGGTAATCACCACTATACTGTACCGGCTCGAAACTGATGGCGCATTGATGACTCATATGATTTCCAGCACAATAATCACAAGTAACCGCCACACTTTGACTACGTTGAGCTTCAAAAGCTTCAAGCATCCTCGAAAGTGTCTCCATCTGTGCTGACAATGCAGAAAGTTTCTTGAGTCTGTCAATCTCCGCTCCCCGTGGTTGAGTCATGTTCGTGTATGGCCATTGATATGCAAAGTCATCCATGGTACCTAAAAAGAGAGAAATATTGGAAGAGAATGAGAAATAAAAATAAAAATAAAAATATTTAAATTAAGACTAATTTGATTGAAATTAATATTGATAAAAAAATATTAAACTAATTCCCCGGTAGCGGCGCCAAAAACTTGTTGTGATTTCTAGATTTAAGAAAACTAAATTAAACAAAACAAAAAGATTATTCTAAAAGAAAGCAAATAAACAACTAAGAATTGATGTAATTCAGAAAAATAAGAATTAAGACTCCAATATCCCCAATTATAAATTAGAAATCAATTATTCAACTATCCCAATTATTATATCTACTGAATTGTTAACAGGAATTCTCAAATGCCAAAAGCCCTCTCTCGAGTGATCAATTGCCTTCTATTTAACCCATATTAATTTTGCTATATCTCTATGCAAAATAATTGAATTAAACTCGCTACAAACCCAATTCCTCTTATGTTACATGCGACAAATAGATATTCTCATTCTATTCACAAACCTAATTATTCACTGTGCAAATAACTAAGTCACATGTCACCAAACCCAGTTCTAACCCTAGAATTCCTTTCCCAATTCCTTCTAGAGTAACAAGGTAATTATTGATCAGATAATTAATCAATAAGCTCAAAGCAAGATGAACAATTCACTTCAACACAAATAATTGGAATAAATCAAATAATTAATTTATAGCCATAAAAAGTTCAATTGAAATCTTAATAAAAGAGTTAGTTCATAATTAATGAATTAAAACTAAGAATCCACAATTGAATAGACATTAAAAGATAAAAGTATGATAAGAGAAGATAATATGATCTGTTGTCAGCAAATCTGATGCTCCCCTCTTGCTCTTTATCTTCAGTGTTCTTCAATTTGCTTCAATCTCCAAAACTAATAAGAACTAGGGTTTAGATTCTAATCTAATGGAGTGTTTAATCTAATCTAATCTATGTAAATCCCCCTTTATTTTATGCCTCCCATCATGTATTTATAGATTACAAGTCCAATTTTGAGCTTAGGAACAAACCCAATCCAATTTGGAGTCAAAAAGGTATCAAAATTCGCCCAAAACGCGTCCAGGCCGCACCAACCTCTTCCCCCAGCGCCCCAGCACTGGGCTTGATGCTCAAAGTCTGCCTTATAGCGCCCCGGCGCTGGAAATTGCCTTGAAATTAGCGCCCCGGCGCTAGTGCTTTTTTTGGAAATTTTCTGCTCCGACGTCCTTTGGGAAAATGGCCATAACTTCTTCGTCCGAACTCCGATTTCGATGATTCAAGATGTTCCGGAAAGAGAAGAAGTAGATCTACAACTTTCATTCTTTAAGTTTTTCGAAATAATGTCCGTAGAAATACTCAAATTGGATCTAAAGTGACTCCTATGTAAATAGCAAGCTGAAAACGTGAATCTTGCCACCCCGAACGTCGATACACGTAACTTTTGTCCCAATTCCTACAAAACAATATAAAACATGCATAAATGGACACAAACACTTAAAAACTATTCTAAAAGACTTGAAAACAATAATAAATTAGGCCCGAATGTATCCAATTCATGTGTATAAAACTCACTCATCAATGATATTTTAGTATAATAATCTTCATGAATTTCTTGCTTGTTTCCAGCTAAGTACACAATTGCTAAAAGAGGCTATGCAAGAGGAATAATTGGTCAATGTGGTAGGAAATGAAATACACAGGTCAAGATGCTCAGGTGATGCGCCCAGGCGCCCAGGCGCCTAGGATACATGGACCACAACGCCCCAGCGCTGCACTTCAGCAACTTCAAGATAGACCCAGTGCCTCGGTGCGCACCTTTAGGCAAAAACCAGTGCCCCGGCGCTAGCCCCTTCTACCAGACACTGACCCCCAGTGCCCCGACGCTCGTTTACAAGCCACACCCAGCGCCCCGGCGCTCTCTTCCAGTTAAAACCCAGCGCCCCAATGCTGGGATCAGGTTTTAGAGTCCTATTCGGTTTAAAAATCTGCATTAGTCAAACTCCTTATTCCTTTTAATTGCTGTACACGATTGTCTCACTTACACCCTTTCCGTTTCTCTTTGTGTAACTGCCTTTCCCCTTTACGTTCAATATACTACATACTTTTGGAGATAAGACTATTATGCTTCACTTGGGTTATTTTTCTACTTGATTTCATTCTCTCCTACTGTATCTACTGTAACGACCCCAAAATAGGTTCATTCCACCCAACCCATTCTGAGTCGTCAAATACATGGTACAGAAAACAACTACAACTTTATTACAACAATTGTCGTGCAAAATACAACAACACATATGCTGTGAGTTTGGATACAAATATATACCAAATGTGACTCATGTTCCAACCGTGGACATCACCTCACAATAACACTTTACATAAAGGTATAGTCAAAAACTGTTTTAGAAATTAGAATCTTTGGGAAGTGCTCAAGGAAACCTTCGTACATGGGAGGCCACGCGTCTAGGTTATGATAGATATCATATGGCCACAGAATTATCCTTGGTTGACCCAATAGACCCCAAAGAAAAACGAGAAGATTACTATCATATTCTTCCCAATGGTGAGTCTTCTCTTGACATATCATTATCTCTACTATCTCTAATTGAGAATTATACTTCAAACAAACACCAAGATTATATAGGTAGTGCTCGTATATATACTCAGCAAGTGGATGAGCACATCCCTGTCTTATGATGACACGAGGTTGTATGTCGTTAGACATCTTGTAGGATAGTGGCAAACCACCCTTCCAACGTTGGGTACACCTTACCCTATTGGATTCACCAAATATAACTACTAAATGAACTTTTCTATATTGCTTCGGGAGAACATCCACAGCTAGAGACCACCGTTCTATTTTCCCGTTACCCTCGCTCGACCCAGCTACACTCTTATTACCTGAAAGGAATTGTGAAGCAAAAGGGTGAGCACAACTAGCTCAGTAAAGAATATCATGACTAAAGATAATTAAATTATCAATAGTCTTCATCAATAATAAATCAGAGATTTAGAACATATGGTAAATGATAAAAATTTTAACCATAGTTGCAGCGGAACGAGCAATCCATTAGAAGAGTCAAATAGACTATAAAGTCTATTATCTTCTCTATGTTAAAAATCCATCAACAATGTTTTATCCCTGTAACATCAATCAACAGTTCCTTTCCACAATCATATAAATAACTCATAATCATAACTGTAGTTCTAAATTCCTCTTCTCATCTAGGACGAAGATAATTTTCATCACCTGAAACATCAAACATCATGGTTATACCAAATCACAGTTCCTGTTCATAATCATACTAATAACTTCATCTTTGCACTACGGGCCAAAGATATTCATCAACAAGTCATCTTTGCACTACAGGCCAAAGATATTCATCCACAGTTCATCTTTGCATTACTGGCCAAAGATATTCATCTACAATTCATCTTTGCACTACAGGCCAAAGATATTCCTCAACAATTCATATTTGCACTATAGGCCAAATATATTCATATATCAAAGAAATATATAATCATTTCAGAATTTATATACACCATAATTATAACCATGTTAATCAATTCATCTTTACACTTAAGCTAAAGATATTCAATTGTAAATTCAATGGTCATGATCATACCAGTCACAATTCAACTTTGCACTACAGGCCAAAGAGAACCCTAGTCATGATCATACCAATAATCTACCCATCTTTACACTCAAGTCAAAGATAAATTCAACATCAGGGTTATAAAAATGTTATATATGATAATAAAATCAATATAATCAACATATAGATTTAATCTCAAGAGTAATATTCATAAATCAACTATAATTTGGTTAGTAAAAGAAACCAATTTTGTCGTGAATAGTAACTCGTGAATAGTAACTCATGAATAGTAACTCGTGAATAGTAACACCGACTCAAAAATGTAAAAATTCCACAATAAAATTCATACCAATACTTCGGTATAATGATATTGAAAGAATAACATTTCTTAAGCTTATAAACAATTTATTTAAATTGTTTACACTTTACTAATTAATGCATTTAATCATCATAAAATGTCAACTCTTAAGATTTCATCATCAATAACCAAAACGCTCATAAAAAATCTGCATATACCTCATATAGGATTCTCAAGTCATAAAATCCTATTTTCCAATTTTCTTACTTCACAAAACATATTTAATTCATTAACTCATAACTAGACCATTTTCATAAAAAAATACCAAATCAATTTTAAAAATATTTCTTTTCTGGGATTTAACATAATATAGTCCCATAGTGAACATATATTTTTCTCAGAATTTTTAAAAGTCATTTACTATTTTTCATATGGCCAAAACAGCCGAATATTTAGACATTTATCAAAAATTATACTTTTGTCCAAAAATTCTGAAATTTACAGAGTATATTTCTATCATATACATGTACTCCCAATAAAAATTTCATCAATTTTGGAGTTAACCACAAGGAATTATAAGCGGTTACTTTTAAAATAGTCTTTTCTCATAAAATTCATAACTCTCAATCTATACATCCAAAAATCACCATTTTTGGACACAATCAAGAAAACTCATCAAAATATCATTTCAAATTTTTCCAGAATTTTTGAAGATCAGAAAAATTACGAATAACAACCCTTAAAATCCCTTACTATCCCTTACTATCCCTTACCTCAAAAGAGCAGTACTTCTGATCGGTATAAGGCTGAAGGAAACTTGCACTGATGAATAAAAACTCACAGAGTATCTAAATACTCACAAAATACACTCAATAATCTAGAGAGAAAAAGAGAGAAAACTTATGTTTCTGGTGTGATTTTCAATTCTAACTTAGCCCTCTATTTATAGGAAAATTTTGGTAGGTTTGACCTGCAACCTGATGGCTTTACCTGTTACTATTTCCACCTACCACATTTGAAATATAATTCAGCACATTTCTTCACCAACCACAAGTGGGGCCCACCAATTCTAGAATTTTCCACTAAAATGATAAACTCCAAAAATTCAACAATTTCTGAACTAGTCATCTCGTAAAATTCATAATAAATCATACGTTCATTTTTAACGGTTCAAAATTTGTGGGCATATACTCAACTTATATATGTATAACATATTCAAAAATTACCACGATCCAACGGTCGGATTAAAAATTATAACCCCCGTAAAATATCTCAAAAACCCTGATTTTTAATACCTTCATTCTGACAAAAATACGGATAAAAACCTCAACATTAACTCCTTCATTTTTAACAACAAAAATATATCCCTCGTTTATATCCACATAAAATAAATATTTCCTTATCATATGAATCAATAATTAATTATTCACAAATAATATTACAGAATCACATTTATGACAACCAGGCCGTTCCCAGGAAAGAGGGGACTTTCCAATAAGGATTTCTCCTTACTAGCGCGCAATTAGATGACCAAACCTCTCCTTAGACAGAACTTTCTAGACATTGCCAATAATGCTATCTAATAATATTATTCAAATAATATGAATTATTGATCTGATAATAGAAAATACTGTGCAGCAACAATTATTGAAACAACAATAATATAAAATATCAACGCAGCAATTATTGAATCAATAAAATAAAATATTGAACAGTAATTACTGTAACAATTATTGAGTAGTGCCTTCTTACGTAAGAATCAATAATTTCAAAAATACTATGCAATACCGTGTGCTATTGTGCAATAACGCGTATTACTGTATTTTAACCACCGGGTATTTCAACAGTATTAACGGTAACAACTTCGCCGTTATTTGTAAAAACTCAAATTTATCGTTTTCTTCATCCGACAGTTATTCGTTATGGGGCCCACAAATAGTTGCGCCGTCGTACGAATATTCTCCGACAGAAAGAATATTCCACGACCAAACGAATATTCCCCGACAACAATGATTATTTTATAACCACTTGCTTATTTTAAAAAAAATTCATTTTTCACCCATAACTTTAAACTTTTAATAATTTAACCATTTACTGAATAGTAATTATAAGAAAAAAAATTGAATACTTTTATTTCATAAAATTTGGGGTCTTACAATCTCCCCTCCTTATGAAATTTCGTCCTCGAAATTTACGTACCTGGTATTTCAAAGAATTGAGAATACCTTCCTTTCATTTCAGATTCCATCTTCCCTGTCATCATAATTTCTCCATTGCTCATCTCCTGTATTTCAAATATCATTCTAGAATACAGCTTCAAAACAAGGGTTAATTAAACAAATTAACATATCACATAATATCCCAATATTATGACTGACCAACAAATAAGCTTAGGTAGGACACACTAGCGAAGGATTTACTCATCTCTCCCCTCCTAGTTGTATTCCCCGATCTCCGCCAGAGATCATATCCCCAAGCTCTGATACCAAATGTAACTCTGGACACCAACCTATGTCATCACCTTACATTGATACCTATCAGTTTGCCACCGCAGAACGGCGTCCCCTACGGAGAGTCTGGCTTCGGTGCATCCCCCATCAACAGGAAGTCACCAGCGAGAGGCTCGGGGCTCTTTACTTATAGCTCTGATACCAAATGTAACTCTGGACACCAACCTATGTCAGCACCTTACATTGATACCTATCAGTTTGCCACCGCAGAACGGCGTCCCCTACGGAGAGTCTGGCTTCGGTGCATCCCCCATCAACAGGAAGTCACCAGCGAGAGGCTCGGGGCTCTTTACTTATAGCTCTGATACCAAATGTAACGACCCCAAAATAGGTTCATTCCACCCAACCCATTCTGAGTCGTCAAATACATGGTACAGAAAACAACTACAACTTTATTACAACAATTGTCGTGCAAAATACAACAACACATATGCTGTGAGTTTGGATACAAATATATACCAAATGTGACTCATGTTCCAACCGTGGACATCACCTCACAATAACACTTTACATAAAGGTATAGTCAAAAACTGTTTTAGAAATTAGAATCTTTGGAAAGTGCTCAAGGAAACCTTCGTACATGGGAGGCCACGCGTCTAGGTTATGATAGATATCATATGGCCACAGAATTATCCTTGGTTGACCCAATAGACCCCAAAGAAAAACGAGAAGATTACTATCATATTCTTCCCAATGGTGAGTCTTCTCTTGACATATCATTATCTCTACTATCTCTAATTGAGAATTATACTTCAAACAAACACCAAGATTATATAGGTAGTGCTCGTATATATACTCAGCAAGTGGATGAGCACATCCCTGTCTTATGATGACACGAGGTTGTATGTCGTTAGACATCTTGTAGGATAGTGGCAAACCACCCTTCCAACGTTGGGTACACCTTACCCTATTGGATTCACCAAATATAACTACTAAATGAACTTTTCTATATTGCTTCGGGAGAACATCCACAGCTAGAGACCACCGTTCTATTTTTCCGTTACCCTCGCTCGACCCAGCTACACTCTTATTACCTGAAAGGAATTGTGAAGCAAAAGGGTGAGCACAACTAGCTCAGTAAAGAATATCATGACTAAAGATAATTAAATTATCAATAGTCTTCATCAATAATAAATCAGAGATTTAGAACATATGGTAAATGATAAAAATTTTAACCATAGTTGCAGCGGAACGAGCAATCCATTAGAAGAGTCAAATAGACTATAAAGTCTATTATCTTCTCTATGTTAAAAATCCATCAACAATGTTTTATCCCTGTAACATCAATCAACAGTTCCTTTCCACAATCATATAAATAACTCATAATCATAACTGTAGTTCTAAATTCCTCTTCTCATCTAGGACGAAGATAATTTTCATCACCTGAAACATCAAACATCATGGTTATACCAAATCACAGTTCCTGTTCATAATCATACTAATAACTTCATCTTTGCACTACGGGCCAAAGATATTCATCAACAAGTCATCTTTGCACTACAGGCCAAAGATATTCATCCACAGTTCATCTTTGCATTACTGGCCAAAGATATTCATCTACAATTCATCTTTGCACTACAGGCCAAAGATATTCCTCAACAATTCATATTTGCACTACAGGCCAAATATATTCATATATCAAAGAAATATATAATCATTTCAGAATTTATATACACCATAATTATAACCATGTTAATCAATTCATCTTTACACTTAAGCTAAAGATATTCAATTGTAAATTCAATGGTCATGATCATACCAGTCACAATTCAACTTTGCACTACAGGCCAAAGAGAACCCTAGTCATGATCATACCAATAATCTACCCATCTTTACACTCAAGTCAAAGATAAATTCAACATCAGGGTTATAAAAATGTTATATATGATAATAAAATCAATATAATCAACATATAGATTTAATCTCAAGAGTAATATTCATAAATCAACTATAATTTGGTTAGTAAAAGAAACCAATTTTGTCGTGAATAGTAACTCGTGAATAGTAACTCATGAATAGTAACTCGTGAATAGTAACACCGACTCAAAAATGTAAAAATTCCACAATAAAATTCATACCAATACTTCGGTATAATGATATTGAAAGAATAACATTTCTTAAGCTTATAAACAATTTATTTAAATTGTTTACACTTTACTAATTAATGCATTTAATCATCATAAAATGTCAACTCTTAAGATTTCATCATCAATAACCAAAACGCTCATCAAAAATCTGCATATACCTCATATAGGATTCTCAAGTCATAAAATCCTATTTTCCAATTTTCTTACTTCACAAAACATATTTAATTCATTAACTCATAACTAGACCATTTTCATAAAAAAATACCAAATCAATTTCAAAAATATTTCTTTTCTGGGTTTAACATAATATAGTCCCATAGTGAACATATATTTTTCTCAGAATTTTTAAAAGTCATTTACTATTTTTCATATGGCCAAAACAGCCGAATATTTAGACATTTATCAAAAATTATACTTTTGTCCAAAAATTCTAAAATTTACAGAGTATACTTCTATCATATACATGTACTCCCAATAAAAATTTCATCAATTTTGGAGTTAACCACAAGGAATTATAAGCGGTTACTTTTAAAATAGTCTTTTCTCATAAAATTCATAACTCTCAATCTATACATCCAAAAATCACCATTTTTGGACACAATCAAGAAAACTCATCAAAATATCATTTCAAATTTTTCCAGAATTTTTGAAGATCAGAAAAATTACGAATAACAACCCTTAAAATCCCTTACTATCCCTTACTATCCCTTACCTCAAAAGAGCAGTACTTCTGATCGGTATAAGGCTGAAGGAAACTTGCACTGATGAATAAAAACTCACAGAGTATCTAAATACTCACAAAATACACTCAATAATCTAGAGAGAAAAAGAGAGAAAACTTATGTTTTTGGTGTGATTTTCAATTCTAACTTAGCCCTCTATTTATAGGAAAATTTTGGTAGGTTTGACCTGCAACCTGATGGCTTTACCTGTTACTATTTCCACCTACCACATTTGAAATATAATTCAGCACATTTCTTCACCAACCACAAGTGGGGCCCACCAATTCTAGAATTTTCCACTAAAATGATCAACTCCAAAAATTCAACAATTTCTGAACTAGTCATCTCGTAAAATTCATAATAAATCATACGTTCATTTTTAACGGTTCAAAATTTGTGGGCATATACTCAACTTATATATGTATAACATATTCAAAAATTACCACGATCCAACGGTCGGATTAAAAATTATAACCCCCGCAAAATATCTCAAAAACCCTGATTTTTAATACCTTCATTCTGACAAAAATACGGATAAAAACCTCAACATTAACTCCTTCATTTTTAACCACAAAAATATATCCCTCGTTTATATCCACATAAAATAAATATTTCCTTATCATATGAATCAATAATTAATTATTCACAAATAATATTACAGAATCACATTTATGACAACCAGGCCGTTCCCAGGAAAGAGGGGACTTTCCAATAAGGATTTCTCCTTACTAGCGCGCAATTAGATGACCAAACCTCTCCTTAGACAGAACTTTCTAGACATTGCCAATAATGCTATCTAATAATATTATTCAAATAATATGAATTATTGATCTGATAATAGAAAATACTGTGCAGCAACAATTATTGAAACAACAATAATATAAAATATCAACGCAGCAATTATTGAATCAATAAAATAAAATATTGAACAGTAATTACTGTAACAATTATTGAGTAGTGCCTTCTTACGTAAGAATCAATAATTTCAAAAATACTATGCAATACCGTGTGCTATTGTGCAATAACGCGTATTACTGTATTTTAACCACCGGGTATTTCAACAGTATTAACGGTAACAACTTCGCCGTTATTTGTAAAAACTCAAATTTATCGTTTTCTTCATCCGACAGTTATTCGTTATGGGGCCCACAAATAGTTGCGCCGTCGTACGAATATTCTCCGACAGAAAGAATATTCCACGACCAAACGAATATTCCCCGACAACAATGATTATTTTATAACCACTTGCTTATTTTAAAAAAAATTCATTTTTCACCCATAACTTTAAACTTTTATCAATTTAACCATTTACTGAATAGTAATTATAAGAAAAAAAATTGAATACTTTTATTTCATAAAATTTGGGGTCTTACATCTACAGTACGTATTCTAACTCGTCTGATCTTATGCTACTTCTTCTTGCATGTGTATGCATCACTTGAGATTGGGATATCTTGATTATGTTCTTGAATTCAATGGTGATTGATATGATTTGGGGGTTTGGATTGGTATGAAACTAGTTGTGCCCAAAGAGTATTATAGTCTGCCTATAAGGTGTTTGATATATTGCCAAAGTGAATTTTCTTTATTAATTTCCACCAATTGCATGTATATCACTAAATCTAATTATGCAGTTATCCTGACATGTTCATGGGTTTAGTTTTCTCTCCTAGGATAAGGGCTAATTTCTCTTGTGGGCTATAGGTTAAGAGTTCATGCACATGAATTGTTCCTACATATCATAAAATGGTTGTCTTTAGTGTCACATTATCACATGCATGTTAAGTGTTTTTTCGTATCTCTATGTGCCATAATTTTGGTCGGCTATTTGGGTACTATTAAATAACTTCGCAATTTGACCATGTTAGTGATAATGCATGCTTTTCGGTTCAAATTGTATAGCTTCATGATCATGCGTAACTCCTCATACCTCCAACTCCTATTCCACAAAGCTATTATAATTCAAAGTTTGGGGGTTGTGGTATATTTACAAGATGACTTATACACTTTGAACTAAATTCTAACTTGTATATTTTCAGTTGCAGATTATTCTACATGGCATCCAAGCGTCAAATAGGAGAAGGTTCTGGATCCGCCTCGGCTCCCCCAAAATTTAACAATAGTTGGTTTGTGATTGCCGCGGCTCAAGAACGCTACAACCGTATGGCCACCCGCTCACTAATCCCTGAACACAGTTTAAGGTCCGATCAATCCAAGGATGGGGAAATAGCGGTCATGATTGTTGAGAGGAATTGGTTTACACTCACCGAACAACCCAACCCGATCGTGATTGTAGTCGTTAAAGAATTCTACGCAAACGTTTCGGAGCACTTCCGCTATGGAGTGTATGTGAGAGGCAAGACAGTTGAATTCAGCAAAGAGTACATTAACGGTTGTTACCAGCTACCTTTGGAGGGTCAACACAATAAATATGCCAGTTTTATGAGCCAAGGCCCATACTATGAAGTGATAATCTGCGAGCTTTGTCAACAGGGTACCACGTGGACAATGCATGAACGGGGTAGCATGACGTTCCCTTATTCACGCCTCAGTCTATATGGTAAGGCTTGGTATGCCTTAATATGCGCCAAATTGATGCCGTGCACACATGTTAGCCATGTCACCAAGGAAAACGCCGTGCTGCTATACTCTATAATTCAAGGCTTGAAGATGGATGTCGGCCTAGTTATTCAGCAGTTAATTCTAAGAGCTGCACAAGGAGGTACCACAGGAGGGTTACCCCATCCTTCGCTCATTTGTGCTTTATGTTTAAAATTTGGGGTCAAATGGAAGTCGGATGAGATGATTCAACCCCCAATGCCAGTGTTGGACCATAAAATGATCAGCAGGTATAGGTTGTGGAATGGTGGAGCAAATCACCCACGTGGATTGGGCTTTATAATTCCTCAAGCTGCAGCTCCACCAGCTCCTGCTCCACCTATTTATGGTCCCTCCTCTGTAGCTCAGTATGGTGTCGTTCCCGATGTGGTTTAGCGAGAAATAGACGGCTGATTTTACAATCTCGAATCCAAAAATGTCCGCCTATCTAAACGCTAAGATGTGATCTACAAGTTTTTAGTCGACTACTTCAACGCCCAGACTGCTATGTATACTCAGCTGTACCCTGGAGTTGATCTTAGCCCTGTTCTGCCTGTGTTTCCCCCTTCTAATTAAGAGATGAGCGAGGATGAAGACGATGCGCCCGAGGAATAAGCTCCTTAGGGAAGTCCTCTGTTTAAATTGCTATATTTTTTGCATGAGGACATTGCTCTTTCTAAGTTTGGGGGTAGTTAGTTCTATTTGCATTTTTAGGTGGCATGTTTATAGTAGTTTATGAGTATGTTTTAGTTTATTTATTAAACTTGATGTTAACTTTTTAGTGAAGTGTTGCATTTAGGATTTCACATAATTCCAGTTGTTAAATAGTTTACGTATATTCGGGTCCAATGATGAAACTAAAATTGCATAAACAAGTCTAATAAGGATTGTTAAGCCTGTGATGTGATTTCTTGGTGTGATTTAAATCTTTAGCTATTTGAAACTGATATTATCAGGATAACACATGCTAAGAAATGACCATGTTGACTGATTAAGTCTAAATGGATAGATAATGGATTCTAAAGGATAAATGCTAGTTGAATGAAAGAATAACATGAATAGGTAGTGATGGCTGAAGTTAGACATGAATTTAAGTTTGGGGGTAATATGTGGGGTATATAAGCTCTGAAAAAAAACATGTGGCTAGTTTTGTTTCGGGGCCTTTGTTACTTGAGCAAGTAAGCCCGAGGGAGTGTCTCTACACTTAGCGCCCTAAGGTCTTTTATGGTCTGGGAGTCGTTGGTCGAAAACTCGATAAGGGGTAACACTGTTAGCCTAATGGAATGAGACATTGCACAGTTATGTGAAATAAAAAAATGAATAAGACGGAAAAAAGTGCAAAAAGCCCCCGTTAGAAAATAAAAAATAAAGTATAAGTATTCCATCTTGACCCCTGGACTTTGACAAGTGTGTGATTTTAGCCGGATCTAGTTTGTTTTGGAGTTCTTGAGTTTATACTGTATGATGTCTTCCAAGAAATCTATTATGTTTCTCATTTTGCTTTTTATCAGTCAACATGGTTGTTAAGCACACACGCATTGTAAGACCCCGAATTTTATGAAATAAAAGTATTCAATTTTTCTTATAATTACTATTCAGTAAATGGTTAAATTGATAAAAATTTAAAGTTATGAGTAAAATATGATTTTTTTTTAAAATAAGCAAGTGGTTATAAAATAATCATTGTTGTCGGGGAATATTCGTTTGGTCGTGGAATATTCTTTCTGTCGGGGAATATTCGTACGACGGCGCAGCCATTTGTGGGCCCTATAACAGAATAACTGTCGGGTGAAGAAAACGACAAATTTGAGTTTTTACAAATAACGGCGGTGTTGTTACCGTTAACACTGTTGGAATACCCGGTGGTTAAAATACAGTAATACACGTTATTGCACAGTAGCACACGGTATTGCATAGTATTTTTGAAATTATTGATTCTTACGTAAGAAGGCACTACTCAATAATTGTTACAGTAATTACTGTTCAATATTTTATTTTATTGATTCAATAATTGCTACGTTGAAATTTTATATTATTGTTGTTCAATAATTGTTGCTGCACAGTATTTTCTTTTATCAGATCAATAATTCATATTATTTGAATAATATTATTAGATAACATTATTGGCAATGTCTAGAAAGTTCTGTCTAAGGAGAGGTTTGGTCATCTAATTGCGCGTCAGTAAGGAGAAATCCTTATTGGAAAGCCCCCTCTTTCCTGGGAACGGCCTGATTGTCATAAATGTGATTCTGTAATATTATTTGTGAATAATTAATTATTGATTCATATGATAAGAAAATATTTATTTTATGTGGATATAAATGAGGGATATATTTTTGTGGTTAAAAAATGAAGGAGTTAATGTTGAGATTTTTATCCGTATTTTTGTCGGAATGGAGGTATTAAAAATCAGGGTTTTTGAGATATTTTGCGGGGGTTATAATTTTTAATCCGACCGTTGGATCGTGGTAATTTTTGGATATGTTATACATATATAAGTTGAGTATATGCCCACAAATTTTGAACCGTTAAAAATGAACGTATGATTTATTATGAATTTTACGAGATGACTGGTTCAGAAATTATTGAATTTTCGGAGTTAATCATTTTGGTGGAAAATTCAAGAATTGGTGGGCCCCACTTGTGGTTGGTGAAGAAATGTGCTGAATTATATTTCAAATGTGGTAGGTGAAAATAGTAACAGGTAAAGCCATCAGGTTGCAGGTCAAACCTACCAAAATTTTCCTATAAATAGAGGGCTAAGTTAGAATTGAAAATCACACCAGAAACATAAGTTTTCTCTCTTTTTCTCTCTAGATTATTGAGTGTATTTTGTGAGTATTTAGATACTCTGTGAGTTTTTATTCATCAGTGCAAGTTTCCTTCAGCCTTATACCGATCAGAAGTACTGCTCTTTTGAGGTAAGGGATAGTAAGGGATAGTAAGGGATTTTAAGGGTTGTTATGATTTTCAGTTTCGTAATTTTTCTGATCTTCAAAAATTCTGGAAAAATTTGAAATGATATTTTGATGAGTTTTCTTGATTGTGTCCAAAAATGGTGATTTTTGGATGTATAGATTGAGAGTTATGAATTTTATGAGAAAAGACTATTTTAAAAGTAACCGCTTATAATTCCTTGTGGTTAACTCCAAAATTGATGAAATTTTTATTGGGAGTACATGTATATGATAGAAGTATACTCTGTAAATTTCAGAATTTTTGGACAAAAGTATAATTTTTGATAAATGTCTAAATATTCGGCTGTTTTGGCCATATGAAAAATAGTAAATGACTTTTAAAAATTCTGAGAAAAATATATGTTCACTATGGGACTATATTATGTTAAATCCCAGAAAAGAAATATTTTTGAAATTGATTTGGTATTTTTTTATGAAAATGGTCTAGTTATGAGTTAATGAATTAAATATGTTTTGTGAAGTAAGAAAATTGGAAAATAGGATTTTATGACTTGAGAATCCTATATGAGGTATATGCAGATTTTTGACGAGCGTTTTGGTTATTGATGATGAAATCTTAAGAGTTGACATTTTATGATGATTAAATGCATTAATTAGTAAAGTGTAAACAATTTAAATAAATTGTTTATAAGCTTAAGAAATGTTATTCTTTCAATATCATTATACCGAAGTATTGGTATGAATTTTATTGTGGAATTTTTACATTTTTGAGTCGGTGTTACTATTCACGAGTTACTATTCATGAGTTACTATTCACGAGTTACTATTCACGACAAAATTGGTTTCTTTTACTAACCAAATTATAGTTAATTTATGAATATTACTCTTGAGATTAAATCTATATGTTGATTATATTGATTTTATTATCATATATAACATTTTTATAACCCTGATGTTGAATTTCTCTTTGACTTGAGTGTAAAGATGGGTAGATTATTGGTATGATCATGACTAGGGTTCTCTTTGGCCTGTAGTGCAAAGTTGAATTGTGACTGGTATGATCATGACCATTGAATTTATAATTGAATATCTTTAGCTTAAGTGTAAAGATGAATTGATCAACATGGTTATAATTATGGTGTATATAAATTCTGAAATGATTATATATTTCTTTGAGATATGAATATATTTGGCCTGTAGTGCAAATATGAATTGTTGAGGAATATCTTTGGCCTGTAGTGCAAAGATGAATTGTAGATGAATATCTTTGGCCAGTAATGCAAAGATGAACTGTTGATGAATATCTTTGGCCTGTAGTGCAAAGATGACTTGTTGATGAATATCTTTGGCCCGTAGTGCAAAGATGAAGTTATTAGTATGATTATGAACAGGAACTGTGATTTGGTATAACCATGATGTTTGATGTTTCAGGTGATGAAAATTATCTTCGTCCTAGATGAGAAGAGGAATTTAGAACTACAGTTATGATTATGAGTTATTCATATGATTGTGAAAAGGAACTATTGATTGATGTTACAGGGATAAAACATTGTTGATGGATTTTTAACATGGAGAAGATAATAGACTTTATAGTCTATTTGACTCTTCTAATGGATTGCTCGTTCCGCTGCAACTATGGTTAAATTTTTATCATTTACCATATGTTCTAAATCTCTGATTTATTATTGATGAAGGCTATTGATAATTTAATTATCTTTAGTCATGATATTCTTTACTGAGCTAGTTGTGCTCACCCTTTTGCTTCACAATTCCTTTCAGGTAATAAGAGTGTAGCTGGGTCGAGCGAGGGTAACGGAAAAATAGAACGGTGGTCTCTAGCTGTGGATGTTCTCCCGAAGCAGTATAGAAAAGTTCATTTAGTAGTTATATTTGGTGAATCCAATAGGGTAAGGTGTACCCAACGTTGGAAGGGTGGTTTGCCACTATCATACAAGATGTCTAACGACATACAACCTCGTGTCATCATAAGACAGGGATGTGCTCATCCACTTGCTGAGTATATATACGAGCACTACCTATATAATCTTGGTGTTTGTTTGAAGTATAATTCTCAATTAGAGACAGTAGAGATAATGATATGTCAAGAGAAGACTCACCATTGGGAAGAATATGATAGTAATCTTCTCGTTTTTCTTTGGGGTCTATTGGGTCAACCAAGGATAATTCTGTGGCCATATGATATCTATCATAACCTAGACGCGTGGCCTCCCATGTACGAAGGTTTCCTTGAGCACTTCCCAAAGATTCTAATTTCTAAAACAGTTTTTGACTATACCTTTATGTAAGGTGTTATTGTGAGGTGATGTCCACGGTTGGAACATGAGTCACATTTGGTATATATTTGTATCCAAACTCACAGCATATGTGTTGTTGTATTTTGCACGACAATTGTTGTAATAAAGTTGTAGTTGTTTTCTGTACCATGTATTTGACGACTCAGAATGGGTTGGGTGGAATGAACCTATTTTGGGGTCGTTACATTTGGTATCAGAGCTATAAGTAAAGAGCCCCGAGCCTCTCGCTGGTGACTTCCTGTTGATGGGGGATGCACCGAAGCCAGACTCTCCGTAGGGGACGCCGTTCTGCGGTGGCAAACTGATAGGTATCAATGTAAGGTGCTGACATAGGTTGGTGTCCAGAGTTACATTTGGTATCAGAGCTTGGGGATATGATCTCTGGCGGAGATCGGGGAATACAACTAGGAGGGGAGAGATGAGTAAATCCTTCGCTAGTGTGTCCTACCTAAGCTTATTTGTTGGTCAGTCATAATATTGGGATATTATGTGATATGTTAATTTATTTAATTAACCCTTGTTTTATGGCAGTATTTGAGAATGGCAGCTGAGAATGCTAATAATGGAGTGAATGAGACTGTGGGGATGCCTCTAATCACTAACCGTGATAATGTGATGTCAGACGAAGAAGGAATTAGAGATATCCATGTGGTGAGTGAAGAATTGATAGTTACACCCGAGATAGTCGCAGAGGTAACAGCTGAGACTGAGGAAGAAGAGGAAGAAGAAGTACCAGAGGAGAGTTTATTAGAGGTATTATATGATCAAAATGTAGAATTTCAAAATCGTATTCATGAGTTAGAAGAGCAGGCAGAAGAACGACAGGCGGTCGTGGAACAAAAGGATGCAACAATTCAAGCTTGTGTTACCCGATATGTGATGCTTGAACAGAAGTATTCTTTGGCAGAGTATAAGATGATAAAAATAGAATCTGAGCTGAGAGAAGAAAAAACTGAACGAGTGAGAATAAGTGATGCATGGGCAAAAGCCGCACGACACGTGGATATTGTGGAAAGAGATGTTCGATCTAAGAAGGCTAAAATAGATGATATGAATTTCTCTTTTTGGAAAGCAATTGGGAGAACCCAACATCGAGTTTTGAATTACCCTGTACATAGCGGTCAACCTGAATCCGATATGGATCGAAGATTGATGATTCAGATCATGAATGAGGAGTACGAAGAGGCAGTTGAGGGAGGAATATGTCCTATAGAAAGGTATATTCCAACGGTAATGATGACGCCAAATGCTGCTCCAGACAAGTCAAAGCCGAGTAGTTCGAGGGATGGCAGTTGTCATGACTTCCCAACAAATGAGGAACCCAAATGAAGTTATCATGGGAGATGAGCAATGGAGAAATCATGATGATCTGAGAGATAGAATCTGAAATAGAAGCAAGGTATTCTCAACTCTTCGAAATACCAGGTACGTAAATTTCGGGGACGAAATTTCATAAGGAGGGGAGATTGTAAGACCCCGAATTTTATGAAATAAAAGTATTCAATTTTTCTTATAATTACTATTCAGTAAATGGTTAAATTGATAAAAATTTAAAGTTATGAGTGAAATATGATTTTTTTTCAAAATAAGCAAGTGGTTATAAAATAATCATTGTTGTCGGGGAATATTCGTTTGGTCGTGGAATATTCTTTCTGTCGGGGAATATTCGTACGACGGCGCAGCCATTTGTGGGCCCCATAACAGAATAACTGTCGGGTGAAGAAAACGACAAATTTGAGTTTTTACAAATAACGGCGGTGTTGTTACCGTTAACACTGTTGGAATACCCGGTGGTTAAAATACAGTAATACGCGTTATTGCACAGTAGCACACGGTATTGCATAGTATTTTTGAAATTATTGATTCTTACGTAAGAAGGCACTACTCAATAATTGTTACAGTAATTACTGTTCAATATTTTATTTTATTGATTCAATAATTGCTACGTTGAAATTTTATATTATTGTTGTTCAATAATTGTTGCTGCACAGTATTTTCTTTTATCAGATCAATAATTCATATTATTTGAATAATATTATTAGATAACATTATTGGCAATGTCTAGAAAGTTCTGTCTAAGGAGAGGTTTGGTCATCTAATTGCGCGTCAGTAAGGAGAAATCCTTATTGGAAAGCCCCCTCTTTCCTGGGAACGGCCTGGTTGTCATAAATGTGATTCTGTAATATTATTTGTGAATAATTAATTATTGATTCATATGATAAGAAAATATTTATTTTATGTGGATATAAATGAGGGATATATTTTTGTGGTTAAAAATGAAGGAGTTAATGTTGAGATTTTTATCCGTATTTTTGTCGGAATGGAGGTATTAAAAATCAGGGTTTTTGAGATATTTTGCGGGGGTTATAATTTTTAATCCGACCGTTGGATCGTGGTAATTTTTGGATATGTTATACATATATAAGTTGAGTATATGCCCACAAATTTTGAACCGTTAAAAATGAACGTATGATTTATTATGAATTTTACGAGATGACTGGTTCAGAAATTATTGAATTTTCGGAGTTAATCATTTTGGTGGAAAATTCTAGAATTGGTGGGCCCCACTTGTGGTTGGTGAAGAAATGTGCTGAATTATATTTCAAATGTGGTAGGTGGAAATAGTAACAGGTAAAGCCATCAGGTTGCAGGTCAAACCTACCAAAATTTTCCTATAAATAGAGGACTAAGTTAGAATTGAAAATCACACCAGAAACATAAGTTTTCTCTCTTTTTCTCTCTAGATTATTGAGTGTATTTTGTGAGTATTTAGATACTCTGTGAGTTTTTATTCATCAGTGCAAGTTTTCTTCAGCCTTATACCGATCAGAAGTACTGCTCTTTTGAGGTAAGGGATAGTAAGGGATAGTAAGGGATTTTAAGGGTTGTTATGATTTTCAGTTTCGTAATTTTTCTGATCTTCAAAAATTCTGGAAAAATTTGAAATGATATTTTGATGAGTTTTCTTGATTGTGTCCAAAAATGGTGATTTTTGGATGTATAGATTGAGAGTTATGAATTTTATGAGAAAAGACTATTTTAAAAGTAACCGCTTATAATTCCTTGTGGTTAACTCCAAAATTGATGAAATTTTTATTGGGAGTACATGTATATGATAGAAGTATACTCTGTAAATTTCAGAATTTTTGGACAAAAGTATAATTTTTGATAAATGTCTAAATATTCGGCTGTTTTGGCCATATGAAAAATAGTAAATGACTTTTAAAAATTCTGAGAAAAATATATGTTCACTATGGGACTATATTATGTTAAATCCCAGAAAAGAAATATTTTTGAAATTGATTTGGTATTTTTTTATGAAAATGGTCTAGTTATGAGTAAATGAATTAAATATGTTTTGTGAAGTAAGAAAATTGGAAAATAGGATTTTATGACTTGAGAATCCTATATGAGGTATATGCAGATTTTTTATGAGCGTTTTGGTTATTGATGATGAAATCTTAAGAGTTGACATTTTATGATGATTAAATGCATTAATTAGTAAAGTGTAAACAATTTAAATAAATTGTTTATAAGCTTAAGAAATGTTATTCTTTCAATATCATTATACCGAAGTATTGGTATGAATTTTATTGTGGAATTTTTACATTTTTGAGTCGGTGTTACTATTCACGAGTTACTATTCATGAGTTACTATTCACGAGTTACTATTCACGACAAAATTGGTTTCTTTTACTAACCAAATTATAGTTGATTTATGAATATTACTCTTGAGATTAAATCTATATGTTGATTATATTGATTTTATTATCATATATAACATTTTTATAACCCTGATGTTGAATTTATCTTTGACTTGAGTGTAAAGATGGGTAGATTATTGGTATGATCATGACTAGGGTTCTCTTTGGCCTGTAGTGCAAAGTTGAATTGTGACTGGTATGATCATGACCATTGAATTTACAATTGAATATCTTTAGCTTAAGTGTAAAGATGAATTGATTAACATGGTTATAATTATGGTGTATATAAATTCTGAAATGATTATATATTTCTTTGATATATGAATATATTTGGCCTGTAGTGCAAATATGAATTGTTGAGGAATATCTTTGGCCTGTAGTGCAAAGATGAATTGTAGATGAATATCTTTGGCCAGTAATGCAAAGATGAACTGTGGATGAATATCTTTGGCCTGTAGTGCAAAGATGACTTGTTGATGAATATCTTAGGCCCGTAGTGCAAAGATGAAGTTATTAGTATGATTATGAACAGGAACTGTGATTTGGTATAACCATGATGTTTGATGTTTCAGGTGATGAAAATTATCTTCGTCCTAGATGAGAAGAGGAATTTAGAACTATAGTTATGATTATGAGTTATTTATATGATTGTGGAAAGGAACTGTTGATTGATGTTACAGGGATAAAACATTGTTGATGGATTTTTAACATAGAGAAGATAATAGACTTTATAGTCTATTTGACTCTTCTAATGGATTGCTCGTTCCGCTGCAACTATGGTTAAAATTTTTATCATTTACCATATGTTCTAAATCTCTGATTTATTATTGATGAAGACTATTGATAATTTAATTATCTTTAGTCATGATATTCTTTACTGAGCTAGTTGTGCTCACCCTTTTGCTTCACAATTCCTTTCAGGTAATAAGAGTGTAGCTGGGTCGAGCGAGGGTAACGGGAAAATAGAACGGTGGTCTCTAGCTGTGGATGTTCTCCCGAAGCAATATAGAAAAGTTCATTTAGTAGTTATATTTGGTGAATCCAATAGGGTAAGGTGTACCCAACGTTGGAAGGGTGGTTTGCCACTATCCTACAAGATGTCTAACGACATACAACCTCGTGTCATCATAAGACAGGGATGTGCTCATCCACTTGCTGAGTATATATACGAGCACTACCTATATAATCTTGGTGTTTGTTTGAAGTATAATTCTCAATTAGAGATAGTAGAGATAATGATATGTCAAGAGAAGACTCACCATTGGGAAGAATATGATAGTAATCTTCTCGTTTTTCTTTGGGGTCTATTGGGTCAACCAAGGATAATTCTGTGGCCATATGATATCTATCATAACCTAGACGCGTGGCCTCCCATGTACGAAGGTTTCCTTGAGCACTTCCCAAAGATTCTAATTTCTAAAACAGTTTTTGACTATACCTTTATGTAAAGTGTTATTGTGAGGTGATGTCCACGGTTGGAACATGAGTCACATTTGGTATATATTTGTATCCAAACTCACAGCATATGTGTTGTTGTATTTTGCACGACAATTGTTGTAATAAAGTTGTAGTTGTTTTCTGTACCATGTATTTGACGACTCAGAATGGGTTGGGTGGAATGAACCTATTTTGGGGTCGTTACACGCATGATATCAGTAGTAACATGTTTAGATTTGATGATTATTGGGATATTATTGATCTGTCTTGATATGATGTACTGGCATGTTATTGTGATTTTTCTGAGGCCCGCTGAGTATCCTTTGTTCTGTTTGGCTGCTGAAATTATAAACATGTAGACAGTTATATTTGCATTTGCATGGTATATTTAGTTTTTCTTGTTGCATTGTGTTTTGTTGCTTGGGGACAAGCAACGATTTAAGTTTGGGGGTATTTGATGAATGGGTAATATATATACCCATGAATTGGATACACTTGGGCTTAAATTATTATATTCTCAAGTCTTTTAAAAGAATTTTTACTATGTTTATTTATTATTTTGCAGATTGAGGAGATGCATGGAAAAATTGGAATTTCTAGCATGATAATGGCATAATCATAAATAGATCAAAGATCAACGCCGGGGCGCTACTCCCAACACTAATCTCAGCGCCGGGGCGCTGAGGTAGGGTTTCAGTTGACCAGGCGTGCGTGGAAGGCAGAAGTTGACTAGGGATTGGACTTTGTTTTAAGGAGGAGTATTAAAGGAGCAATGAGCTGAAAATTGGGGGGGGGGGCTAATAAATCATAACTAGAGACTAATCAGGAATCAATAAAGATTTGAGGAGAAGATTTCCAATTGAAGATTGAAGCTGGAAGATTTCTTTTAAGGTTTCTTCTTCTTCTTATTTTTAATTGTGCAATTCTTTCAAGATGATTTTCATGAGATTGTTGATTTTATTTTTCGTTATAAACTAATTCTTTTATTAAGACTACAAATTGAACCTTTTATGTCTATGAATTAATTATTTAATTTATTCTAATTATTTATGTCAAGGTGAATTGTTTATCATGTCTTGTGCACATTAATTAATTATTTGGCCAGTAATTACCGTGTTACTCTAGAAGGATTCAGAAGATGAAATTTAGGGTTGGAACTGGACATGATAACATGTATGCTTAATTATTTGTATGAGATGAATAATTAGGGTTGTGAATTGAATAGGAATATCTGTTCACTGCATGTAACAAATTGGGAATTGGAACTTAGTGGGTTTGATTTAATTATTTTGCATAGGAATATCGCAGGGTTAATTGAATTAAATATAAGTTATCTGTTCACTTGGGAAAGGGCTTTTAACAACTATAATTCATGTTAACAATTCAGGTGGCGTAATAATTGAGTTAATTGGTTAATCGGTTTATAGTTCATAATTGGGGATATTGTAGTCTTAACCTTTATTTATTTGAATTCATTTATAAAGCATTCCAGTTTAATTAGTTAATTTAGTTTTCTTAATTTTAAAATCATAAATTGCAGCTGTTTAAATAAAATTGAATTGGTATAGTACTAGTAGTTGGAGTTTATTGATTGGAATTCTCTGTGGGTTCGACACTTAATTTACCATTTTACTACTTGCTGTCTGTGTATACTTGCACAAATATTTGATTGTGAAATCAACCAATAGAAGGAAAAACTCGCATACTTAACTTCACATAGTTGTCAAGGAATTTATCGGTCAGACAACATAGTAGCAGATACTTTGGCCCGATTGGCAACAACTGAAGCGAGTTCCTTCAATGGATCAGTATATTTAAAGGTGTTGGAATAACCCAGTGTTCTGAAGGTGGAAGTCTTAGCTTTGGATCGGCTGGATTACTGGCTCACGCCGTACATTTCCTATCTAGCTGATGGGGTTCTACCTTCAGATCGCATCTATGCAAAAAAGATCAAGCACAGGAGTTCGAACTTCATCCTTATTGACGGAGATCTGTACCGAAGGACTTTTAGTTCTCCACTGCTCAAGTGCTTGACACCTTCGAAAGCAGAGTACATACTTCGGGAAGTGCACGAAGGGATTTGTAGAGATCGCATGGGGGCCAAGTCATTGGCATACAAAATCTTGAGGCAGGGGTACTATTGGCCGACCATCTTTCAAGAGGCAAAGGATTTTGTCAAGAAATGTCCTAAGTGTCAACTGAATAGTTACATCCCTCATCAGCCCCCCGAAGAGCTGTATTCGATCTTATCCCCGATCCCATTTGCTATATGGGGAATTGATATCTTGGGACCTCTGCCGAAAGCCAAGGGACAAGTCTGATTTGTGATAGTAGCCATCGACTACATGACCAAGTGGGTCGAAGCCAATCCGCTACAGAAAATCACCAAACAGGAATGTCTCAAGTTTTTCAAAGAGAATGTTGTCTATCGGTTCGGCATTCCGGTGGTTTTGGTCTCAGATAACGGAAGACAATTTGTGGGGTCGAAGTTCAAAGCTTTTCTAAAGGAGTTGGGCATTCAACATAGGAAGACTTTTGTAAGACCCCAACATTTATGAATAAAGATTTAATTTTCTCGAAATAATTTTTTGAATAATAAGGTGTGGATTTGATATAATGTTATAGTTGTGGGTAGTATTTACAAATTTTTCAAAGTAAACAAGTTGTCATAAAATATTCGATTGGTCGGAGAATATTCGTTTTAACAGGGAATATTCGTACGACGGTACAATCATTGGTAGACCCCACAACGAAATTACTGTCGGAGTTAGAAAACGACAGAAATATATTTTTTATAAAAATAACGACGAAAGTTTTAGCGTTAACTGTTGAAATACCCGGTGATAAAAGTACAATAATACGCGTGGTTGCATAGTAGCACACAATATTGATTATTGATGCTTACGTGAGAAGTCACTCAATTTTATTCAATTATTTCCACAGTAATTGTTGCATAGTATCTCACGTTATTGATTCAATTATTATCACAATATTTTATATTATTAAATCAATAATTGAGAAAGTTATTCATATTATTATTTGGATTATTGATGATGTCTAGAAAGTTCTGTCGAGGAAAGAGGTTTGGCCACCTAATTACGCACCAATAGGAAGAAATCCTTATCAGAAAGTCCCCTCTTTCTTGAGAATGATCTGATTGTTAAATATTGCGAGTTCTAATAATGATGAATAAATGTTGTTAAAAATGTGTGTTGAGAAGCCAAGTGAATTGAGATAAATAGATGAGATTTTTATGAAGTATTTGTTATAAATTTTGCTTATTATATTGACCCCTACTTACTCATTTTTCAAAATAATTGATAGAAAGTTATTCAGTATATATATATATATATATATATATATATATATATATATATATAATATGTGAATGATTTGGGGGGGGGGGAATGAGAATCACGGGAGGGAGTACTATATTATATATATATATATATATATATATAAATATATATTATAAATTTTGTTTTTTTATGTAAAATAGAATATATTATATTTTATTATGCATAGTATTTGCATACTATCTGCATAGTGTTTGCATAGTAAAAATCAAAAAATTTTCTACAAAATTTTCTGCACCCGTGAAGTTGCCATTGTGCAGTTCGTGATTATTTTTTTAAATAGTATCCTGCCATTCTCCTATAAATAGGATGCTTAGTTTAGAAATGAAAATCACACCAGAATTAGAGAATTCTTCTTCTATAATATTGAGCGTATTTCTTTTAAGTTTAAGGAAGCTTTGAGTGTAAAAATAGTGAAAGTTTTCTTCAAAAATATATCCGCTATACCAGTCGGAATTGCTCTCTTTTTAAGGTAAGGGGTATTATTTATTTCATATTCGCTTACGATATTAATTTTCGTATTCGTAAGAAATTTTATTTTCGTTCAATATTCGTAAGGAATATTATTTTCGTTCAACAGTCGTAAGGGATATTATCTTTGTTCAATATTCGTAAGAAATAATATTTTCTTCCATATTATGTAGTAGGTAAGTAATATTATTTCATTTCATATTCCTGAATCTACATTTATTTTGACAAGTATTGCTTTTATACTCCTTGAAATTAGTAGAATATTCTTGAAATTTGCGCTTCATCTAGTATCGTTTCACAAAGATATTTTTCTGAACATTCTTGTTAAATTTTAAGCTTTTCATGCCGGAGTACTATTCTTGGGTACTATTCATACGTACGACACTATTCATACATACGGTACTATTCATACGTACGACACTATTCACGGGATACTATTCACGACGAAAAATTAATTCTTTTCTGTCCAAATTATTTTTGATACGTGAATATTATTCTTGAATTTTACTCCACAAAGCAGTTATCATGTTGACAATTTGGACATTTTTAAACTCTGGATACATATAAAGTCTTTAATATTTATCCTTGATTTCGTTTAATTGATGTTTATATCATTGTCATCATCCTCATGCTTATATTGTGATAAAAGTCATTTTTGGCCCGTAGTGCATAGATGGACTGTTGATTGGTATGATTATGACCAGAAATTATTCGGTATAATCATGGCTTGTAATGTTACAAATGATGTGGTAAAAGTCATCATTGGCCTGTAGTTTATTGATGGACAATTGTTGGTATGACCATGACCATGGGTTCTCTCCGGCCAAGGGTACAAAGATGAATTATTGTTTGGCATGATCATGATCATTGGTGATAACACGAATATCCTTGGCCCGTAGTGCATGGATAGTTTGTGGATGCGATAATGATGAATATCCTTGGCCTGTAGTGCATGGATAATTCAGTGTTGTGGATTATTTATTAAGCTGAGTCTCAGCAATAAAATTGATGATAAACTTTTAAATCATAGAAGATAGTAGATATCATGCTCTACTTGACTTTTCTAATGGATTGCTTATTCCGCTACAGTTGTTGATCTAAAACATGTTGTCTATTGTATTCTATCAGTTGTTATACTATTGAAGGCTAATGATAATTTATTCTGCATTATCTTAGTCATAATATTTCTTTGTTCTCTTCAGGAAATGAGAATATAGCTGGGGTTAATCAGGGAATGGAGTGATGGTCCAAGATGGTTGCTATAGTAGTCCTCACTATTCTATAAGAATAATGTGATAATAATTGTAATGATGACTTCTTTTGAGTTTGGATATTTTCTAGGAGATAATATTCGTGTTAAAACTCTCAGTTACGTTTTTGTCATATTGTATAAATGAAGTTTGTATTTAAGTTTTGTACCATGTATTTGGCGACTCAAAATGGGTGATGTATACCAATTTTGGGGGCGTTACAACTTCAGTTGCCCACCCTCAGTCAAATGGTCAAGTAGAGGTCACCAATCGAACCCTACTTAATGGTATTAAGAGGAGGTTGGATGAATTGAAGGGTCGGTCCTGAAGAATTGCTTAGTGTTTTGTGGGCCTACCGGACTACCCCGAGGACAACAACTGGGTATTCACCGTTCAGATTGGCCCACGGGACTGATGCACTCATACCTATTGAGATTGGGTCTCCTACTCTTCGGGTCAGTCAGTACAAAGAGTTATACAATGATGACGACCTACGACTAAATTTGGATCTCCTGGAAGAGGTTCAGGATTCAGCTCTGGTAAGGTTAGCTATTTACCAGAAGCGAACTGCCCGACACTATAACCAGAAGGTCAAACAAAGAAGGTTCGAGGTTGGAGATTTGGTGCTTCGGGAGTCAGAGGCATCTACCCCCCAGAATACGGGCAAGTTGATGCCGAACTAGGAGGGGCCTTATGAAGTAGTAGAAGTGCCGAAGCCAAGTACTTATTGGCTTTGAGCAATGGATGGTTCGGAAGTAAAGAATACATGGCATGCTGGAAGACTTAGAAAATATTACCAGTAAAAGTTATGATGTTCTTTCCTTTACTTATGTAAATTATTTTACTTATCAATGAAATAAACAAAAAATTCTATTCGAAAAAATTTTATACTTCATTTATATCCATAAGTTTTTATAAATTCGATCAGATAAGCTTCGAACAAAACCGATCAGAAAGTTATAAACAACATAACTGATCGGTAAAGTTACAAGCGTAACTGATCGAGAAAGTTACAAAAAAAGGAAGAAAAGAAGATTACAAGAATTACAAGTAAAAGTTCTAAACATAACTACTCTTTGGGACCCTCATCCTCGGCTTCAGACTCTTCATTAGAGGAGTCGAGGACAACAACATAGAGCCCGACAGCAGTCAGTTTTGCCGGATAAGCTTCATAACCTTCAGCAAACTGGGTCATGATCTTATCGATAAGGGCAGGCGATTCTTCGTACTCCTTGATGGCCAGTTGCTTGGAGTCAACACATTCTTGCCCCAAAGTGTTGTTCTCCCGAATCAACGACATCATCTAGCTATGCAATCTGGTGAGCTTGTCTTCAAGGGCGTGAATGGCTGTCTCTCGATCCTTTTTCCCCTCTAACAGAAGTTCCTTTTCCTTGATGAGCTCCTTACACGATTGTCGAGACCAATGTACTCTTATTGAAGGTTATAATGAAGTTTCTTGAGCTCGCTGGTCTGACGTTCGGCCTTGGCCACCTTATTCCGGGTCTCGGCATGGAGATCCTTCTCCTTTTCCAAATCTGACCTCAGACCCTGAACCTCAGCTCTGAGCAATTCCACATCGGTCTTTAGCTGAGCCTCCTTTTTAGTGGCGTGGGCCAGAGGTGGAATGGCTCAGGCGAGGATAGCATTGGCCTACAATAAAGTGGAGGAATATATTAGTTATGAGGAATAATGGATAAGTAAAGGGAAATGTTTTAGGCTTTCGGGTTTACCTGACACTGGGCTTTGACATAGGCCACTAGATACTCTTTGGAAGAGTATCCCTTGAACCAATCGTCATCTCCAAGTAACTTGAAGTGTTCGAGCTGAGCAAAGGGGAACACCTCCGAGGGGCTCCTTGGCCAGAAGGTGGTTGGCGTTCCCTGCGAAGAGTTGGTGTCTGTCATGGGTTTGGACGTAGGGGTCGAGGTCGGGAGAGGGTCGGCCTCCACGATCTGCAGATTCGGATCCTCTGTCAGACGAGGCCTCTTGGAACGAGCTTAAAGAGGTATCTCTTCAGTTTCCTTCGAGTCCTTGAGGACAGCGACCAGGGGAGGTGGAGGAGGAGCCAGCTTCAGAAGGGCTGAAGAAGATGCCTTGGGGGGGCTTTGGAGGAAGGCTTCTTCTTTTTTTTCTTCAGCAAGGCCATCTTCTCCTCCCGGTCCATCTTTATGATATTTTTGTTGGAAGGTTCGGCCTTGATGGATGGAAGAGCGGGACTCGATGCAGAACTAGTTGAGAGCTCGACAATCGGGATGGTCTCTTCATCGGGAAAATCGTTAATGACTAGGGGACGGATGGGTTCGGCTTTGATGGGTAGTGGCGTCAAGGATGCATCAGCTCCTTCGGGCTTGAAAATGGTTACTGCAAGACAGATAAGACAATTAATAAAGAATGTTGGAAGATAAGTTAAGGCCTGTAAAGGTTCGGGGGTTATAACTTACAGCCATGTTTGTAGAGTCAGACCTCCAGACGCCATTCAGTCTTCTTCAGCCTTTGGTAGAACTCCTTGAAGGCTTCCTGGCGGTCCTTCGGGAATTTAGACACCTTCGCAATGGGGTCTTCGGGAGTGGCCCAGTTCAAGAGGAGCTTGAGGTTTGTACCCCTCATGAAGACCCATTGTGGGTGCCACCCCTTATTGCTGGTGGGAGTCCTGATGAAGGTGGCTCGACCGGGTTGGCGGTTTAGCTGCCGAAGGCCAAGTTCTTTCGACCGACCAACAGTGAATAGAACGAAAAAGAAGTCGAGGCCAGGAGTGATCCCGACCTCCTGGCACAAGGCAATAAAACTGATTAAGTGGATATATGACAAGCTGTGCGAACCTGATCCCCAAAAACCAAAGAAAGGAGGAGATGAACTCATGAAGGGGGAACCGAACCCCATACTTCAAGGCCCAAAGAGGGATGGCAACCCAATCTCCTATGGGACACCAAAACATCCTTTCGTTCGGTTCTGGCACCCGAAACTTGTACTCTTTTGGAATATTGAATAAGGTTCGGATGTCGAAAAGTTGGGAAGAGGTGATGGTAGATTTGGTGTTAACATGGTAGAAATCGGTTTTGGAGGAATAAACACATCGAAATTTGGTCTCGATAATCGGAGTAGGAGAAACTAAAGGAATGGCGATTTCAGTAAGGGGGTTTTATAGTGAGGTTGCACGAATCCCAAGGGAAACTATTTATGGCAGTTGGGGCCCAGTTCTGGGAAAATGTGTACCATTTCAAAAAATAAAGAAAAATCGGTTGGGTTCCCCAGACGCCTCATCATTTCCCTTTGTGTCTTTTCAAGTCTCAAATTATAAATACATTATAATAAGAGACTGGGGGGGAATGTTCGGGAGTAATTTACCGACCCCTTGGGTGGGCTGAAGGCCTGGGGTGAGAAGGGAATTTGAGCCCATTGGGTCGAAGTCATCAGGGATATTAGAGATGTTTGGGTTCGGGCATCCGAGTCCTTTGGGTCGGAGCTCTGTCCTGGTTGATGATATTCAAGGTCGGGCATCCAAGTCCTTTGGGTCGGAGGCCAGGCCAGTTTACATGAGTTTGGTTGGATTGGGCCCATACAGTGGTTTGGCCCTTGTATGGAGTTCGGAGGGATAATGGGTTTAAATGGTTAAGGATTCTAGTCCTAACCATATTTGGATAACTAACTCCAAAGGTAGCATTTGGATCGTATCCAACTTGCACCTTTTAAGGAGATTGTGTTGGACCCAAACAATGGTAACTGGCATATTTAGGAGTCCTAATCCGATTCGGAAGTGGACTCCAAGGTGGCGAGAATGACTATAAATACAAGGCTAGACTTCAATTAGCAGGTAATACCCTTTTGAGCACTAAACACTAAAGCTTCCATTGTTAAACCTTGTAATGGCCTATACTCATTCTCACACCGGAGCTATCACCCGGTGGCATAAGCCTTCAAGCTTCTTGTGTGATCCGTTATTGTGCAGGTTCGTGGATTCGGTGATTGGACGCGCCAGTGAAACTTGGCGTTGACAAGCTGAAATTTTGAATAATGAAAATTTTCTTTCTTCTTTCACGCATTTCTCGAATCGCAACCTTTATGATCCCCTGTATTGGCATAGTAAGTGAGCTATTAAAGTTCAAGTACCAATACTTATTATCTTTATATAATAATATTCTACTTGTATAATTTACATTCAACAACCATCACAATACATTCTTGTTCTAAACAAATACTCTTTATTAAACATTTCAGAAGTTTACATATTTGTATCTTGTACATCATCATCATCATAGAACCATCTAAGTTTCAACTAAAGGAAGCAGTATTTCCTTGCATGTCTTTTTATCAATATCATCCAGATAATAAGTATTATTGCATTGTACCATTAACCTGCAAAAAGTTTATTTTTACAACATTGAGCTCGATAGCTTGGCAAATCTACCAGCTTTTATACCACACATAGCACATAATTTTCATGCTCAGCATATATTTCAATTTAAAACAGTTATAAGATTTCATGCTCAACATAGATATCAGTTTAAGATAAATATAAGTTTCATATGCCTGATATATCACATATCACGTCAAAACTGAGTACCAAAACTCAATCCGTTTAAGTCATAAATTGACTTTAATACTTCAATGGCATAGTAGATAAATCATATAATCATGTCAAGTTCATATAGCAAATAGCAACTAGAAAACTTGTCTAGCGAGTTGATTATTATTATAGAGCTACCTTCGCTTCATGTTTTTCTACACAATGTAATCATACATATACACACTAATCATATTGATTATACAACTCAGTTTACATCTATCCTAATGTATTAGCTTAGCTTGGCTTGTTTCTATCTTGCTTATTGGTTTTATTTATAACTTTTTTATTCAATTCCTTGCTTGACATAAACATTCTATGTTCGAACATGCTAGACACTTTGTGTTCAAGTATTAAACTCATACCTTTATGCCCAGTTCAAATCAAACTTATCTTGGCAATCTTGCAGCAAGACACGGCCGCGTTGAGAATATGTTTAGTGGCCACACCACTCCTATTAAGGTTTAGGATTGAGTTATTCATTACTCTGTCCAACCCTATACTTGCCAATGTCCTTAATAACTATCATGCCATACATGTGATAACTAAGGATTTCTTAGTCACTCTATAAATAAAAATATTGATGATATTGAACATTTTGTGGCATGTAATGAGTAAATATATGGATAAATGGATATTATGATTATTTGTCAATGATGATAAATAAGTTATAGCTTATGTGAAGTATGTGATTTAATAAATATACATTATAATATGTATACATGTGTATCTATTTTATAAAGGGAATTATAAAGAAAAGTTACATAACCTAATATACACATTAAGTATGAGAATTACTTAAGTTAAGGGTTATAGTAATTGAAGAATGCTAGTATTTAATAAGTATACTAGTATGCAAATTCTAAGAGATTCATTTTATATATTTCAACTAATTAATTTTTAACTTAATTTAAGCAAGTCTAATTGGGTTATAAAAATTAAATGTACATGGTTATTTATTTAAATTCCAAATGAGTGGAATGGGAACCCTAATTAAATAATTAATGTAAGATAAAATTTATGTGTTGAGCCCATAGTTATAAACATGACCCAATCATTTAATTTAGAAAGCCCAAACTACTAATTAAATGACTCAAACTTAGCCCAACTTTGGAAGGGCTTGTTTGTCATTTGCTAAGCAAGTATTGACAATAAAAATAAACCAAAAATGGGGGATAAAGGAGCCAAATTTTTGACCACTAGGAGGGGAGAAGCCCATGTGATGTTATCATTACCCTTAATCATTACCTCGTGTGTTACTCCATCATTTAGTCACTTTAATTGTTTAAGTGTACAAGTAAAATTAAAGATAAGGAAGAGAGAGAAAAGTGTTGGGCAATTGATATACATACATAAGCTATATCTATACTATTTCACTAATATCAATTACCCATCCCATTTTTAATTATCTAAAAAATTACTTTACATTTTTACTTTCTCTCTCCACTAAAAGAAAAGTAAAAGAAGTAAAATAGAAGAGGTAGAGAGATGGGGGGAAAACCGTGGGTATAAGAAGGAAAAATGGGGAGGAATTTGATCTTCATACTCCCAAAAATTCATCTTCTATGGCAAAACAAGAAGGATATCACATAAATCAAGGTATAAATTCTTAAACTAGTTTATTTTGTACTTGGTTTGTTTTACAAAATAAAGGGATTAATATTTTTGAAGTCAAATCCTTATATCTTCATACTATTGAGTGTTTCATGTATGAATCTAACCATTTGACTGCTTGCATGATGGTCAAAAAGGAAGGAAATGGAATCTATGTTCTTAATAAGACTAGAAAACCCTCACTTTCTTCCACTTTGATCAACTACCATTTAAGATCTATACCTTCTTTTTACGATCCGTCAAAGAGGGGTGCTAGAGATATGAGTTAGATTTTAAACCCAAGTGGTAGCACTCAAAAAGGATGATGATGCAAGCCATGGCGGTTGTTTTAGTCAAAACAGTCCAGCTCGTGAAGAAAAAGGAAAGGACAGCTCCTAGCATGTTGCTTGCAGGGGCATTTTAGTCCTTTTTCTTTACTTCAAAAATTCTGGAAACAATTGGTGTGATAATATAATGAGTTATCAAGATCTGGTCTAAAGATGGCGATTTTTGGATGTGTAGAATGAAAGTTATGGATTTTACAAGAAATGACTATTTTAAAAGTAAACTTAAATAACTCTTTGTGGTTAACTCCAAAAATTATAAAATTTGTACTGGGAGTAGATGTATATGAACGGAACATACCCTAGAAATTTCATGAGTTTTGAAAAAAAGCTCGATTTATGATAATTGTTGCAAGATTTGACTATTTTGGACCCCTTAAAAATAGTAAACTGAATTGGAGAATTCTAGAAAAAATATATGTTCATGGAGAAACTATATTTTGTTGGTTTACAGAAAAGAAATTTTTTTAGATCTAATTTGGTATTTTTCATGTAAATATTTGAGTTATGAATAAATGAGAATAATAAGTTATGTGATGTCATAAATAGAGAAAATGTAATTTTATGGCTTAAAAACCCTAAAAATAATATGTGCAGATTTTTAGGGGGTATTTTGGTCATTTTTGATGAGATGTTATATGTATGACATTTTGTGATTTTTAAATAAGTGAATTAGAAAGGTATAAAAAATTAAAATAAATTTTTTATTGGTTTAATAAATGATTAAAATATTATTACATGATTAATAATATTAGATTAAAATACTATTAATATAATTAATAATATTATAGTAAAATATTATTGAAATATTAATAATATTAGATGATGATTAAAATATTATTAAAAGATTAATAATATTAGTTAATAATTAAAATATTATTAATTGATTAATAATATTAGTAATCGATTAAAATATTTTTAAAGAGTTAATAATATTAGATAAAGATTAAAATATTATTAAGTGATTAATAATATTAGTAATTAATTAAAATATTATTAAAAGATTAATAATATTAGATGATGATTAAAATATTATTAAATGATTAATAATATTAGTAAATGGGTAAAGTGTTAAATAATTATAAAAATATTATTAAAAGGTTGATAATATTAGAAGATGATTAAACATTTTTAAGTGTGCGTTAATATTAGATGAGGGGTTAAGTTAATGTTATGTGATAATAATATTATCAAGAGAAGATAATATTATTAAAGATTTAATGTAATGTCTAATATTTAATTATATGACTAAATATTAGATAAATTATTATAAGGAATGTTATATGTAAATATATGCAATGCTAATTGAAAGACTATTGATAGGTCTTTCAAAGCAGTTAAGTTAGACTACTTGAGCAGATAATTAATTGCGTATCAATAGTCATCAGACGAGGCAAGTTCTCTAACTCAAACTTGAGTTATTAATTTTAAAGTATTTTAGTGGATAATTATTGTTGATTATTGCACATCCTTAATTATTATTGATATTCGCACTTTGTGCAGTTGAATTCCTGTTCTATTGTTATTGAACTGTGAATTAATTAAAGTTCTTTCATTTATGAACTGTTTATGAGTTAGATCTATGCTAGTTGTATCAGCTAGATCGAAGAGATTTAAATTTGTTAAATTAAATTTGTTTTAGAAGTTGTTCATAACCAATTAATTTGGTAAGGACTCTTGACTGGGAAAAAGAACAATTTTACTAAAGCATTATATTGGAAAAACAATTTATACTCGTTTATTAAGTGTTTATGCACAATGTTGACGTCGAAAAAAATTTCCTTTATTGGAATTCCTCTTTTTAGTCTTTCTACCCTTTATGTTTTCTATAAATCTTGAATTTTATTTAAAAGGGCGATTTTAAAAAAAGAGTCCGACATAAAATATCGACAATTTAAAAATTCAGAGTCACCAGTTGGTAGTAGTGAAATGGTTGTACCAACTTAATCGAATTTGAAAAGTTTTGCAAAAAGGCCCAATTATTGGACTCTGTTGAACAAGCCTTGGAAACCGAGATTTATAGAGTTCGGAGGCTTGATTAAGCGCGGGGAAGGTGTTAGGCACCCCCGACTTTCGTGAAAACACGGTTACCACATTTTTTCAATTCCCTAATTATTTAAAAAGTGTGTGGTTAATTGGGCCTAAGTGCATTTATTTAGAAGTAGTGCTATGCCTCGTTTGCACCTATATACAAAGGGTTTGACTTGTATAAAAGTTTAATTTTAATATAAGGCATGTAAAATGATATTTTGAAAATAGGTTTTTAAACCCTTCTGCTCACATAGTAATTAAGGCATTTGATACTTCCGTTTTATTTCATATTTGGCTTATTTTAATTTTATTCTCGAGATGCGAAGCATCTTCGACAAAATAATATACATACAAGTGTCGAGCTCCTTATGGGCATGAAAGACATTAAAGGATGTCTGAGCACCACACATATGATTTGCAAGCTAGCTGTACAACTAAAAAGGGTCCATCATGAGAACTGGATCTAGATCCGTCAACTGGATCTTAGATCCCGTGGCTCCTAGGCTCGCATAATATCATATGAATAGCCTGCATAACAAATATACTGAAATAAAATAGATATTCGATCTAAACGTCGCATCGGTTAAATCCTTGCATGCGTGTAGACAAGCTTTCCGTTTTCTCTAGATACAGATCTAGGGACGCGTGGTTGCTTAATATTTACATAAAAGTAGAAAGAAAACTAGATTTAAATAAATCTTAGCCATTCTTGCTTAACGGTTTAGATATGGCTAGATTTAGATAAATCTAGTCCACAAACATTAATATCACAAATTTACATTGAATAAACAGTTAAAACAGATATTTTAATCACAGTCAACTATCAACATATATTTATAACTTATATATATATATATATATATATATATATATATATATTAAAGCAATAAAAAGCCACGAATTTATAATCCAGGCTCGGCAATTTGATTTCGAGATATATATATAATTATATATAATTTCAAGATATATATGTAAGGCCCTGAATTTTATGAAATGAAAGTATTCAATTTTCTTATAATTATTATTTTTTCGTAAATGGTTAAATTGATAAAAGGTTAAAGTTAAGGGTGATATGTGAAATTTTTTGCAAAGTATGCAAGTTGTTATAAAATATTCGTTTGGTCGGGGAATATTCTTTTTGTTAAAAAATATCCGTACGACGACACAATCATAGATGGACCCCACAATGAAAGTATTGTCGTAATTAGAAAACGACAAAATTATCTTTTATTAAAAATAACGGCGAGTGTTACCGTCAAAATGATTGAACTACCCGGTAGTAAAAGTACAGTAATACACGTGGTTGCATAGTAGCACACGGTATTGATTATTGATACTTACGTAAGAAGTCACTCAGTTATACTCAATTATTGCTACAATAATTGCTGCATCATATCTCTCATATTATTGATTTAATTATTGTGACAGTATCATCTGCATAATATGTTATATTATTAAATCAATAATAGAGACGACAAAGTTATTCATATTATTATTTATAATATTGACAATGTCTAGAAGTTCTGTCAAGGAGAGATTAGATAATCTAATTGCGCGCCAATAGAGAGAAATTCTTATTGGAAAGCCCCCTCTTTCTTGGAAACGACCTGGTTGTTAAATATTATGAATTATAATATTAATGATGAATAAATTCGTGTTGATTAAAGATAAAATTGATAGTTCCATTGTGTGGGAATTATTAATGTTAGTGGAAATAGACATTTATTTCGATAATAATTAATGTCTGGAGGTTATATTGACCAATCGGGTAATTAACCGGATAAATGAGCAATTAATTGCTATTAATTCACATGCTTATAACTATGTGTTCACATGTGTGTACTATTGATTCACATGATTTACTATTAGGGGAGGTGGTACAAGTTTGATAATACTTGCAGGACTAAATTAAAAATGAAGAAAAAGAGGAAGGTATTATACTGTAATATTTCGAGCCCCAAAACGTGCAATTATTAAAACTATATTTTCATATAAATAGAAGCTCATTCTTCCTTCATTTCTCACCAATTCACTAAAGCTATAGAGTAATTATTATAGAGAGAAATTATAGAGAGAAAGAAGAAGAGAAGTCTGCTACCTCACTACTCTAGTATCCAGTCTTCTTCTGAGGTAAGGGGTATTATTTCTTTCGTATTCATGAAAAGAGTTATTTTCTTTCAATACTCGTAAGGGTTGTTATTCCATTCTTTATTATTCTGTTAGAATAACCGGTCTGTGCGGTCTATCGCATGTCTGGTGAATTATGTTGTTATTCCATTCTTTATTATTCTGTTGGAATATCTTGTCAGTGCGAATTACGCATGGCCTGGTTCCATTCTTTATTATTCTATTGGAATATCATGTCTGTGTGGATTACGCATGACCTGGTTCCATTCTTTATTATTCCGTTGGAATATCCTGTCTGTGCGGGTTACGCATGACCTGGTTCCATTCTTTATCATTATGTGGGAATAACCTGTCTGTGCGGATTACGCACGCTTGGTGAATTCTTCTGTTATTCCATTCTTTATTATTCTGTTGGAATAACCTGTCTATGTGGATTACCGAATGCATGATGAATGATCCTTTGTAGTCATTCCTTATTAAATTGTGGAAATGATTTGTCTACGTGGATTATCGCATGGCGGGCAAAAATCCATTTGCGATTTTATATATTCTATTATACTCAGTTGGTTAAAGTTTTGACTTCTATACTCCATGAAATTAGTGGAATATCCTTGATATTTGCGCTTCATCTAGTATCTTTTCTTGGAAATATTCTTCTGAGCATTCTTGAATTTTACTCCACAAAGCAGTATCATGTTGACAATTTGGACGTTATTGATTTCAGGATAAATTAACTTATAAATCTTTAAAATTTATTCTTGAAGTTGTTTTATTGAATTATTATGTCATTGTCATCATCCTCATGCTTATATTGTGATGAAAGTCATCTTTGGTTTACGTGCATAGATGGACTTGGTATGATTATGACCAGGGATCATTCGGTATAATCATGACCTGTAATGTTATAAATGATGTGGTAAAAGTCCTCAGTGGCCTGTAGTGCATTGAGGGACAGTTTTTGGTATGATTATGACCAGGGATTATTCGGTATAGTCATGACCATTGATGATTTAATGAATATCATTGGCCCGTAATGCAGGGATGATTCGATGATGTGGTTTATTTATTAAGCTGAGTCTCAGCGATAAAAATTGATGAAAATATTTTAAATCATAGAAGATAGTAGATGTGACGCCCCCAAAATAGGTATACATCACCCATCTTGAGTCGCCAAATACATGGTACAAAATTTAAATACAACTTAATTATACAACAGTCGTGTAAAATACGACAAAACATAATCTAAGAGTTTTAATAAGAATATTATCATCTAGATAATATCCACACTCAATGGAGTCCTCATTACATTTATTGTCACACTATTTAATAGAATAGTGAGGACTACTAATGTTATCATTTGGACCGTCACTCCGTTCCCCGACTAGTCCTGGCTACGTTCTCATTTCCTGAAAAGAATAGTTAAAAAAAGGGGGAGCTCAACTAGCCCAGTAAGAAATATTATGACTAAGATAATGCAGAATAAATTATCATTAGCCTTAAACAATGTTAAACTGATAGAATATAATAGACAACAAGTTTAACTGCAGTGGAATAAGCAATCCATTAGAATAGTCAAGTAGAGCATGATATCTACTATCTTCTATGATTTAAAATGTTTTCATCAATTTTTATCGCTGAGACTCAGCTTAATAAATAAACCACATCATCGAATCATCCCTGCATTACGGGCCAATGATATTCATTAAATCATCAATGGTCATGACTATACCGAATAATCCCTGGTCATAATCATACCAAAAACTGTCCATCAATGCACTACAGGCCACTGAGAACTTTTATCACATTATTTATAACATTACAGGTCATGATTATACCGAATGATCCCTGGTCATAATCATACCAAGTCCATCTATGCACGTAAGCTAAAGATGACTTTCATCACAATATAAGCATGAGGATGATGACAATGACATAATAAATATATAAAACAAGTTCAAGAATAAATTTTAAAGATTTATAAGTTAATTTATCCTGAAATCAATAATGTCCAAATTGTCAACATGATACTGCTTTGTGGAGTAAAATTCAAGAATGCTCAGAAGAATATTTCCATGAAAAGATACTGGATGAAGCGCAAATATCATGGATATTCTACTAATTTCATGGAGTATAGAAGCTAAAACTTTAACCAACTGAGTATAATAGAATATATGAAACCACAAATGGATTTTTGCCCGCCATGCGGTAATCCACAATTTAATAAGGAATGAATACGAACGATCATTCACCATGCATGCGGTAATCCACATAGATAAGTTATTCCAACAGAATAATAAAGAATGGAATAACAGAAGAATTCACCAGGCGTGCGTAATCCGCACAGACAGGTTATTCCCACAGAATGATAAAGAATGGAACCAGGTCATGCGTAACCCGCACAGACAGGATATTCCAACAGAATAATAAAGAATGGAACTAGGTCATGCGTAATCCGCACAGACAGGATATTCCTGTAATGTTTTAAGCCCAGAAAAATCCAATGTTGATATTTATTTTATTATTTTAATAATAATATTTAATTTTATTTTGCATAATTAAATGTGTCATAATTTTTGTCCATAATTATATATTTTATAATTTATGTATATGAAGTAGTGTCATATACAGAAGACATAAATTATATGTTATGTATAATTAAAGAAATATATTGTTCTCAATCTTAGATGGAAATGGACAAACCATTCTAGTAGATTGTAATACACTTGATTGGATGATTTGTCTTAGTCATGTAAAGTGGAGACTTTAATCTAGTGTATTGGTGTATTAATGAAATACATAGAACTGGATCGTTGCGAAAAATTATTTGTTAAATACTGTTGTTATAAATAATTTTTTCAATTACTATTAATGTGCAATTACTCTTAATCCTGAGAGAATAATGAAATTAATTTTATAATGTATGTCACTTTAATATATTTAAGAGTGAGATTTTAAATACAATCAATACCTCAATATGTTGGGTGATATATGTTATGAAATTAGGAACATGTATTTGTCAAGATGGAATTCAACAATTAAATTATAATATCCCCTTGATATAATTTATTGGTTGATCACCAGAATCTTGGCCAAGTATTTTAGTAATTCAAATTACTAAAGTATTAATTTAATTTATTAAATTAATGTGTGATCAAAAGTTTATAAATTATGTAGTCAAGGATATAAGCAGTAAACGTAGTGGGTTAACAGTTTTATTCCTACACGCGCTTATGGATATTATTGTAGAGGAGTATTTTTGCAAGATACTAATAGTGGAAGGATTTAATTAATTAATTTTAATTCTAGAGTGCAATTATAACTATTTAGTGGAATTAGTTATAATTAATATAATTCTAATTGATTAAAGAGTTAATCAGAAATTAGTATTTTATTGGAGCTAGAATTGTAGAATCCTACTTGATCCCCACTCTGGCCCTTATTAAGATATAACAAAATAGCAGGATAAAATATATCAGAAAAGTTTTCAAATTATCCTGATAAATATCAGGGAGTTGAGGACTCTATATATTATATCAGTTTGCAGTATTTTGAGTCCACACTCAGAAAAGTACGTAATATCAAAATAAGGGTCATAGAGAGGAAGATCAGGAGGAAGAAAAAGTCTTCATTAGAATACCAAAATTCTCCATTGTGCTACAACCAAGCACGAGATATGTAATATAATCTATTTAATTTTTGATTATGCTAAATTATGAGAAAGATCTTGGAATAATAATTTTTAAAAGTAAAAATTATTAATTTTTTTTTGAAATCGTTTCCTACAATTGGTATCAGAGCTAACTCATAATTTTCATAAATCATGTTTATATTATTTATTTAGAATTATATTCGATGAGATGTGTGTAAGGATATATTATTTTTTTTAATATTGCTCTTTGGATATATATGGATATTCGTATATATGTGGGTTGTTAATAATAATAAAATAATAATAATAATAATTTTGTAAGTTGAAATCTGCTCTCCTCATGCATTATGCGGTTGTGACAATTACTGCAAATTGATATATATTGATATCTGCTTGTGCTATTGTTTTGTTTGTCAGTAATAATAAATATTAATGTTGGACTAATTCCTGTATGATTTGTTATTTGGCCCAGCGGAAGTTGTTGGATTTTTAGTATTTCGTTTAAGGGTGGTCAGGAGTTCAATTCTTTCCAGCAACAATGAAATTTTTTTAAAGAAATTTTAATCTGGCAGTTTAAGCCCAGCCCAGGCCCAAAACGTTGTTTAAATAAATTTTTTTTTTGATAGATCCAAACTGTTGCAAAGATTTGAACTCGCGACCTGCAGTTGTAATGTACAACTCTACCAACTGTACCAACTAACGTTTTGTTTACAAGCACAAGATTCATTTATATTTATTAGTAGATAACAATTATAATGTTTAATTGTTAAATTTTCATAATGTTATAATTGTTATATATGAATATGCATGGATCTTAGTTTGTATGTTATGTATATTAATATGGGATATTATTTTTTTTATAAATAAAAATCCTCATTTTTTTAAAATAAAAAATCAAGTGGGAGAAAGAATTGTATTTCTTACGGCCTCCATCATTAGTCCATTATATTGATACATGTGTCTAATCTCAAATCTTGTGAGTTCCCTTCGGAAGATGCATGAATCTAGATATATTAGATATGGATTTCCTTGTGATAAATTTATTTAAAATTGTATTACAAATTATTTCCCATCGAAGTATTTGTATTAAAATTTTAGAGAAAATTTAAATGGATGGTATACTCTTGACAAAACATAAATAATAATTCTCCCCATCGGAGTGATACTTATTATTATTGTTTTGGGTTGAATTAAAAGGTGAATTATTTTTATTTCATGAGATATCAAGATATAAAAATGATTGTAATTTTAAATTATTCTTATTTTCCCCATCAAAAAGAGAATTATTTGAAATTAAGTTGCCATGTTTATTTTATGTTTGTGTTTGAGGATTACACTTTCATATTATATGCAAAAGTTTATTTTTTATGGAATGACCATTTAATTTATGCATATTGTATAATTTTACAGATTACCATGTCGTCATTTAATCCCCTTGCTGTTATCCTTAAAGAAAATAAGTTAACTGGACAAAATTATGTGGACTGGAAAAGAAACATTGACATTGTGTTGACTGCTGAGGACTACAAGTTTGTGATGACTGAACCTTGCCCAGTTCTTCCAGAAAATGCTACTGTTGCACAAAAGAATAGCCATAAGAGGTGGCAAAAGGCAGATGATATGGCTCGTTGTTATATATTGGCATCTTTGTCAAATATATTGCAACACCAATATCAGTCTACTACCACTGCTAAGGAAATCTTGGATAGCCTTCATGAAATGTTTGCTGACCAGAGTCGTGCTGCACGACAGACTGTGATGAAAACACTTATGAATTCCAAGATGTCCGAGGGATCTTCAGTTCGAGATCATTGTTTAAAAATTATTTCTTACTTAAACGAACTGGAAATCCTGGGAGCAACAGTTGATGGGGAAACCTAGGTTGACATGTTGTTGGAGACCTTGCCTGATTCCTTCAATCAGTTCAAACTTAATTACACTATGAACAAAATGTCTTTAACCTTACCTGAACTGATGAAGGAACTTCAAGCAGCAGAGGGTATTCTTCGTGCAAGAGGAAACATTCATATTGCAGAAACTGGTACTTTTAAGGGAAAGCCTAAGGGCAAGAACTGGAAAAAGAATAAAAGTAAGAAAGCTACAAATGGAAACATTCCTCCTCTGGAGGGGTTGGGAAGAAAAAGGAAAAAGCAAAACCTAAAGGGAAATGTTTTCACTGTGGGGAGAAAGGTCACTGGAAAAGGAATTGTTCTACTTACCTAGCCAAGATCAAAAATCAAGGTATAATTGATTGTCTCATTGATCAGTTTGGCATGATAGGTAAATATCAATATTTCGTTCATGAAACATGTTTTGTGGGCCGTTCTACTGAATCTTAGTGTGTAGATTCGGGAACTACTAATCATGTCTGCAATTCTTTGCAGGGGTTTCAGGAAACCAGAAAGTTGAATGAAGGCGAGATTTATCTACACCTTGGTTCTAGCACAAAAGTAGCAGCTATTGCAGTGGGAGTTGTGCATCTCAATTTTAATAATGATAGGACTTTAGAATTAGTAGATTGTCTTTATGTTCCAGACATTCGTAGAAATTTAATTTCAGTTTCTTGCTTGTTTAATCATGGATATTCAGTTAATTTTGATTCTAAGATTGTTATTCGCAAGGATAGAAATTTCATTTGTTCTGGCTCATTGGTAGATAATTTATATATTCTTACTCCAAATTATTATTCATTAATGCAAACTGAATGTAGTCAACATAGACCATTAAAAAGAAAAGTTTCTTCAGTTAATCAAACTTATCTCTGGCATCTACGATTGGGTCATATTAATCTAAATAGGATCCAAAGACTGGTTAAAGATGGTCCACTAAGTTCCTTAGAAGTTGAAAATCTTCCAGTTTGTGAATCCTATATAGAGGGAAAAATGACCAAAGGACCTTTCAAGGCAAAGAAATATAGAGCTAGTGATAAGTTAGAATTAATTCATACAGATGCATGTGGTCCTATGAATATCCGAGCACGAGGAGGGTTTGAGTATTTCATCACCTTTACTGATGATTACTCAAGATTTGGTTATGTGTACCTCATGCATCGAAAGTCTGAAGCTTTTAAAAAATTTAAAGAATTTCAGGCAGAAGTAGAAAGGCAATCAGGTAAACACATAAAGGCCCTTCGATCGAGGAGGTGAATACCTTCTTGGGGAATTCAAAGATTACTTATCTAATATAGGAATTATATCTGAATTGACTGCACCGGGTACACCCCAGCAAAATGGTGTGGCAGAAAGAAGAAACATGACTCTTTTGGATATGGTAAGGTCTATGATGAGTTTTTCTACTCTTCCTATTTCCTTTTGGGGTTATGCACTAGAAACGGCAATGTACTTATTGAATCTTGTACCATCAAAATCTGTTCCTTTAACTCCTAGAGAATTGTGGAGTGGGCGAAAGCCAGTATTGCACCATATTCATATATGGGGCACACCTGCACATGTACAAAAAGGAAAGACAGATTTAGATAAATTAGGTACAAGAACAGAAGTATGTTTATTTGTAGGATATCCAAAAGGAACTAGAGGTGGTCTATTTTATAGTCCTTTAGATCAGAAAGTATTTGTTAGCGCAAATGCAGTTTTTCTGGAAAATGACTACATAATGGATCACAAGTCGAGTAGTAAAATTATCTTAGAAGAAAAGTCAAGTACATCAATTACTCAATCAATTAATCCACCACAAGACTTGGATGAATTGCCACAAATAAATGAACCTAATTCTTCTAATACACCGGAGCTTCGTCGAAGTGGGAGGAGTATCAGGCCTCCTGAGAGACTTTCACTTCTTGGAGAAACTTATGATGTTATTCCAGAAGAAGTAGAGTCGGATCCCTCTAACTTCAATGAAGCTATTAATGATGTAAATGCATCCAACTGACACATAGCTATGAAACAAGAAATGAATTCCATGCACTCAAATAAAGTATGGAAACTTGTAGAAGCACTTAATGGGGTTAAACCTATAGGGTGCAAGTGGGTCTACAAAAGAAAAAGAGGGGTAGATGGAAAGGTGGAAACCTTTAAAGCACGGTTGGTAGCAAAAGGTTTTACTCAAAAAGAAGGTATCGATTATGAGGAAACCTTTTCACCAGTAGCTATGCTTAAATCTATTAGAATGCTCTTATCCATTACAGCTCATTTCGATTACGAGATATGGCAAATGGATGTCAAGACTACTTTTCTTAATGGATATCTTGATGAAGAAATCTATATGAAACAGCCTGATGGTTTTATAGCAAGAAAATATGGTATGCAAGTTACAAAAGTCCATTTATGGACTTAAGCAAGCATCAAGGTCTTGGAATATAAGGTTTGATCAAGCAATCAAATCTTATGGTTTTGAACAAAATCCAGAAGAATCTTGTGTGTACAAGAAGAATAAAGATGGGGTGGTGGTATTCTTAGTTCTTTATGTGGATTATATATTTCTTATTGGTAATGATGTGGGAGTATTATCTAGTGTTAAAATTTGGTTGTCTAGTAATTTTGAGATGAAGGACCCAGGAGAGACTAATTACATTCTAGGGATCAAGCTTTGGCGTGATCGCAAGAATAGAATGTTAGGCCTATCCCAAGCTGCATACATAGATATAATTTTGGCTAGGTTTAACATGCAGAATTCCAAGAAAGAACTACTTCCTATCAGACATGGAATTCCTCTTACTAAGGAGCAGTGTCCTAAGACACCTCAAGAACAAGAACGCATGAAGATAATCCCTTATGCTTCGGCGGTGGGAAGTCTTATGTATGCAATGTTGTGTACTAGGCCAGATATTTGTTTTGCAGTAGGCCTGGTCAGCAGATATCAGTCTAACCCTGGACTTGAACATTGGATAGCAGTAAAGCATATACTTAAGTATCTACAGAGAACAAGAGATTATATGCTTGTTTATTCTAATGATGATCTTGTTCCGAAAGGATATACAGATTTGGATTTTTAGTTGGATAGAGATTCTAGAAAGTCAACATCTGATTATGTGTTTACTCTTGGAGGTGGAGCTATTAGTTGGAGGAGTGTTAAACAGTCTTGCATAGCTGACTCCACCATGGAAGCTGAATATGTTGCTGCTTCCGAAGCTGCAAAAGAAGCTGTATGGATCAAAAAGTTCTTGTTAGAAATAGGAATGATACCTTCAGTATCATCTCCTATTGTCCTGTTTTGTGACAATAATGGGGCGATTGGACAATCAAAGGAGCCTAGAAACCACAAGAAAGGCAAACACATTGAAAGAAAATATCACCTCATCCGAGATATAGTTCAACGAAGAGATGTGATAGTTTCAAAGATAGCTTCTGCACAAAATTTGGCTGATCCTTTTACGAAGACCTTGTCTTCTAAAGTTTTTGATTCTCATCTTGAGGGAATGTGTATTAGACATATGGTAGATTGGGTTTAGGGCTAATGGGAGATTGTAAGGTTTTAAGCCCAGAAAAATCCAATGTTGATATTTATTTTATTATTTTAATAATAATATTTAATTTTATTTTGCATAATTAAATGTGTATTTTTGTCCATAATTATATATTTTATAATTTATGTATATGAAGTAGTGTCATATACAGAAGACATAAATTATATGTTATGTATAATTAAAGAAATATATTGTTCTCAATCTTAGATGGAAATGGACAAACCATTCTAGTAGATTGTAATACACTTGATTGGATGATTTGTCTTAGTCATGTAAAGTGGAGACTTTAATCTAGTGTATTGGTGTATTAATGAAATACATAGAACTGGATCGTTGCGAAAAATTATTTGTTAAATACTGTTGTTATAAATAATTTTTTCAATTACTATTAATGTGCAATTACTCTTAATCCTGAGAGAATAATGAAATTAATTTTATAATGTATGTCACTTTAATATATTTAAGAGTGAGATTTTAAATACAATCAATACCTCAATATGTTGGGTGATATATGTTATGAAATTAGGAACATGTATTTGTCAAGATGGAATTCAACAATTAAATTATCACATCCCCTTGATATAATTTATTGGTTGATCACCAGAATCTTGGCCAAGTATTTTAGTAATTCAAATTACTAAAGTATTAATTTAATTTATTAAATTAATGTGTGATCAAAAGTTTATAAATTATGTAGTCAAGGATATAAGCAGTAAACGTAGTGGGTTAACAGTTTTATTCCTACACACGCTTATGGATATTATTGTAGAGGAGTATTTTTGCAAGATACTAATAGTGGAAGGATTTAATTAATTAATTTTAATTCTAGAGTGCAATTATAACTATTTAGTGGAATTAGTTATAATTAATATAATTCTAATTGATTAAAGAGTTAATCAGAAATTAGTATTTTATTGGAGCTAAAATTGTAGAATCCTACTTGATCCCCACTCTGGCCCTTATTAAGATATAACAAAATAGCAGGATAAAATATATCAGAAAAGTTTTCAAATTATCCTGATAAATATCAGGGAGTTGAGGACTCTATATATTATATCAGTTTGCAGTATTTTGAGCCCACACTCAGAAAAGTACGTAATATCAAAATAAGGGTCATAGGGAGGAAGATCAGGAGGAAGAAAAAGTCTTCATCAGAATACCAAAATTTTCCATTGTGCTACAACCAAGCACGAGGTATGTAATATAATTTATTTAATTTTTAATTATGCTAAATTATGAGAAAGATCTTGGAATAATAATTTTTAAAAGTAAAAATTATTAATTTTTTTTAAATCGTTTCCTACAATTCCAACAGAATAATAAAGAATGAAATAACAACAGAATTCACCAGGCATGCGATAGACCGCACAGACAGGTTATTCCAACAGAATAATAAAGAATGAAATAACAACCCTTACGAGTATTGAAAGAAAATAACTCTCTTCATTAATACGAAAGAAATAATACCCTTACCTTAGAAGAAAACTGGACACTGAAATAGTGAGGTAGCTGACTTCTCTTCTTCTTTCTCTCTATAATTTTTCTCTATAATAACTGCTCTTGTGAGACTTAGTGAGTTGGTGAGAAATGAAGGAAGAATGAGCTTATATTTATAGGAAAATATAGTTTCAATAATTGCACATTTTGGGGCTAAAAATATTACAGTATAATACCTCCCTCTTTTTCTTTATTTTTAATTTAGTCCTGCAAGTATTATCAAACTTGCACAACCTCTCCTAATAGTAAATCATGTGAATTAATAGTTCGTTCATGTGACTTAATAGTATAATCATGTAAAAAAACTAATTACAGTATAATACCTTCATCTATACTTCTATTTTTAATTTAGTCATGCAAGTATTATCAATCTTGCACCAACTCCCCTAATAGTAAATCATGTGAATCAATAGTACACATATGTGAACACATAGTTATATGCATGTGAATTAATAGCAATTAATTTCTCATTTATCCGATTAATTACCCGATTGGTCAATATAACCTCCAGACATTAATTATTATCGAAATAAATGTCGATTTCCATTAACACTAATAATTCCCACACAATGGAACCATCAATTTCATCTTTAATCAACACGAACTTATTCATCATTAATATCATAACTCACAATATTTAATAACCAGATCATTCCCAAGAAAGAGGGGGCTTTTCGATAAGAATTTCTCCTTATTGGCGCGTAATTAGGTGACCAAACCTCTCCTTGATAGAACTTTTTAGACATTGTCAATATTGTAAATAATAATATGAATAACTTTATCGTCTAAATTATTGATTTAATAATATAACGTATTATGCAGATGATACTGTGACAATAATCGAATCAATAATATGAGAGATATGATGTAGCAATTACTGTAGCAATAATTGAATATAACTGAGTGACTTCTCACGTAAACATCAATAATCAATACCGTGTGCTACTATGCAACCATGCGTATTACTGTACTTTTACTATCGGGTAGTTCAACAGTTTAACGGTAAAACTTCTACCGTTATTTTTATAAAAAGATAATTATGTTATTTTCTAACTACGATAATACTTCCGTTGTGGGGTCCACCAATGATTGTACCGTCGTACAAATATTTCCTGTTAAAATAAATATTCCCCGACCAATCGAATATTATATAACCACTTGCTTACTTTATAAAATTTGTAAATATTACCCACAACTATAACATTATATCAAATTCACACCATAATATTCAAAAAAATATATTTCGAGAAAATCATTCTTTATTCATAAAAGTTAGGGTCTTACAGTAGATATCATGCTCTACTTGACTCTTCTAATGGATTACTTATTCTGCTACAGTTAAACTTGTTGTCTATTATATTCTATCAGTTTAACATTATTGAAGGCTAATGATAATTTATTCTGCATTATCTTGTCATAATATTTCTTACTGGGCTAGTTGAGCTCACCCTTTCTTTCACTGTTCTCTTCAGGAAATGAGAACGTAGCCGGGACTAGTCGGGGAACGGAGTGACGGTCCAGATGATAGCATTAGTACTCCTCACTATTCTGTTAAAATAGTGTGACAATAAATGTAATGAGAACTCCATTGAGTGTGGATATTGTCTAGATGACAATATTCTTATTAAAACTCTTAGATTATGTTTTGTCGTATTTTACACGACTGTTGTATAATTAAGTTGTATTTGAATTTCGTACCATGTATTTGACGACTCAAGATGGGTGATGAATACCTATTTTGGTGGCGTCACAATATATATATATATATATATATATATATATATATATATATATATATATATATATATATATATATATATATATATATATTGAAATCGAACTGACGTGCCTGGATTGATAATCTATGGCTTTTTACTACTTCGCAGATTCGCAATCCAAGCACTGTTTAAACAGTATAATTCGAATTTGAATCAATAAGTTGTTAAACAATGCTTGGATTGCGAATCTGCGAAGTAGTAAAAAGCCATAGATTATCAATCCAGGCACGTCAGTTCGATTTCAATATATATATATATATATATATATATATATATATATATATATATATATATCTATAAGACCCCAACTTTTTATGAATAAATATTTAATTTTCTCTAAATATTATTTTTAAATAGTAAGATGTTGATTTGATATAATGCTATAGTTGTGGGTGATATGTGTAAATTTAACAAAGTAAGCAAGTTGTCATAAAATATTTGTTTGGTTGGGGAATATTCTTTTTGTCGGAGAATATTCGTACGGTGGCGTAATCATTGGTGGACCCCACAATGGAATAACTGTCGGATATAGAAGGCGACAAAAATAAATAAAATAACGGCAAGACTTTTACCGTTAAACTGTTAAAATATCCAGTGATAAAAGTACAGTAATAAGCGTTGTTGCACAGTAGCACACGGTATTGCACAGTATCTCTGATTATTGATGCTTAAGTAAGAAGTCACTCAGTTTCATTCAATAATTATCACAGTAGTTGCTGCATAGTATCTCATATTATTGATTCAATTATTGTCACAGTATCATCTGTACAATATTTTATTTTATTAAATTAATAATTAAGACGACACAATTATTCATATTATTATTTGTATTATTGATAATGTCTAGAAAGTTCTGTCGAGAAAATGGATTTGGTTATTTAATTGCGCGCCAATAAGGAGAAATCCTTTTCAGAAAGCCCCCTCTTTCTTGGGAATGATCTCGTTATCAATATTGTGAGTTATAATATTATTGATGAAGAATTGTTGAAAACTTAAAAATGTGTTGATAAAGTAATTTGTGGTAAATATTTATTCAATTTTTGATATAAAGAAGAGGTTTGTCATGAGACGTTTGTTGTAAGTTTGGTTTATTCTATGGGAACCATAAGTCATCATCTAAGAGTCACTTTCACCAATAGTACTTGCCTTTACCAGACATCAAACCACTTGCCGTTTCACATTATAGGCGTCAAACCACTTACCTTTTCACATTACAGGCGTCAAACCACTTTTCTTTTCACATTACCAGGCATCAAGCCACTTGCCTCTTCATATTGCAAGGGCTAAGCTAGAATTCTTCTATAAATAGAAGCTCATTCTTCCTTCATTCTCACCAATTCACTAAGACTCACAAGATAAAACAATAGAGAGAGAATCATAGAGAAAGAAGAAGAGTATTCTGTTACTACACTATTGCAGTATCCAATCTCCTACTAAAGGATGGGGTATTATTTCTTTCGTATTCGTAAAGGATGTTATTTTCTTCATACTCATAAGGGTTGTCATTCCATTCCTTATTAATCTGTGAGAATAACCTGTCTACGCGGATTACCGCATGCATGGTGAATAACCCTTCGTATTCATTCTTTATTAATATGTGGGAATAACCTGTCTATGTAGATTACCGCATGCATGGTGAAAAACCCTTCGTATTCATTCTTTATTAAGTTGTGAAAATGATCTATCTACGCAAATTATCGTATGACGAGTGAAAATCCATTGGCAGTTTCTTGTATTATTTCATTTCATATTCCTAAATCTAAACTTACTATGGTAAGTATTGCTTCTATAATTCTTGAAATGATTAAGAATTTCTTGAGGTTTGCACTTCATCTAATGTCATTTCACTGGAATATTAGTCTGAACTCTCTTATTGAAATTTTAATCTTTTCATGTCGGGGTACTATTTACGGGATAATATTCACTCAGGATACTATTCATTTGGGGTACTATTCACAGGATACTATTCACGTAAAAATTGATTTCTTTTCTGTCCAAATTATTTTTGATACATGAATATTATTCTTGAATTTTACTTCACAATTAGTTATCATGCTGACAATTTAGACATTATTGAACTCTGGATAAATTGAATTATAAATCTCTAATATTTATCCTTGATCTCACTTGATTGATTCTTTATATCATTGTCATCATCCTCATGCTTATATTGTGCTGAAAGTCATCTTTGGCCCGTAGTGCAAAGATGGATTGTTGATTGGTATGATTATGACTAGGAACTGTGTGTTGGTATAATCAGGACCTTTAATGTTATAGATAAAAGTTTATGATAAAAGTCCTCTTTGGCCCGTAGTGCATAGATGGACAGGTGTTTGGAATGATCATAACCCCTGGTGTTACAAACGATTATCTTTGGCCCGTAGTGCATAGATAATTAGTTGATTGGAAATAATTATTGATTGGTGTTACAGGATTAAAATATTAATGATGAACTTTTAAAACATAGAAGATAGTAGACATCATGCTCTACTTGACTCTTCTAATGGATTGTTATTTTCGCTGCAGTTGTTGATCTAAAACTTGTTGTCTATTGTATTTTATCAGATTTTTCCCTGTTGAGACTAAGGATAATTTGTTATACATTATCTTAGTAATAATATTCTTTATCGAGTTAGTTGAGCTCACCCTTTTCATTTTGGTTCCATTGTTCTTCTAAGGAGGCGAGAATGTAGCTGGGGCTAGTCAGGGAGTGGAGTAATGATCCAAGATGGTTATTATAGTAATCCTCACTATATTATAAAATAGTGTGACAATAATTGTAATGAGAACTTTATTTAATTTTGGATATTGTCTACGAGATAATATTTGTATTGAAACTCACAGCTTATGTTTTGTCGTATTTTACACGAAAAATTAATAGTTGTATAAATGAAATTTGTATTTGATTTCTGTACCATGTATTTGGCGACTCAGAATGGGTTGTGTGGACCTATTTTGGGGGCGTCACAGTATCTATATTTATATATATAAGAAAGCAAGAAAAAGCTACGAATTAATGATCCAGGTACAACTAATCGATAGAAATATATATATATATATATATATATATATATATATATATATATATATATATTAAAGCAGGAAAAGGCTTCAGATCAGAAAAGATCTTACAGTGTGCAACGAGGAAGGCTTTAGACTGCTTTTGAAGCTTGAAAACTCCGTTTTCACCAGTTAAAACTTGATATGTTGTAGTATATATGAGTTTATATGTGTATGCGTGTTTACATTTGAGATTTACGAAGTTTAAACGTAAGAAATGCTCACTTTCTCTCTCTAACCCGAGCTCTCTCTAACTTTTTCCCCACATTTTTTCCCTCTAAAATGAGCCTAAATCCAACTTTTGTAGATGAAAAAGGGGGAGCCGTAGGTCTACCTGTGGTAGCCCGAAAGTGGGCCCCAGATGCTCGGTTTTCATCGCTCTAAGTTAGGTTTTTATGCTACGCACTGGAACAACCTTTCAATCCAAGAGGTGTTAGAAGACGTGCCATATTAATCCAGAAAGCTCTTTTCGATAGATTCGTAATGATATATTATTTTCCCAATTCTGAGTTTGGGAAGATAGGCAAAAAGTGAAAAAACCATCCATAGGTTGACGCCAGCTAGCCATTCGCCTTGCTGTGCACTGAGAAGCTTGATTCTTTCAATTTGGGAATAGTTGGGAGGTGTTCCATACCATTTTGGAAAGCTCTTTCCGAGAGCTACTCAATGACATAGGGCTTGCCCTTTTTTAGATTCGGGAAGATGGGTCCATGACCGAAATGGCATCTTCGGGTCTTCGCAGGCAGTCTGTTAAGCTGTTTTGTGTAGTTTGTGCTTAGAAGTGCTACAATGGCTCTTTGTGACCCTATTTACAACTGTATTAGGGTTGTTGAAGTTAACTTGTCAAAATGACCATTTTTCCCTTTCGGGGGTTGTCTTTAGGTTGACGGGGCTTTTGGCTGTCCTTCGGGGTTGTCTCCAGGGTTTGAATACTGCCAACTTTTCTTTTCCTTAGGGTTAATCTCCAAGGTTGATTTGATGTTCCAGGGAGATGTCCTAGTGGTTAGATTTGATGTTGCAGTCCTCCAGGGTTATCTCTGGGGTGTGAAAAAGACGCTTTAGCCCTCCTATATAATAAGTAACAGGAAAATAAAATTTCGAGTGTCTACAGATGCACCTCTTTATCATGTTTATGCAATGCAATGGAATGAACATGATAAAGATTACTAGACACTTGAAATATGACAAGGTATATTTAATGATGCAAATCGCAATGTAATGAATGTTATGATGAATGTTAAAATGCTTTCGCAAATCGCACTTTGTAAATCGCATTTCGTACTTCGCATTTGGCCAATCGCACTTCACAACTCGCACATCGCATTTCATAAATTACAAATTGCAAATCGCACCTCGCACATTGCAAATCGCTTTACCATTACCGGTTATTGTTGATGCCTATACTGGTGTTGACTCCAACAATTTAATTTTTGTCGGTGTTACCGATGCTTGTTTGATAAAGATAAATTGAGATATTTTCTACATCTCTGTTGAGAATGATATTTATAAAATCACCAGACCTTCCCGATGTTTGTTTATGGTTGACAACGAAGCCTACCCTGCTGCTAGTCGATTATGGAGCCTATCTTACTGGTAGTTGACAACGGAGCCTACCCTGCTGGTAGTTAACTACAGTACCTACCATACTAGTAGTTTACTATACTGACATCACCAAACTATTTCGATTCCCACTCGAACGGTGCTATACAAAGCTTTCATCACTGAACTGTCTTGATGTTATGCTGGATTAAAGCCAATGGTTTATAATACCCGATCTTCCGATACCTTCGCTAAAGTAATATTCAACAACTTACTTCACCAGACTCTGCCTGATGTTACATTGGATTGATGCCAACGGTTGATAATACCGGATCCTTCTCCGATATCTTTGCTAAAGTAGTTTTCAACGACTTAATTTAACCAGACTCCACCTAATTCTTAATACATCTGCTGGGGAAATCTTTTATAATAGATTCCATCATCTATTTTTCCTGTCGAAGACTGTTTTCAGTAGTTTTCATCAATAGGCTTCCCTGACGCTTCACTGGAATTGTTACCTAATGGCTTACAATACCAGATGATGTCTGTAATAAAAATTTTCTCTAATCTAGGCAATTAATGTACACGCATATTTAACTCTACTAAAGATACATGCTAAACCTTAATGGAGATGTACGCTGATGTAGCGCATTTGCACATGTACAAATCATGCATGTTGTGATGATCTAGATTTAACCTTAGGAGTCTATTGTCCTAGGTTGACGCACATTTTTAATTAAATTGTCTGGAGTAGAAACTTACCTCACCCTTTTTGAGGTGATTTGGAGTTTCTTTTCACTGTTGGGTGCTGATGCCCCATTTCCTTGTGCTTTTGATTTGCAACCCGGTTGGACTGATGACCTGAGTGCCACTGACGTCCGTGGAGGATGCAGCCCGTTCTTTCACTGCCCTGATTTGAACTTCGGTGTAGAGGCCTCGACTTGTGAGGAATTGGCGCAGGTTGACACATTTGATGATGAGGATTTCATTTGATAGACCTCTTATTAGTCATGCATTTGTTTTTGAGTTAAGGACTCCCTTTAGAATTTTGTCCTTCTTTTGTTGAGGCAAGCTTATGTTGCCGTGATTTCTTTCAGGAGTTCTCCCCTTTCCTTTGATGAGAGTCTTGGTCCCGCCTTAGATTCCTTCCATTTCCTAGAATCAAAAAATGCCCTAGTCCTTTCGTATGTTGTTGCCGGGGATTCATATAAGAAACTCTTTTTTTTGACCAAGTCGAGAGTGAGCAATATCCTGCACATCAAATGAATAACAGAATGCACAAAAGCTTGATGGCTTGGGCCGTCGGGATTAGTATAATCTTATGAATGAGGCATTTGAAGTTAAAGTTTATGAACTTGAATGAGTTATGAAATTGAAAGGAATTTTTTAAGCATCCATGGTCATTGTTCATGGGTATGATTAGATTCAAAAAGACTTATATCCCTTTATCAGAGATATTTCATCTTCGCTCTAGACGTTATTCTTTGCAGAATTGATTTCATATGACACACACACTATGAGTGAACGCAACTCTTAGCAGGGGTTTCATTTTCATGACTTTTAAGATTCTAAATTTTCTTTATTTTTTCTTTCGCTTAACTTGTCTCGTTTTCTTAGGGTATTTAGAGTTAACCTGTTAGTTCCTAGATGTAACGCCCCCAAAATAGGTCCATTCCATCCAACCCATTTTGAGTCGCCAAATACATGGTACAGATAACAACTACAGCTTTATTACAACAATTGTCGTGCAAAATACAACAACACATATGCTATGAGTTTGGGTACAAATATATACCAACTGTGACTCATGTCCCAACCTTGGATAGCACGTCACAATGACACCTTACATAAAGGTATAGTTAAAAACTGTTTTAGAAATTAGAATCTTTGGAAAGTGCTCAAGGAAAACCCTCGTACATGGGAGGCCATGCGTCTAGGTTATGATAGATATCATATGGCCACAGAATTATTCTTGGTTGACCCAATAGACCCCAAAGAAAAACAAGAAGGTTACTATCATATTCTTCCCAATGGTGAGTCTTCTCTTGACTTATCATTATCTCCATTGTCTCTAATTGAGAATTATACTTCAAACAAACACCAAGATTATATAGGTAGTGCTCGTAAATATACTCAGCAAGTGGATGAGCACAATCCTGTCTTATGATGACACGAGGTTGTATGTCATTAGACATCTTGTATGATAGTGACAAAACACCCTTCCAACGTTGGGTTCGCCTCACCCTATTTTCTTCACCAAATATAACTACTAAATGATGACCACCGTTATATTCCATTGTTACCCCCTCTCGACCCAGCTACACTCTTATTACCTGAAAGGAATTGTGGAACAGAAGGGTGAGCACAACTAGCTCAGTAAAGAATATCATGACTAAAGATAATTAAATTATCAATAGCCTTCAACAGAATTAAATCAGAGATTTAGAACATATGGTAGATGATAAAAATTTTCAACCATAGTTGCAGCGAAACGAGCAATCCATTAGAAGAGTCAAATAGACTATAAAGTCTATTATCTTCTCCACGTTAAAAGTCCACCAACAATGTTTTATCCCTGTAACATCAATCAACAGTTCCTTTCCACAATCATATGAATAATTCATAATCATAATTGTGATTCTAAATTTCGCATCCAAGACGAAGATAATTTTCATCACCTGTCTTTACCTGAAATATCAAAGATCATAGTTATACCAAATCACAGTTCCTGTTCATAATCATACTAATAAATTCATCTTTGTACCACGGGCCAAAGATATTCATCAACAGTTCATCTTTACACTATATGCCAAAGATATTCAACAACAAGTCATCTTTGCACTACGGGCCAAAGATATTCATCAACAACTCATCTTTGCACTACAGGCCAAAGATATTCCTCAATAGTTCATATTTGCACTACAGGCCAAATATATTATTATCTCAAAGAAATATATAATCATTTCAGAATTTATATAACCAATAATTATAACCACGCTGATCATTTCACCTTTGCACTTAAGCTAAAGATATTCAATTATAAATTCAATGGTCATGATCATACCAGTCAACAATTCAACTTTGCACTACTGGCCAAAGAGAACCCATAGTCATGATCGTACCAAAAATCTACCCATCTTTACACTCAAGTCAAAGAGAAATATCATCATTAGGGTTATAAAAATGTTATATATGATAATAAAATAATATGATCAACATATTGTTTTAATCTCAAGAGTAATATTCATAAATCAACTATAATTTGGTTAGAAAAAGAAACCAATTTTGTCATGAATAGTAACTCGTGAATAGTAACCCATGAATAGTAACTCGTGAATAGTAACTCATGAATAGTAACTCATGAATAGTAACTCGTGAATAGTAACTCCGACATGAAAAGATAAGAATTTCACAAGAAAAATCTTACCAATATTCCGGTATAATGATATTGAATGAAATAATATCATTTTTTTAAAAATAACATCCCTTATTATCCCTTACTATCCCTTACAGGTACAACAAATAATATCCCTTACTATCCCTTACTATCCCTTACCTCAAAAGAGCAGTACTTCTGACTGGAATAACGCTGAACGAACTTGCACCGTATAGCAACACTCAAGATATCAAAATACTCACAAGAATAAGCTCGATATATAGAGAGAGAAATAGAGAGAAAACTTCAGTTTCTGGTGTGATTTTTAATTCTAACCTAAGCACCCTATTTATAGGAAATTGCTTAGAACACTAAAACAGAAAATTGAATATAATAATATTTATATTTACAAAATTATCAAGCCCACCTCTTGAAATCTGATTTCAGCTCATTGCACATGTTTAATGCAGCCCACCAAGCAAAAAAAACGATTTTGTAAATAAGAATAATTAAAACTTTCAAAAACCAATTATTTCGGAACTTCAGAACTTCAATAATTCATAATAAATAGCCCTTTTATCAGAAAATTCGAATCTCACGAGTTTTTATAGAAAATTCAATTCTCTACAACTTTGCAGAAGAAAGTTTTTCCAAATTCCAAACAGAAATTGACCGAAATCCACAAACGGGCGATTTTATAGTCTATAATAAATTTTCGGTCAAGAATTGTGTCCACCAACACACAAAACATGTGTTAAATATTTAATCTAACAAAAATATTCTTCCTCCTCATTTATTCATATATCCCACATTCATTGTAAAAATATCACAATTAATATATTATTAAAATAATATATTTAAATAAATTATTTTATCAAAAAAAGATAAAATATTAATTTCCAACAATTGTCACATTAAAAATTTTCTCCATCTATATCCACATAAAATCAATATTTTCCTCATCATATAAATTAATAATTAATTATACACAAATAATATTACAGAACCACAATACTGGCAACCAGGCCGTTCCCAAGAAAGAGGGGGCTTTCCAATAAGGATCTCTTCCTTACTGGCGCGCAATTAGATGACCAAACCTCTCCTTAGACAGAACTTTCTAGACATTGCCAATAATATTATCTAATAATATTATTCAGATAATATGAATTATTACTCCGATAATGGAAAATACTGTGTAGTGACAATTATTAAAACAACAGTAATATAAAATATCAACGCAGCAATTATTGAATCAACAAAGTAATTACTGTAACAATTTTTGAGTAGTGCCTTCTTACGTAAAAATCAATAATTCAAAAATAATGTGCAATACCGTGTGCTGCTGTGCAACAACGCGTATTACTTTACTTTACCCACCGAGTATTCCAACAGTATTAACGGTAACAACTACGCCGTTATTTGTAAAAACTCAATTTTTTGTCGTTATCTTAATCCGACCGTTTTCAGTTATGGGACCCACAAATAGCTGCGCCGTCGTACGAATATTCCACGACCAAACGAATATTCCCCGACAACAATGATTATTTTATAACCACTTGCTTATTTTGAAAAATTTTCACATTTCACCCATAACTTTAAACTTTTATCAATTTAACCATTTACTGAATAGTAATCATAAGAAAAATTGAATACTTTTATTTCATAAAATTCGGGGTCTTACACTAGAGGCATAATAGTTATCTAGAAAGGGGGTTGAATAGATATTTTAAAACTTTTTCCTTTTCAAAATACTTATCAGATTTGTTAATAAATTAACCACATCGGAATATATGATTTGTTTGTTCCCCTTTAAGATAAACCAAGTTTATAGGAGATAAGTAGGTATGATAGATATAGCAGTTATAGTAGATATATCAAACATAATAATTTTAAGTGGTTCAGAGCACTCAAGGCTCCTAGTCCACTCTTCTACTCCACGAGTAGGAAATCTACTAAGGATATCTTTACAATCTTTGAATAACTTAGATTTCTTCAAGACCAGTAGTCTTGGAACTTCTTAATTCACTTAGAACTCTTCAAGTCCAACAGACTTGGAATACACTTGATGAGAGTTAAGTTCTTGGGTTATGCTAGCATACGTTTGAATGAACTGAGTAGCTGTACAAGCTTTTCTTTCTTGATCGTAGAGTTTGGACATTGAGAGTTCTTAAGCTTTTTCGTTCTTGCTTGCTATCTTTGAATCTCTGTCTGATTTGCTTATAAAGGAGCTTTTGAAATGTTCCCGTTGAAGGCATCCATTGTAGCATTTAATACTTCAGACATTTCTAAGCACTAATGTTGACTTCCTGGAAATATGTTGTTCTGCCTTCTGGCTCACTGACACAGCAGACTGCTTTCTCACCTAACACCTAAAAAGGTGGTTTTAGCAAACATGCAGTCCTTTCCTTAACTTCTTCTATACGCTTCTTCGATACATACTAAGGATGAGTGTTGGATCATTGGGATTTTCGAAAAGTCAACGTCTATAAGCCATTCTTGTGAGACCCCAAATTTTATGAATAAAGATTTAATTTTTTCGAAATATTTTTTTTAATATTATGGTGTGGATTTGAGGTAGTGTTATAGTTGTGGATAGTATTTATAAATTTTACAAAGTATGCAAGTTGTTATATAATATTCGTTTGGTTGGGGAATATTCTTTTTATCAGGGAATATCCGTACGACGGAATAATTATTGGTGGACCCCACAACAGAAGTATTGTCGTAGTAAGAAAACGACAGAATTATCATTTTATAAAAATAACGGTGAAAGTGTTACCGTTAAAACTGTTGAACTACTCTGTAGTAAAAGTACAATAATACGCGTGGTTGCATAGTAGCACACTGTATTGATTATTGATGCTTACGTAAGAAGTCACTCAGTTATACTCAATTATTACTATAGTAATTTCTGCATCATATTTCTCATATTATTGATTCAATTATTGTCACAGTAGCATCTGTATAATATGTTATGTTGAGACAGCAAAGTTATTCATATTATTATTTGCACTGTTAACGATGTCTAGAAGTTCTGTCAAGGAGAGGTTTGGTCACTTAATTGCGCGCTAATAGGGAGAAATCCTAATTGGAAAGCCCCCTCTTTCCTGAGAATGACCTGGTCGATTAATATTGTGAATTATAATAAAGGTGATAAATTTTGTTTTATTATTATTATAAATGTAATAAAGCAGAAAACTTTTTATATAAAACAGAATACTTTTATAAAATTATTTGTTTTATTAGACTATAAATAGAATATATGATATTCTATTATGCATAGTGTTTGCATAGTGTCTACATAGTGTTTGCATAGTAAAATCTTTTTATATAAAACAGAATACTTTAATAAAGTTATTTATTTTATTAGACTATAAATAGAATATATAATATTCTATTATGCATAGTATTTGCATAGTGTCTGCATAGTATTTGCATAGTAAAATTTTTTTATATAAAATATAATACTTTTATAAAGTTATTCGTTTTATTAGATTATAAATAGAATATATTATATTTTATTTAAAAGATTTTATTTTATTAGAATATTTTATTAATACTGTATAGTAAATCAATATGGACCGTCCGTTTAAAAGTAAATCAATCTGGACCGTTCATGAATTAGTTACTATTCAGCCCATTCTCCTATAAATAGTTGCTCATTCCTTTATTATTTCTTACGAATTCGCTGAAACTCTAGAGAGAGAAACTATAGAGTGAAAGAAGAAAAGTATTCTACTACTTCACTACTCCTATATCCAGTTTTTTCTAAGGTAAGGGGTATTATTTCTTTCGTATTCATGAAGAGAACTTCTATTATTCCATTCTTTATTATTATGTTGGAATAACCTGTATACGTGGACTACCCTATACTTGGTAAAATTCTTCTGTTATTCCATTCCTTATTATTGTGTTGGAATAACCTGTATATGCGAAGTACCGCATACATGATGAAATTCTTCTGTTATTCCATTCTTTATTATTATGTTAGAATAACCTGTATATGCGAAGTACCGCATACATGGTGAAATTCTTTTGTTATTCCATTCCTTATTATTATATTGGAGTAACCTGTATATGCGAAGTACCGTATACATGGTGAAATTCTTCTGTTATTCCATTCCTTATTATTCTGTCGGAATAACCTGTATATGCGAAGTACCGCATACATGGTGAAATTCTTCTGTTGTTCCATTCTTTATTATTCTGTTGGAATATCCTGTCTGTGCGTATTACGTATGACCTGGTTCCATTATTTATTATTCTGTTGGAATAACCTGTCTGTGCGGTCTATCGCATGCATGGTGAATTCTGTTGTTATTCCATTCTTTATTATTCCGTTGGAATATCCTGTCTGTGCGTTTACTCAAGACCTGGTTCTGTTATTTATTATTATGTTGGAATAACCTGTCTGTGCGGTCTATCGCATGCCTGGTGATTTCTTTTGTTATTCCATTCTTTATTGTACTCAGTTGGTTAAAGTTTTGGCTTTTATACTCCATGAAATTAGTGGAATATCCTTGATATTTGCGCTTCATCCAGTATCTTTTCATAGAAATATTCTTCTGAGCATTCTTGAGTTTTACCGTACAAAGCAGTATCATGTTGACAATTTGGACGTTATTGGTATGATTATGACCAGGGATTATTCGGTGTAATCATGACCGTAATGTTACAAATGATGTGGTAAAAGTCCTCATTGGCCCGTAGTGCATTGATGGACAGTTGTTGTTATGATCATGACCATTGATGAATACACGAATATCCTTGGCCCGTAGTACATGGATAATTTGTTGTCGTGATACTAATGAATATCCTTGGCCGTAGTGTAGGGATGATTCGATTTTATTTGTTAAGCTGAGTCTCAGCGATAAAGTTAATGAAAAACTTTTTAAATCATAGAAGATAGTAGATTTTATACTCTACTTAACTCTTTTAATGGATTGCTTGTTCCGCTGCAGTTAAACTTGATGTTTGTTATATTGTATCAGTTTAACATTGTTGAAGGCTAACGATAATTTATTCTGTATTATCTTAGTCATAATATTTCTTACTGGGCTAGTTGAGCCCTTTTACTTTCATTGTTCTCTTCAGGAAATGAGAACGTAGCAGGGACTAATCGGGGAACCGAGTAACGATCCAGATGATAGCATTAGTAGTCCTCACTATTCTATGAAATAGTGTGATAATAAATGTATTGAGGACTTATTTTGAGTTTGGATACTGTCTAGAAGACAATAATTGTATTAAAACTCACAGCTCATGTTGTATATTTAAGGTTGTATTTGTATTCTGTTTCATGTATTTGGCGACTCAGAATAGGTGATGTATATCTATTTTGGGGGCGTCACAGTTGGTATCAAAGCTTAGGGATATGATCCCTAGCTGAGATGTGAGATAAGAATTAGGAGGGGAGAGACGGAGAATTTTTTCGCTAGTGTGACCTACCTAAGTTTATTTGGTATTTAATTGGTTGGTCAGAGTATAGGGATAATATGTGATATGTTAATTAACCCTTGTCTTGTGGCAGTATTTGAAAATGACATCCGAGAATGTTGAGAATAGCAATGGAGCACAGGAGACCGTTGAGTCACCACAGATCAATACCCAGAAAAATATGCAACAGGAAGACAATAATCCTCAGGTAAACAACAACATTGACCAAATGATGAACGATGGAATGTTCAGAGGCTTTATGCAATTCATACAACATCAGGCGAGAGCGGCTCCTGTCCAAAATATAGGTGGAAACACTGGCAACTCTCGGTTGGTCACCGCTAAGCAATTCAAGGAACTGGGACCGCCAGAGTTTTTGGGAAAGCCAGAACCACTTAAGGCGGAGACGTGGTTAAAGTAGATCACTAAGATATTTGATGTCTTGGGATACTCCGAGGAGCAAAAGGTTCCATTTGCCACCTTTATGTTGCGTGAAGAAGCAGATCATTGGTGGGAATCTGTAAAACGTACCCAGCCTGACGCACTCAAGATGACTTGGAAGAAGTTCCAAGAATTGTTCAACGACAAATACTTTCCCGAAAGTATTCATCACATGAAAGAGGTAGAGTTCATCAAGCTGGAGCAAAACAATATGACCGTGTCGCAGTACGAAGCCAAGTTTGCCGAGTTGTCCCGGTTTGCGTCCCATTTGGTTGATAATGAGGAGAGAATGACGCAAATGTTTCTAAGAGGTTTGAAACCTGAGATACGTCAATATCTTATCTCTCACAAACTTTGTTTATATTCAGATATTGTGAATATGACTCAGTTATTGGAGCGCGATAATGAGTCTACACAACCAAGAGGTAATGACGAGCAACACGATAATAATCATACCGGTGGCAACGGCCATCAGAACAATGATAACCATCGTGGAGGAAATTATCATGCCAAGAACGGTAACCACTTCGGTGGTAATCATGGCTAAGATAATAGGAGTGGAAATTTCAAGAAGAGAAGGTTCAACAACGATGGAAAGACAGCAGCACCAACACCCGTTTTCAAGGAAGAAGAACGACCACCGGTCGTATATTTCAAATGCGGACAAGAGGGACACATCCGTCCAAACTGTACACAACAATCCAAAGCGTGTTTCAATTACGGAAGAGAAGGTCACCTAGCTCGATTTTGTCGTGTAGTGAAGTCAAGTCCAGCTGGGATAGTGATGCCAAAGGATGTCTCAGACAAGTTAAAGTCGGTAGTTTAAGTGAGAGCGTTTATCAAGGAACCCGAACAAGGTTATTACGGGTAAGTTAATCATAAGCTCTTGTGAAGTCTATACCTTATTAGATACCGGTTCTACCCATTCTTTTATCTCTTTTGCTTGCACTCAACGTTTAAATTTGACTTCGGAGAAATTAGACTTTGACTTATTGGTTGAAACTTCGATAGTAGAAACCTTCGTTACCTCCACTGCTTATAAATCTTGTTGATTCAAATCGACACTTTCACGTTACCTGTCGATCTTATCTCTTTGAAAATACTTGTCTTTGATATGATTTTAGGAATCGATTGGTTAACTACTCATCATGCTTTTCGTAAGGTTGTTAGCTTTCATATTCCTAACCAACCTGTTATGCGAATTCAAGCAACCAAACCACTAAAGTCAATTATTGTCATATCAAGTCATAAGTAAAGAGCCTCGAGCCTTTCGCTGATGACTTCCTTGTGTGGAATGCACCGAAGCTAGACTTTCTGTAGGCAACGTCGTGAATGACGATGACAAGTTGATAGGTATCAATGTGACGTACTATCCAAGTCTTGGATGAGAGTCACAGTTTTGGATGATATTTTTATTGTTAATAAATTTCCCGACGTATTCTTGAAGACTTAGCCTACCCCTAGAACGTGAAATTGAATTTTGTATTGACCCCAGTACAAAACCCCATTTCTAAAACCCTTAAATATTTCTTCAACTAAAACAAACGTATTATGCGCCAAAGACGTTGGCTCGAGCTGTTAAAGATTACGATCGTACCATTCAATACCATCGTGAGAAAGCGAACGTGGTAGCTGACGCGTTAAGTAGAAGATCGTATGTGTTTATGAGTGCGACGTTGTTAACACAAAACCCATTTTGTATGACTTACAAAGGATAGGGATAGAGTTAAAGATTCCAGGGACCCATGTGATGATGGCGAATATACGAGTAGAATCGACTTTAATCGATAAAGTTAAAGCCGCTCAAGCTACACACCTGAATGTGATGAATATGAAGAAGAAGGTTCAAGAGGGCGTTATTCTAGAAGCAAGAATTGACGAAGAGAGGAAATCTCAACCCTCGATTTAATTGGCCCATTTGAAATCCTCGATCGAGTAGGAACTGTGGCCTATAGACTAGTTTTACCGCCAAGTTTATCGTGTGTTCATAACGTTTTTTTTACGTATCGATGTTACGTAAATATGTGGACGACCCGAACCACATTATTGAATTAGAATTGGACGAGATAGCAGAAGATTTATTGTATGAGGAGATTCGTGTTAAAATCTTGGATAAGAAGGATTATATTCGACACTCAAAGGTTATACCTCAAGAGTTAGAATTTGAAGTGAAGTCAAGGTATCCTCACCTATTCGACATACCAGGTACGTACGTAAATTTTGAGGGCGAAATTTCATAAGTAGGGGAGATTGTGAGACCCCAAATTTTATGAATAAAGATTTAATTTTCTCGAAATATTTTTTTAATATTATGGTGTAGATTTGAGATAGTTTTATAGTTGTGGGTAGTATTTATAAATTTTACAAAGTATGCAAGTTGTTATATAATATTCGTTTGGTCGGGAAATATTCTTTTTGTCGGGGAATATCCGTACGACGGCATAATCATTGGTGGACCCCACAACGGAAGTATTGTCGTAGTAAGAAAACGACATAATTATCATTTTATAAAAGTAACGGCGAAAGTATTACCGTTAAAACTATTGAACTACTCGATAGTAAAAGTACAGTAATACGTGTGGTTGCATAGTAGCACACGGTATTGATTATTGATGCTTACGTAAGAAGTCACTCAGTTATACTCAATTATTGCTACAGTAATTGCTGCATCATATCTCTCATATTATTAATTCAATTATTGTCACAGTAGCATCTGTATAATATGTTATGTTGAGATGACAAAGTTATTCATATTATTATTTACAATATTAACGATGTCTAGAAGTTCTGCCAAGGAGAGGTTTGGTCACCTAATTGCGCGCCAATAAGGAGAAATCCTAATTGGAAAGCCCCCTCTTTCCTGGGAACGACCTGGTCGATTAATATTGTGAATTATAATAAAGGTGATAAGTTTTGTTTTATTATTATTATAAATGTAATAAAACATAATTTTTTTTATATAAAACAGAATACTTTTATAAAGTTATTTATTTTACTAGACTATAAATAGAATATATGATATTCTATTATGCATAGTGTTTGCATAGTAAAATCTTTTTATATAAAATAGAATACTTTTATAAAGTTATTTGTTTTATTAGACTATAAATAGAATATTTAATATTCTATTATGCATAGTGTTTGCATAGTACCTACATAGTGTTTGTATAGTAAAATCTTTTTATATAAAACAGAATACTTTTATAAAGTTATTCGTTTTATTAGATTATAAATAGAATATATTATATTTTATTTAAAAGATTTTATTTTATTAGAATATTTTATTAATGCTGCATAGTAAATCAATATGGACCGTCAGTTTAAAAGTAAATCAATCTGGACCGTTCATAAATTAGTTACTATTCAGTCCATTTTCCTATAAATAGAAGCTCATTCCTTCATTATTTCTTACGAATTCACTGAAACTTTAAAGAGAGAAACTATAGAGAGAAAGAAGAAAAGTATTTTGCTACTTCACTACTCCTATATCTAGTTTCTTCTAAGGTAAGGGGTATTATTTCTTTCGTATTCATGAAGAGAACTTCTGTTATTCCATTCTTTATTATTATGTTGGAATAACATGTAAACGTGGACTACCCTATACTTGGTGAAATTTTTCTGTTATTCCATTCCTTATTATTATGTTGGAATAACTTGTATATGCGAAGTACCGCATACATGGTGAAATTCTTCTGTTATTCCATTCTTTATTATTATGTTGGAATAACCTGTATATGCGAAGTAGCGCATACATGGTAAAATTTTTCTGTTATTCCATTCCTTATTATTATGTTTGAATAACTTGTATATGCGAAGTACCGCATACATGGTGAAATTCTTCTGTTATTTCATTCCTTATTATTCTGTTGGAATAACCTGTATATGCGAAGTACCGCATACATGGTGAAATTCTTCTGTTATTCCATTCTTTATTATTCTGTTGGAATATCCTGTCTGTGCGTATTACGTATGACCTAGTTCCATTATTTATTATTCTGTTGGAATAACCTGTCTGTGCGGTCTATCGTATGCATGGTGAATTCTGTTGTTATTCCATTCTTTATTATTCAGTTGGAATATCCTGTCTGTGCATTTACGCATGACCTGGTTCCGTTATTTATTATTCTGTTGGAATAACCTGTCTGTACGGTCTATCACATGCCTGGTAATTTCTTTTGTTATTCCATTCTTTATTGTACTCAGTTGGTTAAAGTTTTGGCTTTTATACTCCATGAAATTAGTGGAATATCCTTGATATTTGCGCTTCATCCAGTATCTTTTCATGAAAATATTCTTCCGAGCATTCTTGAGTTTTACCCCACAAAGCAGTATCATGTTAACAATTTGGACGTTATTGATTCCTGGATAAATTAATTCTTGAACTTATTTTATTGAATTCTTAAATCATTGTCATCATCCACATGTTTATATTTTATTGAAAGTCATCTGTGGCCTGTAGTGCACAGATGGAATTGGTATGATTATGACCAGGGATTATTCGGTGTAATCATGGCCGTAATGTTACAAATGATGTGGTAAAAGTCCTCATTGGCCCGTAGTGCATTGATGGACAGTTGTTGGCATGATCATGACCATTGATGAATACACAAATATCCTTGGCCCGTAGTGCCAAGGATAATTTGTGGTCGTGATACTAATGAATATCCCTGGTCGTAGTGCAGGTATGATTCAATTTTAGTTGTTAAGCTGAGTCTCAGCGATAAAATTGATGAAAAACTTTTTAAATCATAGAAGATAGTAGATTTTATGCTCTACTTGACTCTTTTAATGAATTACTTGTTCCGCTGCAGTTAAACTTGATGTTTGTTATAGTGTATTAGTTTAACACTGTTGAAGGCTAACAATAATTTATTATGTATTATCTTAGTCATAATATTTCTTACTGGGCTAGTTGAGCTCACCCTTTTACTTTCGTTGTTCTCTTCAGGAAATGAGAACGTAGCAGAGACTAGTTGGGGAACGGAGTGACGGTCCAGATGATAGCATTAGTAGTCCTCACTATTCTATAAAATAGTGTGATAATAAATGTATTGAGGACTTATTTTGAGTTTGAATACTGTCTAGAAGACAATAATTGTATTAAAACTCACAGCTCATGTTGTATATTTAAGGTTGTATTTGTATTCTGTACCATGTATTTGGCGACTCAGAATAGATGATGTATACCTATTTTGGGGGCGTCACAATTCTTCATTTGTTATACTTCCTCATTCAATAAATAGACGAAACTTGGTGCTTTTGAAGCTGACTAGAGAGACACCACAATTATTGTCTTTGTACCATAATCGTCGTGTCTTGTCATGCTCGTGCTTGATTCAGCCTTGATCGAAAAGAACACTACGACTTCTCTTAAGCTCTGATAGACTACGATCTCTACTTGCTCATTTTGCAGACTCCACGTTCTTGAGAGCTGACTGCGATTCTTGACTTGGCTCGGCAGGCGCTTGAACCATCTCCATGATTTTGAGTGTGGCTTCCAAGACAGATTACGATTCTGAAGCAACTTCTTCGATACTCCACAATTCTACTTTGACTTCTATAATCTCTCAGCTGGCTCGTCAGACTATGATTCTGTTGAGGCCTATCTACTACATCTCAAAATAGGTCAACCTAATAGCTTTAATCTTTCTTCTAGACATTCATTTACAGATTGATAAACATTAAGCATAGTTTAACCTAACAATTTTGATCTACCATCAAAGTCCTTGTACATATGTTCTATGAAGTACTTTACACATAATCATATTGATTTACTATCAGCATCAAAATTGAATATGTGATTCCCAACAATCTCTCTCTATTTGATGTTGACATAACCAATGAGATTTTTATCATATCATCAATTTTTAAATGCAGAATGCTTGAAAAGTAAACATGACTTAATGATCAGTGAGCAACTGAATCCCTAGAAGATAATCATGAATTTATTGATGTTTATAAGATAGAATTACAGTTCAAAACCAATACATCAAATAAATACAGAAACTTATCTTCTAAATTTCTTGAACCTTACAGGATGCGCATGTTCGTATTCTCTCCTTTTCCTGTTGGCTTCATTTCGTCTTGCAAGTTCTTCTAGCTCATGTTTCTCCAGAGGTTCATTGTGATCATGTCTGTTCATGAAGACATGATCATCAATGGGTATGCTCATACCTGTGAGAGATACTTCTTTTCTATTGAGCGAACTGGAAATTGGACTTGCCATTAAGATCGGTTGTTGATCTGCTACTCTTGTAGACTGAGTGCGAGACTGCTGATAGGATATTCGGGAGTGTTCGACCTGCTTCCCTTTACTTTTCTCATTATTTTCCCCCTTTATGTCAGCATCCAAGGTTCGAATGTCTTGAGATAAGTGATTCATGCCTTATAAAAGTTCGTGGAGTTGACTTCTTGACTGAGCAATATCTTCTCGATTTTCTTGGACAGAGAATCAGTTTGTGATTTATGTTTTTGCATAATGGCCAAGACATCGTCCGTTTATTTCATCTGATTCAAAGAATATGCCTGGAATTCAGTCAGAGAAGATCGTAGGCTAGAAAGGCTTTCCGTAATGAATTTGTTTTGAGCCTCCTGATTCTGCTGAAGAAGGATAACTGCTTCCTTATGCTTTCGGGTAGATTGGAGGTAAATTTGATCCCTTTCATTTATGCTTTGGATCATTTCCTTGATGATCTCCCATTGTTTCTTTGTGAGCTTAGAACTCAGGTTGCTAGGAAGAGTGTTGGCATCATTGATCAAGTGGTTTAACTGTTGATGGACGAACTAAGAGTGAGTTTCCAAATCTTCTTGAATTTATGTTGTCACTTTCTGTGATGTTTTAGACATCTCAGTTTTGGTAGGAAGAACTGAGAGAAGCTTAAGTATTTTCTGAGTGTCTGAAGAAGAGGCTCTTGTATTGTGTTCTTGTAGATTTGAGATAACAAGATTGAAATAATTATTGGTTGAGGATGAAGGAATGTCTGTGGGAGTTAAAGGAATAGAGGTTTGAGTTATGGGAGAGTAGGTTGTTGAAGCTAGTAGAGCAGGTGACTCCACAATTTGAGTAGGAGCAATGTTCGTTGTGTCACATTGTATTGTTTTCGTGGAGTGAAAGGTGATTGAAGATTGTGCTAAAATGAAGTTAGGTGTATTTGGTTCATCAGTTACATAATGTTGGGATTCTGTAGCTGTAAATTGATTTAGTGGGTGAAGAACCACTTTTAACCATCTTGGCAGTTCATAAAATTGGTTGAAGTTTGATGGAGGGCAGTGGGTAACTATGAAAGAGTTGGGAATAGATTGTACCTCACGCTCAGTCTCTGAAGAAGAATGATTTTGATCAGCTTCTGAGCAAAATTGAGAATCAGGGTTCTGTGATAGGACATCATGGGCAAGTAGGAGAACAACTGATTGTAGTTGGCTTTCTTATATCCATTCTAGCCCATTGCAATAATCTCAACTTCTTCATCCTCTTCTTCCCTGTCTTCATTATCTTCATTTGAAATTTCCACCACATCCATCATCTCCTCTTTGTTCTTCAGCCTTCTCCATCTCCATAGCTTCTACATTTTCCATTTCCATAGCTTTAGAGACTACGATTTCTTGAGGGGCTGAGGGAGCTTCATGAACATGCATCTTCTGGTAGCTCCCTCTCAGCTGTATCATTCTCTGGCTCAGGTTCTTCTAACGACTCCCCCTTTGCTGGAGCACTTCCTTGTTCAGGTGCTTCAAGAAGCTTCCCCTCAACATGAGTTGTATTATCCTCAATGGCTTTGGGCAACTTCTTTTCAGCATAAATCATAGTCTGATCAGATGCAGTAGGGGTTACTACTCTGTTAAGGTTGACAATCACATCAGCAATGATCCTGGTCTCATCCAAGGACTCATTATGAGTACTAGTTGTTTGAGGCTCAGATCTTTGTTCAGCTTTCTCAGCAGCAATTCTTCTTTCTTCTTCCTTCAAGGCTTCTTTATTGACAAGAATATATTTCTTGACAAGCTTTTTCTTTGTTCTCCTGGGCTTAGCCACAACCTCAGCACTCTTTTCAGCTTCAGCTCTAACAGTTTGTTCAAACTAAGATGCTGTTGCAACATCATTCTCTGGAAAGATGGTAAGTCTAGACTCCACGATCGGTAATGACTCCACGATCGTGGTGAATGAAGACTTCTTTGATTGATGGCTGTGTTTCTTCTTTTAAGGCTCAGAACAACCTTTAGCCTTATCCTTACCATGCTTCTTTTTCTTCATCTGTGACGGCCCCAAATTTAGGTACTTGAAACCCGAACTCGGTGCTTCGCGATACCATTTCTATAAGCTGATTAATACTAATAATAATAACAATAATATAAAATTCAAACTTTATTTATATGCATCAAAGTTTAATCCCAGGTACGAGACCTTTAAACATTCATTACATCATAGATAATAAGTAACATTGTCTTAATAAACTATAACTATTACACAACATATTAGAAATCTCATTCGAACAACTTTCCTTTCCCCTTGTTCTTGCCTGAGCCTTCTGGTTGATAATACTTAACTAAAAATATTTAATTTAAGCAAGAGTGAGCATTTGAGTGCCCAGCAAGTAATAACAATTATAAATATTAGCTGAAAGGGTTAAATATTTTTTTTGTACTACTCTTCTACAACAAGTCAATAGTTGTGAAGTAATCTGAACCGATAATAATAACATAACAACTCTCTATCAAAATTTTAAAACTACGTAATGACTATAATTGGGGTTTAGGTGACATACTATGAACATTGTTTTCAATTTTTAAATAGGTTTAGCAGAAATTCATCTACAAACCGTCATAACTTACGGGCACGGGGGTGATCAGCCCGTTATGCCCTGTATTAATCAATACTACATGCCAGAACGATAGTATCGTTCTCTCTGTCCACCTTGGGTGCATAAAAAGTTTTTTCGTTTACGGGATGTTCATACTTGTCGGGTTCCAAACCAAAAGTTTTTCTTGTTCAACAATAATCTATAATTCAACATATATATATATATATATATATATATATATATATATATATATACGGGTAATTGACAAAGGTGTATCAACATGTGATTAAATACAATGATTATTCAAGTGGGGACACTTGTATAACCATTTATAGAAATTAACGAACAGAATATATATCTGAATTACCATATACTAACATGTTGATAAGCAATGAGCGTATATAATATAAGGTTAATAATCTGTACAATAATATTATAATTTAGAAACATTCTTACTCATGCCCATTGCATAAAGGAAATGCAAAGGTAGGATACTTGCACAATGTAAAGGATAGTTCATATACTTGCCTGAGCTGCTGCTTACAATAACGCAACTTAGATTAATCTTTTATACAACGACCTATCAGTAATAATATCATTCGTTCGATTAGAATAATATATTGTAACACATAGCACTGCTTATTGCAGTCAACACATTATCTAATCACATTGTCACATATGTTTAACAACCATTGAATCACAAATAAACACTTATCAAGTCAAATTATCTAAGTTCAGATCAATTTCTGAAATATTTCGGTGTATTGACAGCTTTATCGGGTACTTATCAAGTCTAAAAATCTATCCTGAAGTTCAATAACTGAAAATATCAGTCACATTATTTTTAAAATGACTTATAATAATTTTTAAACATTTATTATAAATTATCATGAATTTTTAAACATCGAAATCATTATTAAATTATTTAAATATTCATTAATTCTATTATCATTAATATTTAATTAATATTAAACTATTAATGAAACCATTGCCGAAATATTAAAGTTATTTATAATAACTCAAAATATTTTTAAAGTATTAATATTACCCTGAAATGATTTTTAAAACATTTAAAATGATTTTTAAATGATTACCATTAATATTAGAATATTAATTTATTATTTATCAAAATATTAAAAGTCATTGATTATAACTTAAAATATTTTTAATTCATTTATTTCCTTTTTAAATGATTTTTAATTCAATAAAACTATTTTTAAACTATTTATTTAATATAATTATTAAATAAACTTAATATCGTTAATATTTAATTATTAATGAAATTTACCTTTAAATATCAAAAGTTATATTTTATAACTTAAAATATTTTTGAACTATTTATTTTCATTTAAAATGATTTTTATAATGTTAAAATCATTTTTAATTAATCTATTTAATTTAATTACTAAATAAATCTAATATCATTAATATTTAATAATTAATGAACTTATCTTAAAATATTAAAAGTTATGTTTTATAACTTAAAATATTATTAAATACCTTATTATTATTTAAAATAATTTTTAATACAATAAAATCATTTTTAATTAATTTATTTAATGCATTTATTAAATAATTTAAATACCAATAATATCCAAATAAATTTTAATATTTACGAAAAATATGTCAAATTATTAAAAGTTAATTTTTATAACTTCAAATAATTTTTAAAACTATTTTTGTAATTTTCAGAATTTATTTACTATTTTTAAATAATTTTTAGAAATTAAATTAATTAATTTTATTATGTCTGTCGCTAAAGCCCTTTGGCGACAAAATCTGTCGCCTTAGGTGTTCTTGAGAAACCCAGGCGTTCATACTCAGTGATCGAGGGTACTAGTTTGACCAAGATTAATTTCGAATCTATGATGCTTCTGGGTGTTCTAGAGCTTTGATCTTGTAGTACTAATGTAGTACTACAAGAACCAACAATAAACTGGGTCAAACAACAACATCTCTGCAAGATATAAAGTCACAAAGTAACTGTCAGAACAATTCTGGGTTACCCAGAATTTTCAGTCATGGCCGGTCAACGCTTTTGTTGACCTTAAATCTGGCAATCTGTTCATGTTATAGTTGTGTTAGACGTCGGGCCTTATAGAATAACTAATAGGGTATGACGTTTGATCATTTCTCAAGCATAAACATCAATAACAAGCAAGATCTAAGCCATCAAAATGGCTGTTCTTCATTTCTGGGTTACCCAGAAATGAAGAACAAATCGTGGGTCTTAATTTGGGCTCCCATAACTTGCAACACATGTACTGTTTTTGTGATCTAAAAGTTCCAGGTTGTATACCACATGTAATACTACACGTCTATCACAAAACATCACTAAAACAACAACACAACAAGAAGATCTAGTCTGGTCAAAGTCTGTCATAGATAACATTCATCTGTTTTTCTGGGTTACCCAGAAACTGAAAACGTGATCGTGTTACCTACTTTGACCAGACACTATATTCACTCTGCTTGATGATTAGGAGATTTTAAGGCATAATAATGTAGTACATATGCCAAAATACAACTTAGATTCCATAACCATAACAAAACATCAAAACACTGCCATATCCGAGCCCATGAAAATCTTGTCAGAGTCTTCTGGGCACAATCTGGGTTTTCTAGAAACTGAAAGTCATGGTCGGTCAACGATGTTTGACCAGCCATAACTTTCAATCTGTACATGGTATGACCTTGATTCAAGTTTTATATTAAAGATCTCCTAACAGACTATAAGTATAAACTTTCAAAACACAAAAACACATAACAGATCAAGATCTATGGGGACTGACATTCACTGTCAGATCCTTATTTTTAAAATTTTCAGATTTTTGAAAAACTTAATTTTGAGCACTTTGATGTTATGGGTCTAACCATTACTAACCCAGATCATCTATATGGACTACAAATAACATGCTTTAACAATCAATTATAAGATCTAACACAAAATCACAGAATTTTTAAGTTATGGTTCTTTTATACCTTTTTGCACCTTGATTCTTGATTTATTGCTTCTGATTTGATGTTGGTGTTCGTGGGGCTTGCTTTGTGATTGATCTAACACTACAATTTCGTGGGTTTGGTCTTGAGAGAATATGTCTATGAATTTGTGAACAATTTAGGCCAAAAATGAACACTTTCTCTCTCTTAAATCTAGAAATCATGTATGGCATGTATGGGATGGCTGATCATGTGACGTTAATATAGCTCATAGGTAGGTCAAGGGTAGGATGGCTGGCCAGATTTGCAAAGATTTGGCTAGCCATAATTCAACTAATGGGACAAAAGGGTATTTTGGTAATTATTTTTATTTCAAGGGTATTCTTGTCCAATGTTATTAAATCTAGGGTTTAATCACTAGATTTTACATCTTAAAGTTTTCCAAATAATTTCTAGGGTTTGAAAAATTAAAATTAAAGTGTAATAAAATTTTAATTAAACACACTAATTTAAAATTAGGGTTTTTAATAGAAATTAGGGTTTTTAATAGAAAATTAGGATTTTTAAAATTAGGGTTCCTTAATACTATTAGGGTTCCCAAATTAATAATTAGGGTTTCCTAATTATCATTATAATTTATTAAAACAGTAATTAGGGTCTCTAATTTTAGCAAATTAGGGCTTTCAAATAATAATTAGGATTTCTCCTAATTATAGAAATTGTACAATACGCAATAAAATTCATATAACACAATTACTACACATTCTCGAACTCATAACTGAGTTTAACAATTAGGGTTTAATAACACGATATGAGGGTTATGACATAATTTATCATAACTGACCCACCATTAACAGTCTACACATTTACAGTAAATATTTATAGCACTGAAAAATTAAAATATAATTAATATTATATTATTATTCTCATCCCTTGATCAATACCCAAATTTAGGGTTTGGATTCCATATCTGATTTATCCTACATATACAACATCAATAATTAAGCTAAAATAATTAACTTAAATATTCTGAACACATTCATATAATAAAATAATAATTATAATAATTCCAATAATCATTTCATATATTATTTAAATAATACAAAAATCATATTTTCATGAAAAATAATTAATAAAGACATTTCTACTATAAAATTAATTATTATAAGAATATATTTTATAATGATCAATAATTCTAAAATTAAATTATTTGAAATTATTCATGAAATAAATAAATTTTATTTATCACATAAATACCTGCACATTACTTGACACTTATTCTCATCATTAAGATTAAAAAAAAATTTATATGCAAAATTTCTTATTTATTTTATATTGAAAATATCGGGTTATTACATTCACCCTCCCTTATAAGGATTTCGTCCCCGAAATCACCGTTTTAAAACTCATACATACAAGGGTACATAGCATACGCAATCATTGCAAATAGATCTCGATCATAATTGATCGAACTGATTTTTTTAACCATTCAACATAAAGCTTGTCTGTCTGATTAAACGAAAGTTTGATTTTTTTTAAAAGAACTCAAATTCCTCCCTCAAAATTCCTTTATAACATATTTTGATTTATATAGGAAAAAAAATCATATGTATGTGAAAATTAAAGTTATTCGAATAATACCTGGAGTTTCATTCCCAGCTGCCACTGTATCCTGAACCGTCATGTTGAAGACTCTCGCGGTTGGTTTGTTGGTTGAAGTCGGTCCTGTGATTGCCAGAGTCCTGCTGCCTTTTCTCGTGGTTACACTCCCCGCCTCCATTTTCCTCTTTGGACAATCCTTCACCTTATGTTCAGTCGATCCACATAGAAAATACCCACTGTTCATCCTTGGGTTGGGGTAGTTGGGAGAGATATGGCCCTCCTGCCCGCACTTGTAACATACAAATTTACCCTTCAAACACTCACCAGAGTGATTCTTCCCGCAATTCTTACACTGCACAGTCTGTTTCTTCACACCTTCCTGCTTCACCTGAACATTCCCAGAAAAATTTCCCTTTCTTTTCTCACCCCTATTTCCACTATTACCTTCTACCTTCACAGCTCTTCCAGCCTTGCTTTGGTTCCTCTTCTCCTTGTTGTAGAGGCTCATGGCCTCACTCCCCTCCTCAGCTATGATAGCCTTTTCCATGAGTGCTTCAAAAGTATTGATCTGCAACACTGCCACCTTGTTATAGAGCCAGGGTTTTAAGCCCAGCTCAAACCTTCTTGCCTTCCTAGCCTCCGTATCAACTTGATGCGGAGCAAACTTAGCCAACTCATTAAATTTTGCGGCATACTCCGCAACAGTCATGTTCTCCTGCTTTAATTCTAGAAATTTTACCTTCATCCTAGCCTGCATGCTAGCTGAGAGGTAGTTTTCGAAAAACAAAGTCTTAAACCTAGCCCAAGTAACTACTCCTTCTCCTGCCCTCGCTTGATTTGCCTCCCACCAAAAGTTAGCCTCCCCCTTTATCATATAAGTAGCAAAAGAGGTCTTTTGCCCCTCATCTACCCTAGCAATGACGAACGCCTTTTCTATCTCGTTAATCCATGTCTGGGCTTCTATAGGGTCAGCTGATCCCCTGAATTTTGGTGGTCCTACTGCCTTGAAGTCTTTAAATTTTGCCAAGCGATTGTCTGGCTGGTTTCCTGTAGCTGGTATTCCTTGCTGCATAGCCCAAGCTACCATATTCGCAAAGTTTTGCATCAGGTCTTGCTGTTGTCCCTTAGCGTTGTTGACAGATTCTTCTGCCTTTTGGTTTCGAGTTCGACGTCTTGGCGGCATTGTCTGATTAAATAAAATTATAAATTTAACTTACATTCTAAACCTTATCACATAAGTTTAATATTTTAAACTTGTTTCATTAGTCAAACTTAGATTCATATTCATTCAACGAATATTTTACATAGCATAACACATAATGCTTTAAACATCAGCTATCCCTTTGTGACTACAAAAGTCGGGATTTACAGCCTTGACTAATACAAAAGTTGGAAATATTACACTACACAGACATACTTAGCATATCTATTACATTAAATAGACCTATACAACAGAACCTATACTACCTATTTACTATGCCTTTTTCTTAGACAACCTTTCTCCTGATGATCTTCTATCCCACAGATAAAACATGCTCCTGGTTTATAGTCAGGACAATACAGAGTGGTATGTCCCTTATAGCCGCAAAGGTAACATATTCTTTTCCCTTTCTTCTTATCGGGTTTTCCTATGTCATGGTTTTCTATCTTTCTTTTTCCCTTCTTACTCGGAGCTGTACGCAATGTGTTGCTTGAGGCTCCCATCTGATCAATTTAGATTTTAAGCTTATCTTGTTCTTCCATTGTTTCTATTAATGCCTGACGCAGTTGACTATTTAGTAGCTTTTCTATTTTCCACAGCTTTTCTAGAGAAGAAACCTTGTTCCCCAGATCCTGCACCTCCGTTGATGCTTGCTCAGCTTCAACTTTAGTGTCTGTATCACTATCTGTCAGCTCCAACATCTCCGGGTCTGGTACTACGTTTTCCAATACCACCACCTCATCCGAGTTGGTTTCATTGTGAGCCTCTATTTCAGCTATTGGCTTCGATATTAGCTCGAGTGTATGGATTTGATCCTTATTCATGCTATAAGCATATAACAAGCATTTTCCACTAGACACACTTAAATTATCCTGATTAGCATATAGTATATACACATAACAAACAATAGTTTTATAAGGGTTATCTTTTATTTTGTTTAATGATGAATTTATTTAATTCATCTCCTTTTAAACTCTATATGAGTTATTTATATTTTCAACGTTTTCCTCTGTCCTAAGGTTATAGCCTAAGGTCGATCCCACCTAAGGTTTCTAACCCTAAAGCTTTGATACCAACCTGTGACGTCCCCAAATTCAGGTACTTGAAACCCGAACTCGGTGCTTCACGATACCATTTTTATAAGCTGATTAATACTAATAATAATAACAATAATATAAAATTCAAACTTTATTTACATGCATCAAAGTTTACTCCCAGGTACGAGACCTTTAAACATTCATTACATCATAGATAATAAGTAACATTGTCTTAATAAACTATAACTATTACACAACATATTAGAAATCTCATTCGAACAGCTTTCCTTTCCCCTTGTTCTTGCCTGAGTCTTCTGGTTGATCATACTTAACTGAAAACATTTAATTTAAGCAAGAGTGAGCATTTGAGTGCCCAGCAAGTAATAACAATTATAAATATTAGCTGAAAGGGTTAAATGTTTTCTTTGTACTACTCTTCTACAACAAGTAAATAGTTGTGAAGTAATCTGAACCGATTATAATAACATAACAACTCTCTATCAAATTTTTAAAACTACGTAATGACTATAATTGGGGTTTAGGTTACATACTATGAACATTATTTTCAATTTTCGAATAGGTTTAGCAAAAATTCATCTACAAACCGTCATAACTTACGGGCACGGGGGTGATCAGCCCGTTATGCCCTGTATTGATCAATAGAACATGCCAGAACGATAACATCGTTCTCTCTGTCCACCTTGGGTGAATAAAAAGTTTTTCCGTTTACGGGATATTCATACTTGTCGGGTTTCAAACCAAAAGTTTTTTTTATTCAACAATAATCTACAACATATATATATATATATATATATATATATATATATATATATATATATATATACACACACACACACACACACACGGGTAATTGACAAAGGTGTATCAACATTTGATTAAGTACAATGATTATCCAAGTGGGGACACTTGTATAACTATTTCTAGAAATTAACGAACAGAATATATATCTGAATTACCATATACTAACATGTTGATAAGCAATGAGCGTATATAATATAAGGTTAATAATCTGTACAATAATAATATAATATAGAAACATTCTTACTCATGCCCATTGCATAAAAGAAATGCAAAGGTAGGATACTTGCACAATGTAAAGGATAGTTCAGATACTTGCCTGAGCTGCTGCTTACAATAACGCAACTTAGATTAATCTTTTTTACAGCGACCTATCAGTAATAATATCATTCGTTCGATTAGAATAATATATCGTAACACATAACACTACTTATTGCAGTCAACACATTATCTAATCACATTGTCACATATGTTTAACAACCATTGAATCACAAATAAACACTTATCAAGTCAAATTATCTAAGTTCAGATCAATTTTTGAAACATTTCGGTGTACCGACAGCTTTATCGGGTACTTACCGAGTCTAAAATTCTATCCTGAAGTTCAATAACTGAAAATATCAGTCACATTATTTTTAAAATGACTTATAGTAATTTTTAAACATTTATTATAATTTATCATGAATTTTCAAACATAGGAATCATTATTAAATGATTTAAATATTCATTAATTCTATTATCATTAATATTTAATTAATATTAAACTATTAATGAAACCATTGTCAAAATATTAAAGTTATTTATAATAACTCAAAATATTTTTAAAGTATTAATATTACCCTTAAATGATTTTTAAAACATTTAAAATTAGTTTTAAATAATTACCATTAATATTAGAATATTAATTTATTATTTATCAAAATATTAAAAGTCATTGATTATAACTTAAAATATTTTTAATTCATTTATTTCCTTTTTAAATGATTTTTAATTCAATAAAACAATTTTTAAACTATTTATTTAATATAATTATTAAATAAACTTAATATCGTTAATATTTAATTATTAATGCAATTTACCTTTAAATATCAAAAGTTATATTTTATAACTTAAAATATTTTTAAACTATTTATTTTCATTTAAAATGATTTTTCTAATGTTAAAATCATTTTTAATTAATTTATTTAATTTAATTACTAAATAAATCTAATATCATTAATATTTAATAATTAATGAACTTATCTTAAAATATTAAAAGTTATGTTTTATAACTTAAAATATTATTAAATACCTTATTATTATTTAAAATAATTTTTAATACAATAAAATCATTTTTAATTAATTTATTTAATGCATTTATTAAATAATTTAAATACCAATAATATCCAAATAAATATTAATATTTATGAAAAATATGTCAAATTATTAAAAGTTAATTTTTATAACTAAAAATAATTTTTAAAACTATTTTTGTAATTTTCAGAATTTATTTACTATTTTAAAATAATTTTTAGAAATTAAATTAATTAATTTTATTATGTCTGTCGCTAAAGCCCTTTGGTGACAGAATCTGTCGCCTTAGGTGTTCTTGAGAAACCCAGGTGTTCATACTCAGTGATCGAGGGTACTAGTTTGACCAAGATTAATTTCGAATCTATGATGCTTCTGGGTGTTCTAGAGCTTTGATCTTGTAGTACTAATGTAGTACTACAAGAACCAACAATAAATTGGGTCAAACAACAACATCTCTGCAAGATACAAAGTCACAAAGTAACTGTCAGAACAATTCTGGGTTACCCAGAATTTTCAGTCATGGCCGGTCAACGCTTTTGTTGACCTTAAATCTGACAATCTGTTCATGTTATAGTTGTGTTAGACATCGGGCCTTATAGAATAACTAATAGGGTATGACGTTTGATCATTTCTCAAGCATAAACATCAATAACAAGCAAGATCTAAGCCATCAAAATGGCTGTTCTTCATTTCTGGGTTACCCAGAAATGAAGAACAGATCGTGGGTCTTAATTTGGGCTCCCATAACTTGCAACACATGTACTGTTTTTGTGATCTGAAAGTTCCAGGTTGTATACCACATGTAATACTACACGTCTATCACAAAACATCACTAAAACAACAACACAACAAGAAGATCTAGTCCGGTCAGAGTCTGTCATAGATAACATTCATCTGTTTTTCTGGGTTACCCAGAAACTGAAAACGTGATCATGTTACCTACTTTGACCAGACACTATATTCACTCTGCTTGATGATTAGGAGATTTTAAGGCATAATTATGTAGTACATATATCAAAATACAACTTAGACTCCATAACCATAACAAAACATCAAAACACTGCCAGATCTGAGCCCATGAAAATCTTGTCAGAGTCTTCTGGGCACGATCTGGGTTTTCCAGAAACTGAAAGTCATGGTCGGTCAACGATGTTTGACCAGCCATAACTTTCAACCTGTACATGGTGTGATCTTGAAATGAGTATAAGGAACATAAGACCTAGTCCAATATCTATTAATATGTGTATGAGAAGTATATGAGTACCCCCACATGCTTAGATTGGAACTGAATACATGAAAACTCAGGTATGTGTTTGCCAGGGAGCAGCGCGGCTGCGCCACTCCCTATTCTAAATTAAGCGCGGTCGCGCTACATGCCAAAACAGTCTGACTATTTTATTTGCAATCAAAACCTTGCAGCATGTGTACATTAACGTCTTAAGCTGTAATACATGACCAGTACAGTATTCAAAGTGTCAATAAGCATGCTAAAGATAGAATCATATATTTGATAAGTGTTTATAAACTTTCAAACGTTAAGTCAAAAGATGATTACGAACTATATTATTTGATTTCATAGTGTCTTACAAACTGATTTTTGTGTTATGTGTATGTAAGGTACGTAATGACGTACATATGGGATTATACGACTAAGTTAGACTCTTATGTATGCGTTTAAACTTACATATCAAGTATGTGTATTGAGTATACGTAACTAATGAATATCCTATATGCGTAACTATGCTATAATAGGATTCGAAAAGTGTTGATAAGCTATACCTTGGTAAGCTACGTATAAGGCAAGTTTTCTAACTTACACGACTTTGAATATTATGCAAGTATCTAAACCTTATCTCTTTGATGCAAGTTCCTAACCCTATTCTTTATGGAGCATTACTTAAGCTTGTACTTTTATTAGTCGTACAAGTAAACCATTGAAAGTATGATTCATGTCTTATGACTTAATGCTTCGTAGCTTAAGATAAAGTTGTTTACATTCTTCGAACTTTGATTTTGGTTGTTGAACTTATAATTGTTCATATATACTTTGAAAAAAGCGGTCTATGCCATTTGATTCGACTAGACCTAAATCATGAATTTGAAAGCTATCCAAACCAATCGAATTAGTGCGGACTCTTATAATTGACTGAGATGGACAACCCTTCCTTGAAGGGGAAACTATATAATTGTTAGGATACAGACGTGCGCATATGAGTATGATTAAATGCTATGCATAACATATGGTACTTTAGGCTGATCACCTGCTGTACTTGTTTTTGTTGGATTATCAACATATTACTGTTAATTCTAGTAGAAGTTCATAATCCTTAGTAACTGCTCAGTATTCATTATTTTGAAATCTCGAAATAATTAAACGTTGAATCTTATTGATATCTTTCTGTCCTTAGCGACTATTGTTGAGAACCATCGATACTTCTTGCTATCCTTGAACTATCAATTATTGTTGTACTCTTGAGAATTTAAAACTATATTGAACACCCTTATTGCTATATTATTTTCTGAGCAAACTTGTTGCTCATTCTTGCTTTCCCTAAAAAAATTCCAGTTAAGGTAGAGCAAGGCGGACCCTCGGGCACTGATAAGGGCAAGGGAATAGCTACGGAGTAGCTTCATATTTATTTGAGAATACTATGATAATGTAAAGCCATAAATTGTGTTATGTATTAGTTATGTCTAAGCTATGTTTAAGTATGTTGAAGGTATGTAAGAGATGTTTAAGTTACGAAACCTTGGGACGTGAATGATTATATTAAATAAATATAATCTATTCTGTTATTTCCGTTGCATGAAATGTTATTTAGTCATTAGATATGTAGCACGTGGCGAACCGAATTCGAGACGCGAGTGGTCCGAATTTGGGGGCGTCACAGGTTGGTATCAAAGTAGTAGTTATAAACCTTAGGAGCGAGAGTCCTTAGATTATAACTTAGAAGATAAAAAGGGATGAAACTCATATAGAGTTTTCCTAGAGAGAGACTTAGTGCGTTATGGAATATAATTTCATTCTATACAATGAACTTATGTTTTATTTAACATTCTAATGAAGTTTGTTATTTATTGTCTTGTGTTTGTGGTTGTAGGATGACAAACATGGGAGTACCTAGTAGTGTGGCAAAGGAGGAGCCCTGAGATATACATGTTGTATATGAGGCACAGCTAGAGGCTGAGTCTGTGCAAGCAGTTGCACTATCCGAGTTTGATGACGAGGACGAGATAAAGGTAGAGTCTGATCCAGAGGAGGAGCCTATAGAGGATGAGCCCGTGGAAGACTCCGACGAGGCTACATTCGAGGATCGGATGTTGGGGGAATACGAGGAACAAATTCTGGAATTTGAGTGTTGGGTTGAGGAACTAGAGACCCAAGCTCAGGAAAGAGAAACTGAGATGCAGAAGCTGAGGGAGGAAGATCTTAAGAGGAAATTGAAGATGCAGGAGTTGGAGGTAGAACTTGCATATTGCAAGGAGGCAGGAGTGCAGATGGGAACCCTTTTCCATCGATCGATAGCCAAGAATGTCGAGTTGGTAGGAAAGCTGGAAGAGATGGAGCAGAGAGAATTGAGCGAGAAGTTGGAAAAGAGGGAAGTAGCTAATGAGGTAATGGATATGATCCACTTCGAGGAGAAGTGGGAAGCAGCTAATGAGAGGGAAGACGATTTAGAGGATGAAGTCAGGTGTAAGAAGAGGAAGGTGAACAAGATGGATTACGTATTTCATTCGGCTATTGAGAGAGTGATTGATGGTGTATATCACTATCCAGCGGAGTAGGGACAGACCCGACACACTATGAGCAGAGAGTTGATGGCATAAATAGCACATATCGAGTACAAGAGCATCGTGGAGCGCGGGATGTTGGGTTAAGACCCAGTAGTCTAGTAGTAGTTGTAGTAGTTCTTTTATGTGATGTATATATCGTGATGTAATCCCAATCTTTTGTTAAGATATGGGATAGTTATGTAAACCCCGAGTAGGCTTATGTTAGAGGGGTAGTATATTAGTATTTCTCCCCATCTTTTGTGATATTAGGGGATATGTGTTGACATCTATAGAAGTATGCTAGGGATAATCATGTTGATGTAATAATTTGGCATATGAATATAAATGATCTTATTTCAGAAATGTGTTATAAAAGCTTATTCGATTTTCATTTGAGAAATGTTTAAGTAATATAACAAGATAATAAAAATGAAAATTTGTGATGCAGAAAATGCCACCCAGACGTAGACCAGCGACCCCAGAAGAGTCGGTCAATAACGAGAGAGAGCAAGTAGACCCAATCCAGAGGCTAGTAGATTTGCTAGGAGAGGCCCTGCGGGGAAGAAACAACGAGCCAGTACCACCCAAACCCCAAGCGGTACCAGTTACGAACTTTAAAGACTTTAGAAGTGTAGGACCTCTAGAATTTGAAGGTACTACCGATCCGATCATGGCACAAACATGGATTAAGGAAATAGAAAAGGCCTTCACCATCGCTCGTGTGGGTGAAGACCAGAAGACGGTGTTTGCCACCTATATGATGAGAGGCGAGGCGAACTACTGGTAGGAGGCGAATCAGCAAAGAGCAGGAGAAGGGATAATACCATGAAGAACAGAATGGAGGTGAAATTCTTAGAACTTAAATAGGGAGATATGACGGTGGCGCAATATGTGGCTAAGTTCAATGAGTTAGCCCCGTTTGCAGAACACAACGTAGGAGATGAAGAGAGGAAAGCTAGACGTTTTGAGCAGGGACTGAAACTTTGGTTGTTCAACAAGGTGTCGGTTCTTCAGATCGATTCATGTGCGACGTTGCTGGAGAAGGCTATTATTGCAGAGGGAGGTAATGAAGCCTTAAGTTTGTATAACAAGGAAAAGAAGGGTAAGAACACGGGAGGAGAAAGTCGTGGAGGAAGCAACAATGGGGGAAGTAATCCAGGAAAGAGGAAGTGGGAGAATAACAACAACAAAAACCACAACAATCAAGCAGGAAATTTTCATGGAGGTTTTAAGAAGAGGGTAGAGGGGTGCCCGAAGTGTGGGAAGAATCACCAGGGTGAGTGCTGGAAAGGGCGCAGTACTTGCTACAACTGTGGCCAAGAAGGGCATATTTCACCCAACTGCCTGTGGCTCGACGGACCACCTGATTAAGGACTGCCCAAAGAAAGGGAGCGGCGGAGGAAGTGGACAGCAAGGGGGGAGGCAGTAAACTGATGATTGGCGAACCGACGCAATCCAATCGCCCAACCGCCAGAACCTTTAACATGACCGTCCAGGATGCAGTAGCTACGAAGGACGTGGTGTCAGGTATTATCCCAATCAATGATATAAATGCATATGTATTATTTGATTCAGGTGCCACCTGTTCTTTTGTATTTGAAGAATTTGCTAGTCGACTTAAATTACCCCGAGAACGATTAGGAAATCCTTTGAACATAGAAGTTGCGAATAAGGAAGTAATTCCCATAGAATATGTTTCCTGACAGTGTCGTGTAAACATTAGAGATCATGAACTAAGTGTAGACTTGATTCCGATTAGATTGGGAGAATTCGACGTGATACTAGGAATGAATTGATTATGCAGCCACGCTGCGATAATCGATTATCAAAGGGAAAGTGTGAACCTTCAGACTCCAAATCGGTCTAAGGTAGTGTTTTATGGTAGCTTATCGCTTAAGCAAACGTGTTACCTTACGATGATGCAAGCTAAGAAATTGTTAAGGAAATGATGTGTAGGTTTCTTAGCTTACATTATAGATACTCAGAAAAAGGGAGTAGAAATGAAAGATATATCGGTAGTCAGAAATTTCCAAGATGTATTTCCAGATGATCTGTCTGATCTTCCACCAGACAGAGAAATCGAATTCGTAATAGACTTAGCACCGGGAACTGCACCGATTTCAAAAGCCCAATATCATATGACGTCAATAGAAATGAAAGAATTGATGATACAACTACGAGAGTTACTAGATAAAGGTTACATACGACCGTGTGTTTCTCCTTGGGGAGCACCAATGTTGTTTGTTAAAAAGAAGGACGGATCGATGAGGCTCTGTACCGATTATCTAGAATTGAATGGAGAAACGATTAAGAATAGATATCTGTTACCAAGGATAGATGACCTTTTTGATCAACTAAAGGGAGCAAAGTGTTTCTCAAAGATAGATCTATGGACGGGTTATCACCAGTTGAAAGTACGGGAGGAGGACATACCAAAGACGGCGTTTCGAACCCGTTATGGACACTACGAGTTTTTGGTAATGTCATTCGGATTGACTAATGCTCCGGCATCATTCATGGACTTGATGAACCTAGTGTTCAAGCCATACTTGGATAAATTCGTAGTAGTTTTCATCGACGATATCTTGATCTACTCAAAGACGGAAGAAGAACACGCCGAACATCTGATGATGGTTTTGGAGGCGCTAAGGAAGGAGAAGATGTATACAAAGTTTTCAAAGTATGAATTTTGGATGGAGAAGGTTCAATTTTTAGGACACGTAATAGACCAAAATAGAATTTCAGTAGATCCTGCAAAAGTGGAGGCGGTAATCAGTTGGGAACAACCAAAGACACCAACAGAAGTAAGAAGTTTCTTAGGGTTAGTTGGTTACTATCGAAGATTTATCAAGGATTTTTCCAAGATAGCAACCCCGTTGACCAATCTAACGAGGAAGACGGTGAAGTTCGTGTGGACGGACAAATGCGAAGAAAGTTTTCAGGAGCTGAAGAAGAGACTAAGCGAATCACCTGTATTATCATTACCAGACAATGCGGGAGGTTTCATGGTATATAGTGATGCATCACACAAGGGACTTGGCTGTGTACTCATGCAACATGGCAAAGTCATTGCATATGCATCGCGACAACTGAAGGATTACAAAAAACGATACCCTACTCAAGACTTAGAGTTAGCGGCAGTAGTTTTTGCGTTAAAGATTTGGAGACATTATTTGTACGCAGAGAAATGTGAGATATACACGGACCACAAGAGTCTGAAATATATCTTCGCACAAAAGGAGTTGAACATGCGTCAGAGAATGTGGTTAGAATTAATCAAGGATTATGAATATTCTTTATCACCTGGGAAAGGCAAACGTAGTAGCTAACGCGCTAAGCAGGAAAGGAAGGGAGAAGTTGTTTCAACTGACAACTCAGGAGGAGTTAATAAGGGAAATGGAGAAATTAGAAATAGAGGTAAAGAGACCGGGGAGGTCTGAAGAAAAATTATTTACAGTGGAAGCTCGTCCAACCTTGTTGGACAAAGTAAAGGAATCACAAGAGAAGGATGAAGAGTGCGAGAAAATCAGGAAGAGGATCACAGAAAATGAAGAAGAGAGATTCAAAATGGATAAAGACGGTATTTTAAGGTTTGAAGGGAGAGTGTGATTGCCAGCGGTAACAGAGTTGAGAGAAGAAATTTTGCACGAGACACACAATACGACGTATTTCTTTCATCCAGGAGGCACAAAGATGTACCGAGATTTAAGGCAACATTTTTGGTGGCCCAATCTAAAACGAGAAGTCGCGGAGTGCGTCAGTAGATGTCTTACTTGCCAATGAGACTAAGCAGAGCACTAGAGGCTGAGTGGTCTACTTCAACCGTTATAAATACCAGAGTGTAAATGGGAGCACATTACGATGGACTTCGTGGTAGGACTTCCAGTCACGCAAAAAGGTTTTGATGCCATTTGGGTTATCGTAGATTGACTAATGAAGACGGCTCATTTTCTACCGATCAAGATCCTATATAATTTGAATCAGTTAGCGAGCCTGTATGTAAAGGAAATTGTTTCACGACATGGAGTGCCGGTGTCAATTATCTTCGATCGAGATCAACACTTCACGTCAAAATTTCTGAAAAGCTTGCAAGAGAGGATGGGAACACAATTGAGATTGAGTACTGCTTATCATCCACAGATAGATGGACAAAGTGAGCGAACGATACAAACGCTGGAGGACATGTTTAGAACTTGCGTGATAGACTTCAAGGGAAATTGGGACGATCAACTACCCTTAGTGGAATTTGCATATAACAATAATTACCATACGAGTATTTGCATGCCACCGTATGAAGCTCTTTACGGGAGAAAATGTCGAACGCCATTATGTTGGGACGAAGTTAGAGAATGACGAATGTTGGGACCATCATTAGTGCAACAAACCGCAAACGTGGTGACAGTGATAAGAGGCAGACTGGTAGCAGCTCAAGATCGTCAGAAAAAGTACGAAGATTTGTGTCGGCAAGACTGAGACTTTAAAATTGGAAGTTTCATTTTCTTGAAAGTATCTCCCTAGAAAGGAAAAATGCGATTCGACACAAGAAGGGAAAATTGAGTCCAAGGTTCATAGGACCATTCGAGATATTGAAACGAGTGGGCGAAGTGGCATACAAAGTTGCATTAACACCTAAGTTGGAGCACATCCATAACATCTCCGTGTTGCGTCTGTACAAGCCTGACTACAAACACGTGATTCCCTACGAGCCCATTCAAGTGGAGAAGAATCTGGCATATAAAGAAATTCTTATCCAGATATTAGATAAGAAAGAGCAGAGATTGAAATTTAGTTAAGGCACACTTAGAAGGGGAGGTTGAATAAGTGTGGGAGCAATCAATGACCAATTTTTAAACTTTAAACCAAACTACTAAATTCAGCCTACTATTTTGATGAATGCAACTTGCTGAATAAATATGGTCTACCGTATTGACTTTTAGTGTAAGAAAATATCTTGATGAATTTATAAATCAAAGTAAATACTTGGTGTTAACAAAATATCTTAAGATAAAGAAAATATTTAAATTTTAATTATAAAGAGATTTAACTATCTTGAGAGATATTTAAAGTAAAGCAAGCAATAAAAATAACACCAAGATTTTGTACGTGGTTCAGCTATTACCCTCTATAATAATAGCCTAGTCTACGTCCAATACCAACTAGTATTGGAGACTCACTTTTATTTCATTGAAATTGACCCTTGTTACAAAACAGATTCTATCAAAATTGAATTACAATAATTCACTTGATCACATTTGCTCCCTGTGCACCAATGCACCCCTTAAGCACCTATGCTTCCTTGAACCTGTTTGTAAACAAACCTTAATCCACCTGGATTAAATTTCTTTAGACAACACTTAGTCTAAAAATATAAGATTACAAATATAGAGGTCTATTGATCAAAGCAAATAAGCAATTTAACAATGCAAGGCTCAACTAATGAATGTAATGATCAAGTAGTAAAAGTGAGAGATATCACCAATATGAAGCTCAAAAAAATAGCTGATAAATAATCTAAAGATAATTTCTCAGCAGCTGGAAATATTGCACCAAGAATAATGAAGTAGCTTCTTAAGTATATGAGTGCAATAATTGATTCAAGTGTTGTGTTTAATCACTGCTATCAATTTTCTTTTTATAGCCCAAATTAATTACCGTTGCTCAATAAAATAATTCCGTTGCTAATTTTGTTCCGTTATCAGACTTTGTTTACGTTGCCAACATATTACAAATAGATAAGTATTGTTTTAAGTTTTAAGTCCGTTGGAAAGTAACAAATCTAATTAACTACGGTAATTACAAAATATGATGGACTCTTTCAAAAATAATCTAAAAAGAAACTGAGTCGGATGAAACACTTTAAGCTAAGACTTTTTCAATTCCTATAACAATAATGATTACAAGTCTGCCGCCACTTGTATTACAACCAAAGCAAGGAGCATTTATATAGGAGTGAAAATGAACCAACTTTTTCAAGATAATGATTATCTTATATTTCCAAGATATATACAATTAACCCACTTTTTGAAAGTAATCATATCTCTGCCACCACACACAAAATCCCAACAATCTTTTAAGCATAAGGATTTCTTACACACTTGTTATACACATTATATAAAATTAGAACTATCTCATAACACATGCAATATAAATTAATTAATACGGATAATTATCATTTTAATTCTACGCATGCATAAATATTAACCAACTAAAATAAATCATGTAATATCAGTTAGCATAAAATTCTTAGGCATGCACAAAATATTTAAACACATTTTAATGCACACATAAAATGTCTTAGAGCCTTGTATTGAAAAATCAAATATTTGCAATGACCTTACATATTTTTCTTAGGACTCAAATCTTCAAAGTCTTTTGACAACAATCCTTTTATCATCTTCCTGAAATTTCACAATAGACAAATTAGTACAAAATATTAAGTCATCATCAAAACACAAAGGTCAGAATATTAAAGTCAACATTCTCCCCCTTTTTGATGATGACAACACAAAAAATTATAACTCCCCCTGAATTCATGCATATTTAAAATTTCAGACGGAAACAAATATGATCCAAACTAATTACCACCATGCCTTCTGTTTAGGCATAATTTATCCTGCATAATTTGTTAGCTGTAACACATATTAGATAACACAAAATATAGCAATTATAATATCTAATACTGAAAGCTGTAACACATATTAGATAACACAAAATATAGCAATTATAATATCTAATACTGAAATTGGCTCTAGCCAAATTGTTTGAAACAACAAAAAAAACAGAATCTTAACAAAATTAAACACATAATGGTGCCAACCAAATCATTTTTAACACAAAATTAATAATTCCAAAACGTCTTCACAACAACAGCAACAACCACAATATGTCTTCACAGCAACAACCAACCGCAACAAGTAATTGCAGCACATGTCTCCCCCTTTGTCATCACCAAAAAGATTATCAGATATCAATATCATCCACGTGAATCACAGGTAGAGGACGAGTAGTGAAGTAAGGACGGTGGAGAAGACGATGACGCTTTTCTTCCAAAGAAAAATCATGAGCAAATCTAGGTTGTCGAGGAATAAAAGTCTCATTTGGTAGAGGCAGGTCTAGAAAATCTCCAATGTACTCGGCCATCCAATTACATCTAGGCCATTCATGTACTAGAGAATGCATTTTTTCAAAGTGTAGCTTTCTACCAACGTCATTCATACGATGAGCCATGAAATCAGCAAATTTGCCAACCTAGTAACTCACAAACTTTAGCTCTTGGCTTAGTTGACATGAGTTTCTATTGATCTTTTGGTGTAAAGATTTAACCATAGCCATGGTGTGTAATTTGAAACCAGCTTGTAAATCGATAAATTCATCCTCAATTTATGAAAAACATTTGTTCAAATCATTTGCCCGAATATGCAGTTTTCCTTTTTCTAAAATTGAAAGCCTTTATTTAACATCAAGAATATCAGAACGCATAAGTTTCTGATTTTGGAGGATTTGAGTCAACATCGCGACTACTTCTGGAGATGAAACTGATGAATAAGTAGGATTATCAAATGGTAAATCAGAAGTAATTGAACTCGGTGGAGTAGGAATAGGATCAGGAATTATTCGAACAAATAAGCCATCAACAAAAGTGATATAAGATTGTTTTAAATTAGCAGAATCAATGAATTCATTATGAGACACCACAATTTCATCATCAAGGCAAATGTTAAAATGTTGAAACATTTTTGTTAAAAACAAACCATAGGGCAGACACTTTTTAACTTGACGAATGTAACTCATCATGTGAGACAACATCATAAGAGAAAAATTGAAACGGACACCTTTTAAAATCACTGCAACAACCACCAAATCTTGGTAAGTAAAATCTGCTCCACCACCTACTCAGGGAAACAGATTATACCGAAGTATTTTGTGAAAAACACATGGAAGTGGACAAATATCAACAGTTTTGGGAGTAAATAGAGTTGTCAAAGATGAATTGTTCATCACAGTTTGGAGTTGTTCAAGAGGAGGAAAATGTATATTTGCAGAACCCTTAAGAGTAAATGGACAGGGACCAGATGATGGAATATCAAAAATACTTCCAAAATCGACAACAGTGAAAAACAAAGATTTTCCCTTCACAAAGGACATATAACAATCCCCATTACACTCTAAATTTGTGTAAAATTGTTATACCAAACGAGGATATGCCCTTGTGAGAGGAAATAACATAGAAGAAATACCACTAGAAGTGAAAAGTTTTTCCAAAGAATTTTTGAAATAAAACAGATCCAAGATTTTCTCATAAACAAACTGTTTAGTAGCAATAGAAGTTTTGAAGCGGGCTTCAAAACTCTGACCTCGAAAGAAATTATCCGGCAAATCAAAAGTAACAGAGAAAGGATTTACCAGATTTGATGGCGATTCTGGTTGAGAAGGAGGAGACTCCGAACCAGGAGATTGTGGGGATGTCTTTAGGAAAGAAAAGCTTGAATCAGACCCATCAGATTAGTCAGATGAAACATGAACAGATGTCTGATGAGGTTATCTCTTGGACTTCTTCGGTGAACATTTGGTATAAAGAGATCATGGATGATGTCCTTCTTTGATTGTTATACCGGATGAATGCTTGTTTGCCCGAGTCTTCATTATCGCAGTGAAGATTAGAGAGTTTGAAGAACAATGGAGAAAATTAGGAATTTGTGAAAACGGAGAAGACATGCTGTGTTTTTAATAGGGAAGAGTTAGACGCCGGATAGACTTCCTTGAGAACCTACCTTCTCAGCTCTTGTCTTTTCAAATTTCAAAAACCATAATGATAGTTATCGTAAATTGTGCCAAAACAGATACGTCTCCCTTGGTCTTCGATTACGTAAAGATAATGTGTAGAAACAGAACATATTTAAAATAACATGCATATATATTGTAAATATGTGATATTTTATGCATGAAGTATTTTATTACGTGATCATTTTATACCATGCACATTCCAAGTTCTCTTCTAAACATGCAAAACCTTTCTTCACTTAAGGGTTTGGTAAAAATGTCAGCTAATTGTTTTTCTGTTGGAATAAAAATTAATTTACTTAATCCTTTTGAAACATTATCCTTTAGAAAATGATGTCTAACTTCTATATGCTTTGTACGTGATTGTAACACAGGATTTTTAGATATATCTATAGCACTAGAATTATCACAGTAGATGGGTACATTATCACATAAAACATCAAAGTCACATGGAGTTTGTTTTAACCATAAAATTTGAGAGCAACAGCTCCCTGCAGCTAGATATTCACCCTCAGTGGTTGTTAAAGCAACTGAAGTTTGCTTTTTACTATGCCACGTAACAAGGCTGTGTCCTAAAAATGTGCAAGCACCACTAGTACTTTTTCTATCAATTTGACATCCTGCATAGTCAGCATCTGAATAACCCATTACTACAAAATGATTTCAAATTGGATAAAATAATCCCAAATTGATTGTACCACTTAGATATTTAAAAATCCTTTTAACATCTTGTAAATGTGATTCTTTAGGTTTTGCTTGGAAACGTGCACATAAACAAACACTATACATAATATCCGGTCTAGATGCGATTAAATATAATAAACATCCAATCCTACCTCGATATTTAGTTACCTCCACATCTATACCTTTTTCGTCAGACGTAAACTTTATTGAAGTGCTCATTGGTGTAGCCTTTGAATTTGATCCTTCAAAACCAAACCTTTTGAGAAGCTCTTTTGTATATTTAGTTTGATGGATATACATACCTTCCTTTATTTGCTTGATTTGGAGTCCCAAAAAGTAATTAAGTTCTCCCATTAGACTCATATCGAACTCCTTGTGCATACATTTAGAATACCACTCACAAAAGAAATTATTAGTAGCACCAAAAATTATATCATCTACATATATTTGTACAATAATAATATCTTTATTTTTATGCCTAATAAATAATGTAGAATCAATTTTTCCTTTAATAAAATCATTTGAAAGTAAATACTTACTCAATCTTTCGTACCAAGCCCTTGGAGATTATTTTAGCCCATAGAAAGCTTTCTTTAGCTTGTAGACATGGTTTGGATACCTCTTATGTTTAAATTCAGGAGGCTGTTTTACATATACCTCTTCATTTATTTATCCGTTGAGAAAGGCGCTTTTCACATCCATTTGATAGAGTGTGAACTTCTTGTAACATGCAAATGCTAACAAGCTGCGGATGGACTCTAGTCTGGCGACTGGGAAGTAAGTTTCTTCATAGTCTATCCCTTTTTATTAATTGTATCCCTGAGCTACTAGCCTTGCTTTGTTTCGAGTGATAGTGCCATGCTCATCAAGCTTGTTCTTGAATACCCACTTTGTTCCAATGATAGAAACATCTTTAGGGGGAGGCATAAGTTCTCAGACCTGGCATTGTTCAAATTATTAAAGTTCTTATTACATTGCCATTAGCCAGCTTTCATCTAAGATAGCTTCCTTAGCATTCTTTGGCTCAACTTGTGATAGGAATGCAGAAAAAACATATTAATTTTGCAATCCTCTTCTTGTAGTGATTCCTTTGTTTATATCTCCAATAATGTTTTCTGGTGGATGATTCTTGAGATATCTTGTAGTCTTTGGCATTTGTACATCATGTATTTCCTCTTCTTGTTGAGGGAAATCTGCTTCAAGCTCTTGAGTTATTTCTTGTTCTACTCCTTGCGAGTTTTCTAATTCAGCTTGTTGGATTTGTATATTCGGTTTGCTAAATATATTCTTCCGCTTTGCTGGATTCATCGAGATCTCCAAATTTCCTGCATCCTCATCTCTTTCTTTTGGAAGATCACTTTGAGTTTCATTAAAAATATTATGAACTGATTCTTCAACACACATCTTGTTAATATTAAATACACGATATGCTTTACTATTCTGTGAATACCCAGTGAAAATTCCTTCATAAGATTTAGCATCAAATTTTCCTAGGTTATCACTAGTATTTAGAATAAAACATTTGAATCCAAAAACTTTGAAATAACTTATATTAGGAATCTTATTATTTAACAGTTCATAAGGAGTCTTTAAAATGGTTGGACGAATAAGTACTCTATTTAAAACATAACAAGAAGTGTTTACAGCTTCGACCCAAAATTTTTTAGGAAGTTTACTTTCTTGTAACAAGGTTCTAGCTGTTTCTTGTAAAGTCTTATTCTATCTTTCTATAACTCCATTTTGTTGAGGGGTTCTAGGTGCTAAAAATTCATGACTAATTCCTTTTTGATCACAAATTAGCCTCATCTTGCACAGATGCAAGACATAATTCTTCATCCTGTTACTCAAAATCAATAGTATATATATTTCCTTCTCTTTGTGCAACAAGAGTAACATTGTTAGTACCATGGGAAATAGTGCAATTTTATTTTATCAAAACTAACTTGGTGACCATTATCCATTAATTGACTAATACTAATAAGATTAAATTCAAGTCCACTAACAAGATGTACATTATCAATATTTACCTTACCAATTCCTATTTTACCTTTTCCGATTATTTTGCAAGTTCGATTATCTCCAAATGTAACTGTACCATTTTTCTTCTTAATTTTTAGCTCCACGAACTTTGTTTTGTCACCAGTCATGTGACGTGAGCATCCACTATCAAGAATCCATTTTTGAGATGGAACCCTTGCCTTGAGACATACCTATCAAGAAATAATAATTCATCCTTTTGGTACCCACATCTTTTTGGGTCCTTTAATGTTAGTTGCACGTAAATCATCCTTTTTAACCCATACCTTTTTAATCTTATTTTTCTTAAAGCAGTTTATGTCCAAATGACCTTTAATGCCACAATTTCTACATGTTGTGAAAGGAGAGCAATAATTTAATCTAACACATGATTTTGATTTTAGCATTTTCGTATTACCCTTTTTATGCATAGAATTAAAACCAATTCCTTGTCTTTCAAAACTCGGTCTTTGTTTTCCCAATATGACATTTAAATTTTCTTCACCTTGAACGAATTTAGCAAGAGACAATTTTAGTGAATCTATTTCTTTTTGAAGTTCATTATTAGGAAAGGTTTTAACAGGTGGTTTATCACTAAATGCATCAATACAGACATCTCTCATTTTAAGTTCATTTGTCAATTTTTGGACTTCATTATTCAAAAAATTTACCTTATTGAAAAGTATTTTGTTATAATTATCTAAATAATCTATCTTAGGAATCAAAACCTTTTCTTCTTTACATGTAGATTCCTTTACCATATCTTTCTTTTCATCTATTAAAGAGTCTACCTCACCCATTAATGTATTTACCAAGTCTTTCAAATATGCGTTCTTTTCTTTTAATTTATCATTTTCTTGTTTCAAAAAATTAAACTCAAAACTAGATACCTCGTTTGATTCACCTTCTATTCCCATGAAGCATACTTGAGCTATTTCATCCTTGGCATCAATCTTAACTTCGGTCTCTTCTTCATCACTTCAAGTGACAAGTGCCTTGTTCCTTTTATTATCCTTGAAGCCTGTTTTTCCTTTGTTCTTTTGTTGAAAGCAATCCTTCTTGAAGTGCCCTGGACGTCCACATTCAAAACATGTCTCCTCGGTTTGCTTTCCTTTGGCTTTATTTGAGTTGAAGATATTTTTCCATTTATTCTTCCTTTGTAGTAGTCCTTTGAGTCTTCTTGACATCATGGCTATCTCTTCGTCAGAATCATCATCAAGCTCTTCTTCATTTTTTGCATTAAGAGCTAAAAGCTTTCTTCGAGGAGTTTCCTCCTCCTCATCATATCTCTTTAACTGATGTTCATATTCGTCAAGTTCACCAAAAAGAGTTAGTGTATCCATAGTAGAAATAGTAGAGGAATCTTGAAGAGTAGTAATTTTAGAAGCAAACCTCTTGGGCATAGCCCGAAGTAACTTACGGTTAATCTCACTTTGTGGAATGGATTTGTCCAGAAGCTTTAAGGAGTTCAGAAGAACAAGGAACCTTGCTTGAGCCATTTTTATAGTTTCATCTTTCTCGAGTTTGAACATTTCATAATCATGCATGAGCATGCTTAGTTTAACTTCTCGAACCTTCGATGTTCCTTCATGGCTCACCACTAGAGTGTCCCAAATTTCCTTAGCTGTGTTGCATGAGGAAACTTTATCAATCTCGGATTGAACCATGCCATTAATTAGTGTGTTCATAGCCCTTGAATCATATGAGACCATGTAGGTTTCGGTTGAATCCATTTCTAGCAAAGTTTTTGGTGTCCCATCATCTCTTCGTGGAATTACTAGTCTGTTCTCCACAACCCACCATTCCCAAGGATCTCTTTTAAGATAGATCCTCATTCGGAATTTTTAGAAGTTGTAATTTTCTGTTCCATACAGCAAAGGAGGTCTATTGGTTGATTGACCTTCTTAATTGTTGTTCCCGAACTGTGTCATGTCATAATATTTCCCTACAAGTCACCTTTAAGACCAAGTATCCTGTCTGTGCGTTTACGCATGACCTGGTTCAGTTATTTATTATTGTAAGACCCCAACTTATTATTAAATGAAATTGAATTTCCTCTATTTTTTATTTTGAAATAGTAAGGGTTGATTTGATTAATGTGGCTAGTTATAGGTAAAATGCACAAATATTTCAAATAAGCAAGTGGTTATAAAATATTCATTGTTGTCGGGAAATATTCGTTTGGTCATGGAATATTCTTACTGTCGGAGAATATTCGTACGACGGCGCAGCCTTGTTTTGGCCCTATAACGAAAAGCGATTGGATGAAGAAAATGACAAGTATAAGTTGTTTATAAATAACGGCGTAGTTGTTACCGTTAATACTGTTGAAATACTCGGTGGTTCAAACACAGTAGCACACGGTATTCCACCAATTATTGATTCTTACGTAAGAAGGCACAACTCAATAATTGTTACAGTAATTACTGTTCAATATTTTGTTTTATTGATTCAATAATTGTTGTATTGATATTTTATATTACTGTTATTCAATAATTGTCACTACACAATATTTTCCATTATCGGAGCAATAATTCATATTATCTGAATAATATTATTAGATAACATTATTGGCATTGTCTAGAAAATTCTGTCTAAGGAGAGGTTTGGTCATCTAATTGCGCGCCAGTAAGGAGAAATTCTTATTGGAAAGCCCCCTCTTTCCTGGGAACGGCCTAGTTGTCGATATTGTGATTCTGTAATATTATTTGTGAATAATTAATTATTGATTTATATGATAAGAAAATTATTCATTTTATATGGATATAGATAGAGAAAATTTTAAAGTGACAATTGTTGAAAAATTGATAATTTTTTTGGGTAAAATAATTCATTTAAATATATTATTATATTTTAATAATATAATAATGGTGATATTTTTACAATGATTGTGAGATATATGAATATATGAGGAGGAAGAGTATTTTTGTTGTAAAAGTTATTTAAAAAATGTTTTTCATGTTTGTGGATCCCAGTTTTTGACTAAAATTTGAATATAGCTTGTAAAATCGCCCGTTGTGAATTTCAGTCAATTTCTGTTTGGAATTTGAAAAACTTTTCTTCTGTAAAGTTATAGAGAATGGAATTTCCTACGAAAAGGGCATGAGGTTTGAATTTTTCTGATAAAAGGACTATTTATTATGAATTATTGAAGTTCTGAAGTTCCGAAATAATTATTTTTTAAAAGTTTTAAATTTGTTTTAAAAGAAAAACATTTTTGTGGTTGGATGGTGGGCTCATGCGTTGTTAAGCATGCTGAAATCTGAATTCAAAGGTTGGCGTAGACAAATTTTAATAATTATTATATTTTATTAAATTTTCTACTTTGGTGTTCTATGCATTTTCCTATAAATAGGATGCTTAGGTTAGAATTGAAAATGACACCAGAAACTTAAGTTTTCTCTCTCTTTCTCTCTCTATATTATCGAGCGTATTCTTATGAGTATTTTAAGACTTTTGAGTGTTGCTATACGGTGCAAGTTCCTTCAGCACTATATCCAGTATTCCAGTCAGAAGTACTGTCTTTTTGAGGTAAGGGATGTTATATTTTTTATAAATGATATTATTTCTTTCAATATCATTATGCCAAAATATTGATCTGAATTTTTTTATCAAATTTGAAACTTTTTGTGTCGGGGTTACTATTCACGTATACGACACTATTCACATATACGTCACTATTCACGAATACGACACTATTCACCAAAAAATTAAATTTTTGTTTTTATCCAAGATATCTATTGTGGATACTAGTTTTGATTGTATCCATGTTTTGATCATTCTGGAATTTTACTTCACTATGCTTATTTATGAAGTATTTTTGAACCTGGATTGTTTAAAGTACGAATCCTTAATATTTGTTCTTTTGTTTCACTGGATTCGTTTTCTTTAAAATATATTTCATCATCCTCAGTCCTAAATGATGATATTACTGAATATCTTTGGCATGTAGTGTAAAGATGAATGATTTTCTAATGAATATCTTTGGCCAATAGTGCAAAGATGAACATGTGTTTAGATGAACATGACCAACTGATGAATATCTTTGGCCTGTAGTGCAAAGATGAATATTTGATTTAAGATGTATATTGATTGATGTTATAGGGATAAAATATCGATGATGGACTTTTAAATTCATAGATGATAGTAGATTTCATCCTCTACTTAACTCTTTTAATGAATTATTATTTCCGCTGCGAATATTGATTTAAAATTTGTTTGTCTATTGTATTCTATTAGATTTTTCCCTGTTGAGGACTAACGATAATTTGTTCTATATTATCTTAGTCATAATATTCTTTACTGGGCTAGTTGAGCTCATCCTTTTCCTTTTTATTCCATTTTTCTTCTCAGGAGGCGAGAATGTAGCGAGTACTAGTCGGGGTATGAAATGATGGTTCTAGAAGTTGTTTTAGTAGTCCTCACCATTTTTATAAAATAATGTATCAATAATTGTAATGAGAACTTATTTGGGTGTGGATATTGTCTAGAAGACAATACTTGTATTTAAACTCACAGTTTAAGTGTTGTCATATTTTGCACGACAATTGTATTAATAAAGTTGTAGTTGTTTCTGTACCATGTATTTGACAACTCAGAATGGGTGATGTATACCTATTTTGGGAGTGTCACAGTTGGTATCAATGCTTAGGGATATAATCTCTGGCGGAGATCGGGGAATAGAACTAGGAGGGGCGAGATGAGTAAATCCTTCGCTAGTGTGTCCTACCTAAGCTTATTTGTTGGTTGGTCAGAATATAGGGATATTATGTGATATGTTAACTCTTTAATTAACCCTTGTTTTATGGCAGTATTTGAGAATGGCAACCGAGAATGTTAATAGTGGAGTAAATGAGACTATGGAGACACCTTTACCCACCAATGAGGAAAACGTGCAACATGCTGGCAATGTTCCTCCTGTAAACAACACTAATGAGCAGATGATGAACGATGGGATGTTTAGAAGCTTTTTGCGGTTTATGCAAAACCAGACGAGGGAGGCTCCTGTTCAAAATACGGGTAGAAACAATGGCAATGCACAGCTGGTCACAGCCAAGCAGTTTAAAGAGTTGGGACCACAAGAATTCTGGGGAAAGCTGGATCCGATTAAGGCAGACATGTGGGTCTAACAAATTACCAAGATATTCGATGTCTTGGGATGCATGGAGGTACAGAAGGTTCTATTTGCCACCTTTATGTTCCGTAATGAGGTAGATTACTGGTGGAAATCTGTGAAGCGTACCCATCCAGCCGCACTCAGCATGTCTTGGGAGACATTTCAAAAACTGTTCAATGACAAGTACTTTCCTAAAAGCATTCGTCATATGAAGGAAGTGGAGTTTATTAGACTGGAACAAAACAACATGACGGTGTTCCAGTACGAGGCGAAGTTTACAGAGTTATCCAGGTTTGCACCTCATTTAGTGGAGAATGAGGAACGTATGACGCGGATGTTTCTGAGAGGTTTGAAACCCGACATACGTCAGTATCTCATTTCTCATAAATTTTCTCTATATTCAGATGTTGTCAACATGGCTCAATTATTAGAGCGAGATAACGAGTACGTTCAACCAAGGGACCACAACTAGGATCGTACTGGTGACAGTAGTCATCGGAGCAACGATAACCAGCAGGGAAAGAAGAACACGGATAAAAGCGGTAACCACTCTGGTGGTAATCGTGGCCATGATAATAGAAGAAGCGAGTGGGGGAAGATTTTAAAAAGAGAAAATTCAACAATGACAATGTGAAGACGTCAGCACCAGCAGCAACTGGTTCTAAAGAAGGAGAACGACCACCGGTCGTATGCTACAAATGCGGAAAAGAGGGACATATCAGCCCAAACTGTCCACAATAGTTCAAGGTATGTTATAATTGTGGAAAGGAAGGACATATCGCTCGAGATTGCACTGTAGCGAAACCAAGTCCAACGGGGATGGTGAGTCAAAAGGTTATCCCATAAAAGTCAAAGTCAACGGTTCCTAGAAGAGCGTTTATCGTGACTGGTCAAAATGTAAGGAACCCAAATGAGGTGATCACGGGTAAGCTAATCATAAATTCTTGCGAAGTTTATACCTTACTAGATACCGGTGCTACCCATTCAATTTTCTCTCCTGCTTGTGCTCAACGTTTAAACTTGACTCCGAAGAAATTAGACTTTGACTTATTTGTGGATACTCCATTAGGAGAAATTTTTATTACATCCACTATTTATAAATCTTGTTTGATCCAAGTTGGCACCATCACATTACCTGTTGACCTTATCTCTTTAAAGATACTTGCTTTTGATGTGATTTTAGGGATTGATTGGTTAACTACTCATCATGCCAAAATTGATTATTTTCGTATTCCTAATCAACTTGCTATTCGAATTCAAGCAACTAAACCATTAAAATCAATCAGTGTCATATCAAGTCATAAAGCCATTCGTTTATTAAAAAACGGATGTCAAGCTTTCTTAGCCCATGTTATGGATTTGAATAAAGACACGTCAGATTTGAATAATATTCATGTTGTTAGTGACTTTCCTGACGTATTTCCTGAAAAACTTCCCGGTCTACCCCCAGAACGTGAAGTTGAAGTCTTTATTGATCTTGAACCTGGTACAAAGCCCATTTCTAAAACCCCATATCGAATGGCTTCTATTGAACTTCACGAGTTAAAGGTCCAACTACAGGAATTGTCGGGCATCGATTTCATTCGTCCTAGTACATCTCCTTGGGGTGCTCCTGTTTTATTCGTAAAGAAGAAAGACGGGAGTATGCGACTTTGTATTGACTATTGGGAATTGAACCATGTCACTATCAAGAATAGGTATCCGCTACCTCGTATTGATGACCTATTTGACCAGTTACAAGGAGCACAATTCTTCTCAAAGATCGATCTTCATTCTGGATATCATCAGCTGAAGATTAGAACTGACGATATTCCAAAGACTGCCTTCAGAACTCGGTACATGCATTATGAATTCTTAGTCATATCTTTCGGATTGACTAATGCTCCTGCGGCTTTCATAGATATGATGAACCGAGTATTGAAAGAATATTTGGATCAGTTCGTTGTTGTCTTTATTGATGACATCCTCATATATTCCAAAAGTCATGAAGATCATGAGCACCATTTAAAGCTGGTACTCCAAAGGCTTCGTGAAAACAAGCTATATGCCAAGTTGAAGAAATGCGAGTTCTAGTTTGAGGAAGTAGCATTCCTTGGGCACGTGGTGTCAAAACATGGAGTATCTGTTGACCCGGCGAAGATTGAAGCAATACAAAGTTGGGAGCAACCTAAGTCGGTGACCGAAGTATGTAGCTTTCTGGGCTTAGCTGTTATTATCGGAGATTCATGGAAGGGTTTTCTCGAATCGCTACTCCATTAACTCAGTTGACTCAGAAGGATACAAAATTCGTATGGAGCGAGGAATGCGAAAATTATTTTCAAGAGCTTAAGAGGAGACTCATTTCGGCACCTGTTCTGACAATACCATCTGGTTCGGATGGATTTGTTATCTATAGCGATGGTTCGGGCAAAGGGTTAGAATGTGTTCTCATACAACATGGGAAAGTTATAGCCTATGCCTCGCGACAACTTAAAGAATATGAGAGGAATTATCCTACTCATGATCTAGAGTTGACAGCAGTCGTTTTTGCGCTAAAGATCTGGAGGCACTATCTATATGGGGAGAAAGTAGAGATATATTCAGATCATAAAAGCCTTAAATATTTCTTCACCCAAAAGGAACTCAACATGTGGCAACGATGTTGGCTCGAGCTGTTGAAAGATTACGACCACACTATCCAATATCATCCTGGAAAAGCAAATGTGGTAGTTGACGCATTGAGTAGAAGATCATATGCAGGTACGAGTGCAATGTTATTAACACAAAGGCTCATTTTATATGACTTGCAAAGGATGGAGATAGAGGTAAAGGCTCCAAGTACCTACATGATGATATCAAGTATACGAGCAGAACCGACTTTAATCATTAAAGTTAAAGCTGCTCAAGCTACGGACATGGAGCTAATGCGTATGAAGAAGAAAGCGCAAGAAGGTGCTATTCCGGAAGCAAGAATCAATGAAGAAGGAATACTTTGAGTCAACTCCAGACTTTGTGTTCCTAACGATTCTAACTTGAAACATAGAATCATGATGGAGGCACACAACACACCGTTTGTATTTCACCCTGGAAGTACCAAAATGTATCGTGATCTTCGACATACATTTTGGTGGAATAATATGAAGAGAGAGATTGCGAAATTTATCTCGAGGTGTTTAACTTGTCAACGTGTAAAGGCGGAGCATCAAGTGCCTAAGGGTCCATTACAACCACTTGAGATTCTGAAATGGAAGTGGGAACACATTACCATGGATTTCGTTACAGGTTTTCACACGGTTTCTCAAGGCATAAATGCTATTTGGGTTATTGTTGATAGATTAACTAAATCTGCTCATTTCTTGCCGATACAGGAGACTTATTCCTTTGAACGCCTTGCTCGTATGTACGTAAATGAAATTGTGAGGTTGCATGGCATGCCAGTATCCATTATTTCGGATCGTGACCCAAGATTCACTTCACGATTTTGGGTTAGCTTGCAAAAAGCTATGGGCACGGATTTACGATTCAGTTCGGCATACCATCCTCAAACGGACGGACAATCAAAGAGGACTATTCAAACTCTTGAAGATCTATTACGACTTTGTGTCTTAGACTTCAAAGGGAGTTGGGATAAGTATTTACCATTGGTGGAGTTCTCTTACAACAACAGTTATCAAGCAAGTATAGGTGTGGCTCCATTCGAAGCATTATATGGACAAAAGTGTCGCTCTCCAATATGTTGGGATGAGGTGGGTGAAGCAATATTGTTGGGACCCGAGTTGGTACGTATTACTACAGAAAAGATCCAAATGATTCGACAACGTATACAAACGGCACAGGATCGACAAAAGAATTATGCGGATCTTCATCGAAAGGACGTGGAATTTAGTATTAGGGATCATGTATTGTTATGTGTTGCTCCATAGAAGGGAGTTACAAGATTTGGGAATAGAGAAAAGCTCAATCCATGATTTATTGGTCCATTTTAAATTCTTGACCGAGTAGAAAATGTGGCCTATAGACTCGCGTTACCTCCAAGTATGTCTCGTGTTCATAATGTTTTTCACATATTCGTGCTTCGTAAATATGTGAAAGACCCGAACCACGTTATTGAGTTAGAACCGGACGAGATATCCGACGACTTAACGTATGAGGAGGTACCTGTCAAGATCTTGGATAGAAAAGAGCATGTCCTACGCGCAAAGGTCATACCACAAGTCAAAGTTTTATGGAGGAACCATGCTATAGAGGAAATGACCTGGGAGTTGAAAACAGAAATGAAAGCGAGGTATCCTCACCTTTCCGAAACACCAGGTACGTACGTCAATTTCGAGGACAAAATTTCATAAGGAGGGGAGGTTGTAAGACCCCAACTTATTATTAAATAAAATTGAATTTCCTCTATTTATTATTTTGAAATAGTAAGGGTTGATTTGATTAATGTGGTTAGTTATGGGTAAAATGTGCAAATATTTCAAATAAGCAAGTGGTTATAAAATATTCATTGTTGTCGGGAAATATTCGTTTGGTCGTGAAATATTCTTACTGTCAGGGAATATTCGTACGACGGCGCAGCCTTGTGTGGGCCCCATAACAGAAAGCGATTGAATGAAGAAAATAACAAGTATAAGTTGTTTATAAATAACGGCGTAGTTGTTACCGTTAATACTGTTGAAATACTCGGTGGTTAAAACACAGTAGCACACGATATTTCACCAATTATTGATTCTTATGTAAGAAGGCACAACTCAATAATTGTTACAGTAATTACTGTTTAATATTTTGTTTTATTGATTCAATAATTGTTGCATTGATATTTTATATTACTGTTATTCAATAATTGTCACTACACATATTTTCCATTATCGGAGCAATAATTCATATTATCTGAATAATATTATTAGATAATATTATTGGCAATGTCTTTAAAGTTCTGTCTAAGGAGAGATTTGATCATCTAATTGCGCACCAGTAAGGAGAAATCCTTATTGAAAAGCCCCCTCTTTCCTAGGAACGACCTGGTTGTCGATATTGTGATTCTGTAATATTATTTGTGAATAATTAATTATTGATTTATATGATAAGAAAAATATTCATTTTATGTGGATATAGATAGAGGAAATTTTAAAGTGACAATTGTTGAAAAATTGATATTTTTTTTTGATAAAATAATTCATTTAAATATATTATTATATTTTAATAATATAATAATGGTGATATTTTTACAATGAATGTGGGATATATGAATATATGAGGATGAAGAGTATTGTTGTTGCAAAAGTTATTTAAATCATGTTTTTCATGTTTGTGGGCCCCAATTTTTGACTGAAATTTGATTATAGCCTGTAAAATCGTCCATTTATGAATTTCGATCAATTTTTGTTTGGAATTTGGAAAAACTTTCTTCTGCAAAGTTGTAGAGAATGGAATTTCCCATGGAAAGAATATGAGATTCGAATTTTTCTGATAAAAGGGCTATTTATTATGAATTATTGAAGTTCTGAAGTTCCGAAATAATTATTTTTTAAAAGTTTTAAATTTGTTTTAAAAGAAAAAGATTTTTGTGGTTGGTTGCTGGGCTCATGTGTTGTTAAGCATGCTGAAATCTGAATTCAAAGGTTGGAGTAGACAAATTTTAATAATTATTATATTTTATTAAATTTTCTACTTTGGTGTTCTAAGCATTTTCCTATAAATAGGGTGCTTAGGTTAGAATTGAAAATGACACTAGAAACTGGAGTTTTCTCTCTCTATATTATCGAGCATATTCTTGTGAATATTTTAAGACTTTTGAATGTTGCTATACGGTGCAAGTTCCTTCAGCACTATATCTAGTATTCCAGTCAGAAGTACTGTCTTTTCGAGGTAAGGGATATTATATTTTTTATAAATGATATTATTTCTTTTAATATCATTATGTCAAAATATTAATCTGAATTTTTTTTTATCAAATTTAGAACTTTTTGTGTTGGAGTTACTATTCACGTATACGACACTATTTACGTATATGGCACTATTCACGAATATGACACTATTCACTGAAAAATTAAATTTTCGTTTTTATCCAAGATATCTATTGTGGATACTAGTTTTGATTGTATCCATGTTTTGATCATTTTGGAATTTTACTTTACTATGGTTATTTATGAAGTATTTTTGAACCTGGATTGTTTAAAGTACGAATCCTTAATATTTGTTCTTTTATTTCACTGGATTCGTTTTCTTTAAAATATTTTTCATCATCCTCAGTCCTAAATGATGATATTACTGAATATCTTTGACCTGTAGTGTAAAGATGAATGATTTTCTGATGAATATCTTTGGCCTGTAGTGCAAAGATGAGCAGGTGTTTAGATGAACATGACCAACTGATGAATATCTTTGGCCTGTAGTGCAAAGATGAATATTTGGTTCAAGATGTATATTGATTGATGTTCAGGAATAAAATATCGATGATGGACTTTTAAATTCATAGATGATAGTAGATTTCATCATCTACTTAACTCTTCGAATGAATTATTATTTCCGCTGCGAAAATTGATTTTAAACTTGTTGTCTATTGTATTCTATTAGATTTTTTTCTGTTGAGGACTAACGATAATTTGTTGTATATTATCTTAGTCATAATATTCTTTACTGGGCTAGTTGAGCTCACCCTTTTCCTTTTTGTTTTATTTTTCTTCTCAAGAGGCGAGAATGTAGCGAGTACTAGTCGGGGTATGGAATGATGGTTCTAGAAGTTGTTTTAGTAGTCCTCACTATTTTTATAAAAGAATGTATCAATAATTGTAATGAGAACTTATTTGGGTGTGGATATTGTCTAGAAGACAATATTTGTATTTAAACTCACAGTTTAAGTGTTGTCGTATTTTGCACGACAATTGTATTAATAAAGTTGTAGTTATTTCTGTATCATGTATTTGACAACTCAGAATGGGTGATGTATACCTATTTTGGGGGTGTCACAATTATTCTGTTGGAATAACCTGTCTGTGCGGTCTATCGTATACCTGGTGATTTCTTTTGTTATTTATTAATTTATGATACTCAGTTGGTTAAAGTTTTGACTTCTATACTCTATGAAATTAGTTTAATATCATTGATATTTGTGCTTTATCCAGTATATTTTCATGAAAATATTCTTCTGAGCATTCTTGAATTTTACTCTACAAAGAAGTATCATGTTGACAATTTGGACTTTATTAGTTACTGGATAAATTAATTCTTGAACTTGTTTTATTGAATTCTTATATCATTGTCATCATCCTCATGTTTATATTATGTTGAAAGTCATCTGTGGCCTGTAGTGCAAAGATGGACTTGGTATGATTATGACCAGGGATTAATCGGTATAATCATGACCGTAATGTTACCAATGATATGATAAAGTCCTCATTGGCCTGTAGTGCACTGATAGACAGTTGTTGGCATGATCATGACCATTGATGAATACACGAATATCCTTGGCCCGTAGTGCATGGATAATTTGTGGTTGTGATACTAATGAATATCCTTGGCCGTAGTGTAGGGATGATGTGAATTATTTATTAAGCTGAGTCCCAGCGATAAAAGTGATGAAAAACCTTTTAAATCATAAAATATAGTAGATTTTATTCTCTACTTGTCTCTTTTAATGGATTGCTTGTTCCGCTGCAGTTAAACTTGATGTTTGTTATATTGCATCAGTTTAACACTATTGAAGGCTAACGATAATTTATTCTGCATTATCTTAGTCATAATATTTCTTACTGGGCTAGTTGAGCTCACCCTTTTGCTTTCATTGTTATCTTCAGGAAATGAGAACGTAGCGGGGACTAGTCGGGGAACGGAGTGACAGTTCAGATGATAGCATTAGTTGTCCTCACTATTCTATGAAATAGTGTGAAAATAAATATATTAAGGACTTATTTTGAGTTTGAATAATGTTTAGAAGACAATGTTGTATTAAAACTCACAGCTTATGTTTTGTCGTATTTTACACGACAGTTGTATAATTAAGTTTTTATTTGTATTTTGTACCATGTATTTGATGACTCAGAATAGGCGATGTATACCTATTTTGGGGGCTTCACAGCTGATAAATAATTTGAAGATAATTGCTCATCAGCTAGAAATATTGCACCAAGAATAATGAAGTAGCTTCTTAAGTATATGAGTGCAATAATTGATTCAAGTGTTGTGTTTAATCACTGATATCAATTTTCTTTTTATAGCCCAAATTAATTACCGTTGCTCAATAAAATAATTTCGTTGCTAATTTTGTTCCGTTATCAGACTTTGTTTACGTTGCCAACATATTACAAATAGATAAGTATTGTTTTAAGTTTTAAGTCCGTTGGAAAGTAACAAATCTAATTAACTACGGTAATTACAAAGTATGATGGACTCTTTCAAAAATAATCTAAAAAGAAACTGAGTCGGATGAGACACTTTAAGCTAAGACTTTTTCAATTCCTATAACAATAATGATTACAAGTCTGTCGCCTCTTGTATTAAAACCAAAGCAAGGAGCATTAATATAGGAGTGAAAATGAACCAACTTTTTTAAGATAATGATTATCTTATATTTCCAAGATATATACAATTAACCCACTTTTTGAAAGTAATCATATCTCTACCACCACACACAAAATCCCAACAATCTTTTAAGCATAAGGATTTCTTACACACGTGTTATACACATTATATAAAATCAAAACTTTCTCATAACATATGCAATATAAATTAATTAATACGAACAATTATCATTTTAATTCTACGCATGCATAAATACTAACCAACTAAAATAAATCATGTAATAACAGTTAGCATAAAATTCTTAGGCATGCACAAAATATTTAAACACATTTTAATGCACACATAAAATATCCTAGAGCCTTGTATTGAAAAATTGAATATTTGCAATGACCTTACATATTTTTCTTAGGACTCAAATCTTCAAAGTCTTTTGACAACAATCCTTTCATCATCTTCCTGAAATTTCACAATAGACAAATTAGTACAAAATATTAAGTCATCATCAAAACACAAAGGTCAGAATATTAAAGGCAACAGACATTAAGAAATAAACTTATATCTTCTGTAAGAGTACTTTGGCGAAACCACGACGCCGAGGAGGCCACGTGAGAATTAGAAGATAGGATGGCGAGGGACTATCCCCATCTATTTGTGTAACCTTATACCAATTTCGAGGACGGAATTTTTATAAGGGGGGAGGATGTAATACTCGTGAATTTTAATAAATAATATTAATACTGAGAATAATAATTGTTTGAATATATATATATATATATATATATATATATATATATATATATATATATATTGGTGGTATGAGTTTGTGATCGTTCATTTAATTGAATAAGCTTATGATAATTGAGTAATATGGTAGAATTGATGAAAAGCTTAATTCAAAGCTTATGAGAATTGCCTAGTATGGCATAAAGCAAGACTAAGAAATTCATTAAGTAAATCAATGAAGGAATGAGTTAATAATGAGATTAAATAGTATTATATTAAATACTGTGATAGACTAATCTCTGTTAATTAATTGCTATGTGCAACGACATATAATGTGTAGTCTTTTATACTAAAGTTTCTTCATGCATTAGATAATATGAGGTGTGAGATTAATATATGAATGGGAACATATGATATAAATGAATGAAATTATATAATTCACTAAATTGCATAAAGTAGCTCATGTGACGATATGATGTGTGGTGGGGAAATTAAATGAGTATTTTAATGGGAGAAAATGAATTTAAGTAAATAAATATTTATTATAACATTTGTGTAATTAAATAATAAAGTTTTAAGGAAATATTGAAGTATTACTAACCAATTAAATTGTGTCTATACATGTTATAAATATTAATTGTACTAGACTAATGTACGTGAATTATATGATAGGGGTACATATATAATCCCTAACTTTTAATTTTGTAATAACATTTAGTTATCAAATGTGGAATTATAAGCCAAAAAGGAAATAAACCTAAGTGTATTAGTAACCATTGTGTTACTACAAATCAGAACAAGTTTCATGTTGATAAGTGGATTTTATATCCGCGAATCGATGTCCATTTTAAGCATAATCGTTGTTAATTCTTTGCATTCATGTTCTTTCTTACTTGTTTCTTGTTATTTCATGTGTAGGGTGGTTGGTGTGGCGAATGGGTGAAAAGGGAGGCATTTGGAGCATCAATTTAGCAATTATGGAGAATAAGCATCATCAGTTAGCAGGGAGGTAGCCCGCCGGGGTGGGCCTATTTGGCTTATACACCCCCGCCGAGGCGGGGGTCCCGAATTCTGGGCAGTCATGTTTTGATTTGAACTCTGCTGGACTGTGGACTTGAGGACTTGGGATATCATATGGACTCTGTTTAGCATGGGATTTCGAGGAGACTTCATGTTAGATATATATTGCTCGACAAACAACGAATTAAGGACAACATAAAAAAAGCAATTAACAAGGATTAATCACAGATTTTCATATTGAGCAACGGAGTGGAGATTTTGAAGAACGATCGTATCGTTTGCGAATTGAGACTAAAGTGAAGGGTGTTCTATGTTATTCTTCTACTTTAGTTTATTTTTGTAATTGAGAAGATGATGTCTTTGATTTATTCAGTTTTTATTTCATTCATTATGAACTAATTACTTTTTAGGCTTGAGATGGATCGTTAAGTGGAACGATGATGATGTAGTCTTTGATTTCAGTTTAATAAGCTATTACCCGGTTTATCTATATTAATTTGAGCGTGAATGTATGAATTTCCTGATCAACGATTCTTTGTGGACTTGTATGAACTCGAGAGATGAAATACAGTCTAGGCTTAATTAGTATAGCATGTGTTCTTGACTTTTGTGAATGAACAAAATCTTGATGAATGTTAGGGTAGAGATATGCTTGACATCGCATGTAATCAGATAAAGAGCTTGAACTTTAACCTTCTTTAAGTGTAATTTATATAGAGATATAGTGAGTTAGTTAATTAAGGTGTTTAACGTAATTCAATCTTAATTGTGGATTTGGGTTAATACGGTATTAGTGCATCGAGAGGTGGCTAGTACTACGTATGTGTTCTTGATTAATAAACTGGGATAGTGAATTAAATTGGAATAAAGGTGTAATAATTTGAGTGATGCTTAGAGTGAAGTCAAAAGCCTAATTCTCCGTTATTTGTTTGAAAATTCAATTTTTAGTGTTTATTGATTGTGTGGTGATTTTAATAGTTTAATACTGTTAGTTACAAACTGGAAATTGATTAGTTTAATAAAATTAGGATTAATAGAAGATTGGTAATTGTGAAGTTATTTTATTACTAAGTCTCTGAGGGAACGATACTCTACTTACTATTATATTACTTGTTGACCACGTATACTTGCGTGCTGTGTGTAACTAGATTTTACCCAATAAGTTTTTGGCCCCGTTGCCGGAGACTCTAGTATAGAGTTTATTATTTTACAATATCAGTTTAATTAGTCCAGTTTTACTTAAACACTTTTTGTTTTTGTTTTGTTCTTCTTATTTCAGGTTTTTGAAGTTGGTTTATGCAAACTCGATCCAAAAATCCAGACTTGCTTCCTTTTGATAAAGAAGAAGCAATGGCTGCCGAAGACCAGAAAGCGTTGAGGGATTTTGCTACACCCAAGGTGACTGAGCTGCAGTCGAGTATCACCAGGCCTGCTATAGCTGCGAACACATTCGAGATTAAGCCTGGGACGATTCAGATGATACAGAACTCGGTTCAGTTCGGGGGACTTGCAAATGACGATCCTAAGGAGCATTTGATTAGTTTTCTGGAAATCTGCGACACTTTCAAGTACAATAGTGTGTCAGATGAAGCAGTTAGACTTCACTTGTTCCCATTCACTCTGCGGGACAAGGCGAAGAGTTGGTTACACTCTCTACCAGTAGGTTCGATAACAACATGGGATGACCTGGCGCAGAAATTCCTAGCTAAGTTTATTCCGCCAGCGAAAATTGCAAAGATGAGGAATGAGATTACCGTGTTTGATCAGCAACATGGGGAGTCATTGTATGACGCACGGGAGAGATATAAGGATTTGCTCAGAAAATGCCCACATCATAGATTGCCCAAGTGGTTGCAGATGAATACATTTTACAACAGACTACATGGGAATCTCAGGACGAGTATTGATGCAGCATCGGGGGGAGCTTTTATGGCAAAGAACTATGAGGAGGCATATCAGTTGATAGAGACAATGGCTGCTAACAACTATCAGTGGCCCACGGCAAGAATAACACAACCTACAGTCGCTGGAGTGTTAGAGGTAGATGGAGTGACGACAATAACAGCACAGATTTCAGCACTCTCTAAGAAGTTTGACGCTTGGACAGGGGTACAGACATCGCAAGTTGCAGTTATTAGTGAGTTGTGCGCGTGTGAACATCCTACGGATCAATGCATAATCAATCTAGAATCAGTACAATTTTTGGGTAGCTACAACAGAAATCCACAGAATACGTACCAAAATGCATACAATTAGGGGAATAGGAATCATCCAAATTTGTCGTGGAATAATAATCAGAATCAGCAAGCTCTACGGCCGTCGTATCCCCCAGGATTTCAAAATCAACCGCAACCAGCTCAACAACAAGAGAGGAATTCAGATTTAGAGGAGATGTTCTCGAAGTATATAACAAGCAACGAGGTTGCAATAAAAAACCAAGCAATAGCTATCAAGAATCTGGAAAATCAGATGGGATAGATAGCTTCTGCTTTAAACATCAGGCCTCGAGGAACGTTGCCGAGCGATACGAAAAATAATCCAAATGGGAGTCACGAACAGTGTAATGCTATTATGCTTAGGAGCGTGATAAGTAGGTTTTATGCCTACTTATTGGATATCAATTCACTGGAATTATGCTCATCTCAAGTACATTTTAGCGTGTTTTAAGTGCATTTTGTGTTTAATTTGCATTACTTGTAATTAGAACCCCTCTGGTATGGAAATGCAGGAAATGGCATGATTTGGCGTTGGCATTATGGTATGAGACTAGCGAAGGCATGGCACATGAATTGAGTGCAGATAAGGAGCAGAGTAATGATGGAGGAACAAGCAATAAACAGCAGAACAAACAACAAACAACAACAGTAGATAGCAGTTGCAACAGACAGAAGCAGTGCAGCCGCGCTGCTTGTCAAAGTAGTTCTCGCGCGCCCGCGCGACAGCAAGGTAAAGACTAAAAATAGACATCACGTGCTCGAGCTGGAGTCACGCGCCCGTGCCTACTTTGTATGGCAATCATGCACGGCCGCGCGCATTTTATGCAGTAGTTATTTGACTTTTGTTTTTGAATTTGAAATTCAAATGTGGTCTCATTTAAAACTATTCTGGTTGGTACCAGGCGGTAGGACGTACGTTTTTAGGAGTTTTTCATAAGGAAACTAGGGTTCCAATCATAGAACTAATCCTAGAGAGGATTTGAGCATAGACTTAATATTTTTCTACATCTTCTTTAGAATTCAATCATTGAACAATATTTCATTTCATTTTGCTGGAAATTATTGGAGATTTGAACAACGCTTTGGAACATAAACTGCAATTGGGTTTGATCAATTCTATCTTCTCCTTCAATTGCTTTAATTATTTTTCATGTGTTACTATAATGCCATAATGGCTTTCGGTTCAGAAATGAACTAAATTCCATTATGGGATTCTAACGGATTTTGATATGTAGTCTAAAGTTAATATTCTGATTGCTTGATTGTTTATTTATCAGTGGAATTTCTATTATGATTGATTAGATTGCATGAATGTTTGATCACCATTCATTTTATGTACTCGTATGGAATTGAAAAAAAATGACATGTGAGTATGGTTGTAATCATGATAGCATGCGTGTATAAGGCTGAATTGTTTAGCTTTATATTTCGTGAATCAGATAGAAATATACTGGTTCACCATGTGTAGTATTATAAGAGCTTGTACTTCAATTCAATATTACTGCAATTTCACATAGAAATATAGTGATTTTGGTTTTATTGATGATTACATGATTTCTATTGTATGTGGGGTTATGTAAACAGGGCATAATGCATTGAAAAATGGTTATGTCTACTTTTTGTGCTCTTAGCTAATTTTCCATGATACATGTATAATCTTGCATAAAGGTAATATTTAGATGGAATATGAAATGAAATTAGAATCCCATTATTTTCAAATTTGATTTCATTAAATTAGTCTTGAGTTTTATTCAGTAATTGAGTATAGGTTAATCAAAATTGTGAACTATTCGTTTAAACATATAAAAATAGTGATACAATTGGTGTATGATAGTTTAATCTTAAAACCTTTCTCCATGGATCGATATTGTTCTTACTCTGTACTACTTGTTGACCCATGTATGCTTGTATGAGTTAGAGTCCTTTTTTTAAGACTAAAAAGGAAGCAACAAGTTTTTGGCGCCGTTGCCGGGGAAAGGCGTTTTATTTTATTATTACTACTGTGACGCCCCCAAAATAGGTATACATCACCTATTCTGAGTCGTCAAATACATGGTACAAAATACAAATAAAAACTTAATTATACAACTGTCGTGTAAAATACGACAAAACATAAGTTGTGAGTTTTAATACAACATTGTCTTCTAAACAGTATTCAAACTCAAAATAAGTCCTCAATACATTTATTTTCACACTATTTCATAGAATAGTGAGGACTACTAATGCTATCATCTGAACCGTCACTCCGTTCCCAGACTAGTCCCTGCTACGTTCTCATTTCCTGAAGAGAACAATGAAAGCAAAAGGGTGAGGTCAACTAGCCCAGTAAGAAATATTATGACTAAGATAATGCAGAATAAATTATCATTAGCCTTCAACAGTGTTAAACTGATACAATATAACAAACATCAAGTTTAACTGCAGCGGAACAAGCAATCCATTAAAAGAGTCAAGTAGAGAATAAAATCTACTATCTTTTATGATTTAAAAGATTTTTCATCACTTTTATCGCTGGGACTCAGCTTAATAAATAATCCACATCATCCTTGCACTACGGCCAAGGATATTCATTAGTATCACAACCACAAATTATCCATGCACTACGGGCCAAGGATATTCGTGTATTCATCAATGGTCATGATCATGCCAACAACTGTCCATCAATGCACTACGAGCCAATGAGGACTTTTACCACATCATTTGTAATATTATGGTCATGATTATACCGATTAATCCCTAGTCATAATCATACCAAGTCCATCTTTGCACTGCAGGCCACAGATGACTTTCAACATAATATAAACATGAGGATGATGACAATGATATAAGAATTTAATAAAACAAGTTCAAGAATTAATTTATCCAGGAACTAATAACGTCCAAATTGTCAACATGATACTTCTTTGTAGAGTAAAATTTAAGAATGCTCAGAAGAATATTTTCACGAAAAGATACTGGATGAAGCGCAAATATCAAGGATATTCCACTAATTTCATGGAGTATAGAAGTCAAAACTTTAAACAACTAAGTATAATAAAGAATGAAATAACAAAAGAAATCACCAGGCATGCGATAGACCGCACAGACAGGTTATTCCAATAGAATAATAAATAACGAAACCAGGTCATGCGTAAACGCACAGACATGATATTCCAACAGAATAATAATTAATGGAACCTGGTCATGCGTAAAACATAGACAGGATGTTCCAACAGAATGATAAATAATGGAACCAGGTCATACGTAGAGCACAGACAGGATATTCCAACAGAATGATAAATAATGGAATAATAGAAGAATTTTACCAAGTATAAGGTAGTCCGCGTAGACAGGTTATTCCAATAGAATAATAATGAATGTAATAACAGAAGTTTTCTTCATGAATATAAAAGAAATAATACCCCGTACCTTAGAAGAAACTGGATATAGGAAAAGAGAGGTAGCAGACTTCTCTTATTCTTTCTCTCTATAATTTTCTCTCTCTAGAGTTTCAGTTAATTCGTAAGAAATAATGAAGGAATGAGCTTCTATTTATAGGAGAATGGAAGGCACTGTGTAAATATATTCACAGACGCAACAGTAATTATTCGGACGAAGTTCACGGCTCCAATGTATCAATATTTTCTTTTCAAGGTACTGGCCAATGAGGAAAACCAACACATGTGCATTTGAAGCTTTAACCAATTAGGAGGCATCCTAATTCACAAGTTAGAAAAGTTTGGCAAATAAGTCCAAGCTTTGAAAAAAAATCATTGCATCCTGTCAAATTAGCTCTACTAGGTCCACCACCATTTAGCCATTTTTTTCTTCTTCAATACCCATGACCACATACTGAGCATATTATTCCAACGTGATGAATTATATTACATAATATTTATATATATATATATATATATATATATATATATATATATATATATAATACTAATACTCATTCCACCATTTCCACTTTTCCACCAAAATTCTACTTTTCCACTATTATCCACTCACACACACATAATATTTTATATATATATATATATATATATATATATATATATATATATATATATATATATATATATATATATATATATATATATATATATATATACTCCACCCACCACACACATTACAAACTTATATATATAAATTCCCTCCCAGGCAACCCAAGTTTCCTCCCCCGTGACAATTGAATTTCAACATATGTGGGACCCACATGTGGCCCCCACATTTATAAAAAATCTTCTTACTGATTATTTTGAAAAATGGATAAATAGGGGTCCAAATAATACACCAATAGTTACAACAAACACTTCATAAAAATTCCATCAATATCTTAACAACGTTTATCATCATTATTATAATTCACAATATTAGTCGACCAGGTCGTTCCCAGGAAAGAGGGGGCTTTCCAATAAGGATTTCTCCCTATTGGCGCGCAATTAGGTGACCAAACCTCTCATTGACAGAACTTCTAGACATCGTTAATATTATAAATAATAATATTAATAACTTTGTTGTCTCAATTATTGATTTAATAATATATAAAATATTGACAGTAATTAAATCAAATAACGTGAGATACTATGCAGCAATTACTGTAGCAATAATTGAACAAAATTGAGTGACTTCTCGTGTAAGCATCAATAATCAATACCGTGTGCTACTATGCAACCACGCGTATTACTGTACTTTTAACACCGGATGTTTTAACAGTTAACGGTAAAACTTTCGCCGTTATTTTCATAAAAAGATATTTTTATCGTTTTCTCAATCTGACAATAATTCCGTTGTGGGGTCCACCAATGATTGTGCCGTCGTACGAATATTCCCTGCTAAAACGAATATTCACAGACCAATCGAATATAATATAACAACTTGCGTACTTTGCAAAATTTATAAATATTACCCACAACTATAACATTATATCAAATTCATTCCATAATATTAAAAATGATAATCATAGAAAAATCATTTTTATTCATATAAGTTGGGGTCTTATAACCTCTCCTTCTTAAGAAATTTCGCACTCGAAATTAGGGTACGTACCTAGTATGTCGAAGAGGTAAGGATACCTTGATTTCATTTCAGATTCTAACTCCCAGGTCATTTCCTCAACATCGTGGTTTCTCCACAAAACTTTGACTTGAGGTATAACCTTGGAGCGTAGAATATGTTCCTTCTTATCCAAGATTTAAACAGGAAACTCTTTATAAGTCAAATCTTCCTCTATTTCGTCCGGTTCTAACTCAATAATGTGGTTTGGGTCTTCCACATATTTACGTAACATGGATATGTGAAAAATGTTATGAACACGAGACATACTTGGCGGTAAAGCGAGTCTATACGCCACAGTTCCTACTCAATCGAAGATTAAGAATGGGCCAATGAATTGAGGATTGAGCTTTCCTCTCTTTCCAAATCTCGTAACTCCTTTCCATGGAGTAACACGTAACAACACATGATCTCCAATATCGAATTCCACGTCCTTTCGATGAAGATCAGCGTAACTCTTTTGTCGATCTTGTGAGATTTTTATACGTTGCCGGATTGTTTAAATCTTTTTCGGTCCCAACAACGTTGCTTCACCCACCTCATCCCAGCATACTGGAGAATGACACTTTCTTCTATACAACGCTTCGAATGGAGCCATGCCAATACTTGCTTAATAGATGTTGTTGTAGAAAAACTCCACCAATGGTAAGAACTTGTCCCAACTTCCCTTGAAGTCAAGGACACAAAGTCTTAATAAATCATCAAGAGTTTGAATAGTCCTCTCTGATTGTCCGTCCGTCTAAGGATGATATGCCAAACTAAATCATAAATCCGTGCCCATAGCTTTTTGTAAACTAACCCAAAATAGTGAAGTGAATCTTGGATCTCGATCAAAAACTATGAATACTGGCATACCATGCAATCTTATAACATCGTTTATGTACATATGAGTAAGACGTTCAAGTGTATAAGTTTCTTGTATAGGTAAGAAGTGAGCAGACTTGGTCAATCTATCAACAATGACCCAAATTGCATCTATACCTTGAGAAACCTTAGGAAGACTGGTAACGAAATCCATGGTAATGTGCTCCCACTTCCATTCTGGAATTTTAAGTGGTTGCAATGGACCTTTTGGTACTTGATACTCTGCCTTGACTCGTTGACACCTTGAGATAAACAGCGTTATCTCTCTCGTCATATTGCCCCACCAAAATGTATGTCTAAGATCATGATATATTTTGGTACTCCCAGGATGGATTGCAAACGGTGTGTTGTGCGCCTCCATCATGATTTTATACTTTAAATCAGGGTCGTTAGGAATACAAAGTCTGGAGATGACTCAAAGTATTCCTTCTTCATCGATTCTTACTTCCGGCATAGCACCTTCTTGCACTTTCTTCCTCATACGTATCAGCTCCAGGTCTGTAGCTTGAGAAGCTTTAACTTTATCGATTAAAGTCGGTTCTATTCGTATACTCGCCATCATCACATGGGTCCTTGGAGTCTTTAACTCTATCTCCATCCTTGGCAAATCATATAAAATGGGCCTTTGTGTTGACAATATCTCACTCGTACCCGCATATGATCTTCTACTCAATGCGTCAGCTACCACGTTCACTTTTCCAGGATGGTATTGGATGGTATGATCATAATCTTTCAACAGTTCAAATCAACGTCGTTGTTGAATGTTGAGTTCTTTTTGAGTGAAGAAATATTTAAGGCTTTTATGATCCGTAAAGATCTCCAATTTCTCCCCATACAAGTAATGCCTCCAAAACTTTAGTGCAAAAACTACTGCTGCCAACTCTAGATCATTAGTAAGATAATTTCTCTCATATTCTTTGAGTTGTCGAGAGGCATAGGCTATGACTTTCCCATATTGCATGAGAACACATCCTAACCCTTTGCCCGAAGCATCACTGTAGATGACAAATCCCTCCGAGCCAGATGGTATTATCAGAACAGGTGCTGAAATGAGTCTCCTCTTAAGTTCTTGAAAACTCTTCTCACATTCCTTGCTCCAACCAAATTTTGTATCTTTCTGAGTCAGCTAATGGAGTAGCGATTCGAGAAAATCCTTCCATGAATCTCCGATAATAACCAACTAAGCCGAGAAAGCTATGTACTTCAGTCACTGATTTGGGTTGCTTCCAGCTTTGAATAGCTTCAATCTTTGCTGGGTCAACTGATGTTCCATGACTTGACACCAAGTGCCCAAGGAATGCAACTTCTTCAAGCCAGAACTCGCATTTCTTTAACTTGGCATAAAGCTTGTTTTCACGAAGCTTTTAGAGTATCAGCCTCAAGTGTTGCTCATGATCTTCACGGCTTTTAGAATAAATAAGGATGTCATCAATAAAGACGACCACAAAGTGATCCAAATATTCCTTGAATACTCGGTTCATCATATCCATGAAGGCAGCAGGAGCATTAGTCAATCCAAAAGATATGACTAAGAATTCATAATGCCCGTACCGAGTTCTGAAGGCAGTCTTTGGAATATCTTCAGTTCTAACCTTCAGCTGATGATATCCAGAACGAAGATCGATTTTTGAAAAGAATTTGGCGCCTTACAACGGGTCGAACAGGTCATCAATACGTGGCAATGGGTACCTATTTTTGATGGTGACATGATTCAACTCCCGATAATCAATACAAAGTCGCATACTTCCATCTTTCTTCTTCACGAATTGAACAAGAGCACCCCAAGGAGTCGTACTAGGACGAATAAAACCGATGTATAACAATTCCTACAGTTGGGTCTTTAACTCCTGAAGTTCAATAGGAGCCATTCGATATGGGGCTTTGGAAATGAGTTTTGTACCGGGTTTAAAGTCGATACAAAATTCAATTTCACGCTCTGGGGGTAGGCCAGGAAGTTCTTCAGGGAATACGTCATGAAATTTATTAACAATAGAAATATCATTCAAAGCTGACGTATTTTTGTTTAGATCCGTAACATGAGCTAAGAAAGATTGACATCCGTTTTTCAATAAACGAATAGCTTTATGGCTTGAGATGACAATGATTAATTTTAATGGTTTGGTTGCTTGAATTTGCATAATAGGTTGGTTAAGAATATGAAAGCTAACAACCTTACGAAAATAATCAATTTTTATATGATGAGTAGTTAACCAATCAATCCCTAGAATTACATCAAATGCAAGTATTTTCAATGAAATAAGATCGACAGGTAATGTGAGGGTACCGATTTGAACCAAACAAGACTTATAAACAGTGGATGTAATGAAGGTTTCTCCCAACGGAGTTTTAACAGATAAGTCAAAGTCTAATTTTTCTGGAGTCAAATTTAAACGTTGAGCGCAAGTAGGAGAAATAAAAGAATGGGCAGAACCGGTATCAAATAAGGTATATACTTTGCTAGAGTTTATGAAAAGCTTACCCGTGATGACCTCGTTCGGGTTCCTTGCTTTCTAGAAGGTCACGACAAACACTCTCCCTTGAACTACCGGTTTTGTCTTGTATGGGATGGCCTTTGATGCCTCCATCCCAGCTGGACTTGACTTTGGTGCACGACAAAATTGAACTAGGTGACCTTCTCTTCCACAATTATAACATGCTTTGGATGGTATCGCACAGTTTGGACTGATGTGTCCCTTCCCTCCACATTTGAAGCATATAATAGGTGGTCGTTCTCCTTCCTTAACGACGGGTGCTGATGCTGACGTCTTTCCATCATTGTTGAATCTCCTTTTCTTGAAATGTCCATTCTTATTATTTTGGCCATGATCACCACCGAAGTGGTTACCATTTCTGGCATGTTGATTTCCTACACGCTTATTGTCACCACTTCGATGACTATTATCATTGGTATTATCATTTTACCGGCTGCTCTCTTTTGGTTGGGTTGACTCATTATCGCGTTCCAATAACTGAACCCTATTAACGACATCTGAATACAAACACAGTTTATAAAAGATAAGATATTGACGTATCTCCGGTTTCAAACCTCTTAAAAACATTCGCGTCATTCTCTCCTCATTATCAATCAAGTGGGACGCAAACTGGGATAACTCGGCAAACTTAGCTTCGTATTACGACACGGTCATATTATTCTGCTCCAACTTGATGAACTCTACCTCCTTCATGTGACGAATACTTTCGAGAAAGTACTTGTCGTTGAACTGTTCTTGGAACTTCTCCCAAGACATCTTCAGTGCGGCATATTGAGTACGCTTTACAGATTCCCACCAGTAATCTGTCTCTGATCGCAACATGAAGGTGGTAAAGGGAACCTTTTGCTCCTCGGAGCATCCCAAGACATCAAATATCTTGTTGGTCTGCTTTATCCACGTCTCCGCCTTAAGTGGTTTTGGCTCTCTAAAAAACTCCAGTGGTCCCAGCTCCTTGAACTATTTGGCGGTGACTGTCTGAGAGTTGCCAGTATTTCCACCTGCAATTTGGACAGGAGCCACTCTCGCCTGATGTTGCATGAATTGCATAAAGTCTCTGAACATTCCATCGTTCATCATTTGGTCAGCGTTGTTGTTTGCATTAGGATTGTCGCCTTCCTGATACACATTATCCTGATTATTGATCTGTGGAGACTTAATGGTCTCCTGTGCTCCATTGATATTCTCAATATTCTCGGACGTCATTTTCAAATACTGCCACAAAACAAGGGTTAATTAATATATCACATATTATTCTCATACTCTGACCGACCAATTAAATATCAAATAAACTTAAGTAGGTCATACTAGCGAAAGAATTCCCCGTCTCTCCCCTCCTAGTTCTTATCTCACATCTCAGCCAGGGATCACATCTCTAAGCTTTGATACCAACTGTGACGCCCCCAAAATAGGTATACATCACCTATTCTGAGTCGTCAAATACATGGTACAAAATACAAATAAAAACTTAATTATACAACTGTCGTGTAAAATACGACAAAACATAAGCTGTGAGTTTTAATACAACATTGTCTTCTAAACAGTATTCAAACTCAAAATAAGTCCTCAATACATTTATTTTCACACTATTTCATAGAATAGTGAGGACTACTAATGCTATCATCTGAACCGTCACTCCGTTCCCCGACTAGTCCCCGCTACGTTCTCATTTCCTGAAGAGAACAATAAAAGCAAAAGGGTGAGGTCAACTAGCCCAGTAAGAAATATTATGACTAAGATAATGCAGAATAAATTATCATTAGCCTTCAACAGTGTTAAACTGATACAATATAACAAACATCAAGTTTAATTGCAGCGGAACAAGCAATATATTAAAAGAGTCAAGTAGAGAATAAAATCTACTATCTTTTATGATTTAAATGGTTTTTCATCATTTTTATCGCTGGGACTCAGCTTAATAAATAATCCACATCATCCCTGTACTACGGCCAAGGATATTTATTAGTATCACAACCACAAATTATCCATGCACTACGGGCCAAGGATATTCGTGTATCAATGGTCATGATCATGCTAACAACTGTCCATCAATGTACTACGGGCCAATGAGGACTTTTACCACATCATTTGTAACATTACGGTCATGATTATACCGATTAATCCTTGGTCATAATCATACCAAGTTCTTCTATGCACTACAGGCCACAGATGACTTTCAACATAATATAAACATGAGGATGATGACAATGATATAAGAATTCAATAAAACAAGTTCAAGAATTAATTTATCCAGGAACTAATAACGTCCAAATTGTCAACATGATACTTCTTTGTAGAGTAAAATTCAAGAATGTTCAGAAGAATATTTCCATGAAAAGATACTGGATAAAGCGCAAATATCAAGGATATTCCACTAATTTCATGGAGTATAGAAGTCAAAACTTTAACCAACTGAGTATAATAAAGAATGAAATAACAAAAGAAATCACCAGGCATGCGATAGACAGCACAGACAGGTTATTCCAACAGAATAATAAATAACGGAACCAGGTCATGCGTAAATGCACAGACAGGATATTCCAACAGAATAATAATTAACAGAACCAAGTCATGCGTAAAGCACAGACAGGATGTTTCAACAGAATGATAAATAATGGAACTAGGTCATGCGTAAAGCACAGACAGGATGTTCCAACAGAATGATAAATAATGGAATAATAGAAGAATTTCACCAAGTATAGGGTAGTCCACGTATACATGTTATTCCAACAGAATAATAATGAATGGAATAATAGAAGTTCTCTTCATGAATACAAAAGAAATAATACCCCTTACCTTAGAAGAAACTGGGTATAGGAAAAGAGAGGTAGCAAAATTCTCTTCTTTTTTCTTTCTAGAATTTTCTCTCTCTAGAGTTTCAGTGAATTCGTAAGAAATAATGAAGGAATGAGATTCTATTTATAGGAGAATGGAAAGTCACTGCGTAAGGATATTCACGGACGCAACAGTAATTATTCGGAAAAAGTTCACAGTTCCAATGTATCAATATTTTCTTTTCAAGATGTTGGCCAATGAGGAAAACCAACACATGCACATTTGAAGCTTTAACCAATTAGGAGGCATCCTAATTCACAAGTTTGAACAGTTTGGCAAATAAGTCCAAGCTTTGAAAAAAATCATTGCATCCTGTCAAATTAGCTCTACTAGGACCACCACCATTTTGCCATTTTTTTCTTCTTCAATACCCATGACCACATATTGAGCATATTATACTAACGTGATGAATTATATTACATAATATATATATATATATATATATATATATATATATATATATATATATATGTATATATTCCACCCACCACACACATTACAAACTTATATATATAAATTCCCTCCCAGGCAACCCAAGTTTCCTCCCCCGTGACAATTGAATTTCAACACATGTGGGCCCCACATATGGCCCCCACATTTAAAAAAATCTTCCTACTGATTATTTTGAAAAATGGGTAAATGGGGGTCCAAATAATACGCCAATAGTTACAACAAATACTTCATAAAAATCCCATCAATATCTTAACAACGTTTATCATCATTATTATAATTCACAATATTAGTCGATCAGGTCGTTCCCAAGAAAGAGGGGGCTTTTCAATAAGAATTTCTCCCTATTGGCGTGCAATTAGGTGACCAAACCTCTCCTTGACAGAACTTCTGGACATCGTTAATATTACAAATATTAATATTAATAACTTTGTTGTCTCAATTATTGATTTAATAATATATAAAATATTGACAATAATTGAATCAAATAACGTGATATACTATGCAGCAATTACTGTAGCAATAATTGAACAAAACTGAGTGACTTGTCACGTAAGCATCAATAATCAATACCGTGTGCTACTATGCAACCACGCGTATTACTGTACTTTTAACACCGGGTGTTTCAACAGTTAACGGTAAAACTTCCGCCGTTATTTTCATAAAAAGATATTTTTATCGTTTTCTCAATCCAACAATAATTCTGTTGTGGGGTACACCAATGATTGTGCTGTCGTACGAATATTTCCTGCTAAAACGAATATTTTTCGACCAATCGAATATAATATAACAACTTGCATACTTCACAAAATTTATAAATATTACTCATAACTATAACATTATATCAAATTCATTCCATAATATTAAAAATGATAATTATAGAAAAATCATATTTATTCATAAATGTTGGGATCTTACAACTATCATCAATTTTAAGCTAAATTGTATGATTTAGACAATTCTAATCTTGTCTCATTCCTATTTTTGTTTTTGTTTCAGGTACTTGCATATAGTATATGCGCACTCAATCCTCTAATCCCGAGTTAACACCTTTATAGGATAACATCAACGGTAGGGGTTGGAAATTAAGAGCACGTAGAAATATACAAACAGAGTTAGAGACTACAACATCTAATATGGCAGCCGCAGAACAAAGAGAAGAGCAAGGGGATGAGCACAGGGCTTTAAGAGATTATTCAATGCCGAATATTAATGGATTACAGTCAAGTATAGTCAGACCAGCGATAGCAACCAACACCTTTGAAATTAAGTCGGGCACTATTCAAATGGTGCGAAATTCGGTACAGTTTGGGGGTGCAGCTACAGATGATCCAAATGAGCACCTGTTGAGTTTCATTGAAATATGTGATACTTTCAGATATAACGGGGTGATAGAGGATGCAATGAGGCTTAGACTATTTCCATTTTCATTTCGGGATAAAGCTAGAAGTTGGCTTCACTCATTACCTGCGGGATCTATCACCACATGGGAGGACTTAGCACAAAAATTCTTGGCCAAATTCTTTCCAATGGCTAAGACTGCAAAGATAAGGACATCAATTTCCCAGTTTGAGCAGAAACAGGGTGAATCATTATATGAAGCCTGGGAGAGATATAAAGAAATGCTAAGAAAGTGTCCACACCATAGCATGCCAGATTGGATGGTTATCAACACACTTTATAATGGATTAGGACGGTAGTCAAGACCGATTATAGATGCAGCTGCAGAGAGAGCTCTATGGGCGAAGAGCTATGAAGAGGCCTATACTCTCACAGAGATAATGACAGCTAATGATTTGCAAAATCCTTTAGCCAGGATGCCACAGCCCAAAGTTGCAGGTTTGTTAGAAGTGGATGCTATCACTCAATTGTCAGCACAGATGGCATCCATGTCAAAGAAGATTGATTCATTGACAGACACCAAGGCGAAGACAGTTGCATTTGTGTGTGAGCAACTATAGGAAGTGTGACGCCCCAAAATCTGGGTTACCTGACCCCCAAGTTTGGTGTTCACGATCCATAATATAATACCATCTAACTACCCATTTATGTAGAAAAAGTAATACATATCACATTAACATATGTTGTTCATACATTAGTCCCAAGTTCTCTAACCTTAACATTACAAACTTACCCCTTAGTTAAACAAAAAGGGTTTATAAACATAACATAATAATATGTTAATCATAACTAATTTATCACGATGCCTTTTCCTTTATTCTTCACTGCACCTTCTGCAACTTCATTCCTAGCTGAAAAGTTTTATATATAGCAAGGGTGAGCAATAAATTTGCCTCGCAAGTTAAGACATACAATAAATGTATAAGAATCAATAAGAACAAACTATCTATTTTGATAGAATGAAACCAAAGTTTGGGTAACTTTGAAATAGCTGAACAAAGCTTTAATAATTAACAATTCTTCTCACAATCTATGCAACACAATAATTTGATAATGAAAGAGTACAACGCTTTCAAAGTTTCTGCGATATTCTAATGAATAATCAAGAATCAATTCTACGCAATAACAAAGTGGAATGTTTTCTAGATTTATGCTGAGTGATCCATTGGATCTTGAATTTCTTTTCTCGGGTATATATCAGAGTTTTACTTTGACATATATGCAGGTGTATCAGATAACCATAAAGATTAAATCATACCCTTATGCAAGTACTTAGAGCCGGCCAACTCCTTGTACCCTATATTATGCATAATACTTAAGTCGCGTGCAATGATCGAATATACGATCAAAAATGTTTTCTTTATATAAAAGGTTGTTCTTCTCAGTCTTAGAATCAAGATTTGATTTAACAAAGAAATTTAATGATTTCAATATCTAATCACTTCTCTTATCTTCTCTTCTCAAACCTATCAAATTTTCTTTTTCGATCTAGCCGATACAACTGGCATTAATCTATCAATAATAATTAAATTCTCTTTTCTTCTCTTCTCGAACCTATCAAGTTCTAACAAATGTTCGTCTAGCCAGAATAATTAGCTAAGACATTTCTCAACATAATTTGACAATAAACAGGAATTATCTTTACTGTCAATATTAGCTTCTATAGATATAAATATCCAACAACAGTAATTCTACGAATATATATTTTCTGAATCAGTAATTCAATTTGAATTATTAAACATGCACTAACTGCGAATAATCAACAATAAATTCTTGGACGTGGTATAATTAACAATAATTAACCACTATAATAATTGAATAAATATAACTCAAGGTTGAGTTAGGAAACTTGCCTCTTCCACTATTTACAGCTACACAATATACTTATCTGCGTTTGAAAGACCTATAACCAATAATATCGGTCTCACAATTAGCACCATATTTTATAACACGTAACACTGTATTTTACAGTCAAACTTCTCTTAGGTATATTACCACATAGCCACATTAGTGTTTATAACCTATATAAAAACTTAACAAGTCTAACTAGTTCGGTCTGATTGGACTTCAGTCTTATCTTAGTGTTCTGGTCACCCTATCCGACAATTAACAAAGTTATTGTCAATTAAATTCGATTTCAAAGCTTCAATATTATATTAGATAAGTCAAATATCGTTAATAATATTTTTCGGAAGCTTTTAATAATTTATAAGCAATTATTATAATTTATAATAATTTTTCAAACACTTAAATTATTTTTAAATGATTTAATTATCAAATAATCTTATCATCATTAATATTTAATAATATAAAAATATTAATGTTATACTTGTCAAAATATTAAAGTTATTGTTAATAACTTAAAATATTTTTAAATTATCAATATTCCACTTAAATAATTTTTAAATTAATTAAAAATCATTTTTAAACCATCACCATTAATATTTAAATATTAATAAAATTATTATCAAAATATTAAAAGTCATTAATTATAACTTAAAATATTTTTTTCTCATTTTTAAATCAATAAAAATCATTTTTAATTCATTTATTTAATAAAATAATTAAATAAATCTAATATCATTAATATTAATTTATTAATGAGAATTCTCCAAAAATATTAAAAATTATATTTTATAATTCAAAATATTTTCTAACACTTTATTTTTATGTCAAATGATTTTTAAATCATTAAAATCATTTTTAGTTTATTTATTTAATTTAATAATTAAATAAATCTAATATCATTAATATTAAATTATTAATGAAAATTTTTCAAAAATATTAAAAGTTATATTTTATAACTCAAAATATTTTTAAATACATTATTCTTATTTAAAATAATTTTTCATAATATTAAATCATTTTCTTCTAATTTATTTAATACACTAATTAAATAAATTAAATACCTTTAATATTTAAATAATTATAAATATTAAAGAAAAATATTCCAATTGGTCAAAAATTATTTTTCATAATTTAAAATAATTTTTAAAACCACTTTTAATAATTTTTTATAATTTATTTCTATTTTTAAATAATTTTCGAAAAATCAAAAATTAGAAAATAATAAAACTGTCGCTAAAGACCTTTAGTGACACAAAGCATCGCTGTTGGTGTTCTTGAGCTCAAAAACACTGACAGCTTCGTGTTCAAGGTGCTCGGTTTGACCATCCTTATTTATCAATCCATGCATGTTCTGGACTTGCTTAAACATCAATTCTGTAGTAGTTATGTAATACTACTATTGACAACCAACATCTTGGTCTAACAACAAATCAGATGAAAGATCTGAGCTTTGAAAGTTCTTGTCAGACGGTTTCTGGGTTTTTCAGAAACCCAGGTAGTTCGACTAGTCACTTTCATGATCAATTTAATTTAGGTTCCGTTCATGATTCAAGTTGTAAGACCCCAACTTTTATAAATAAAAATGAATTTTCTATAAATATCATTTTTGAATATTATGGAGTTAATTTGATATAATGTTATTGTTATGGGTAATATTTATAAATTTTACAAAGTACGCAAGTTGTTATATAATATTCGATTGGTCGGAGAATATTCGTTTTAACAGGGAATATTCGTACAACGACACAATCATTGGTGGACCCCATAATGGAATTATTGTCGGATTGAGAAAACGACAAAAATATTTTATTAAAAATAACGGCGGAAGTTTTACCATTGATACTGTTGAACTACTCGGTAGTAAAAGTACAGTAATACGTGTGGTTGCATAGTAGCACACGGTATTGATTATTAATGCTTATGTGAGAAGTCGCTCAGTTTGATTCAATTATTGTCAGTTAATAATATGAATTATTTAGCGATAATGAAAATTTGTTTTTTCCGTATTATTAACGTAATAAAACAGAAACATCTTTTTATATAAAACAGAATACTTTATTAAAGTTATTCTATAAATAGAACATATTATATTTTATTTAAAAGATTTTTCTTTAAATATGGACCGACAGATTAAAGTAATCAATCTGGACCGTTCATGGAATAGTTACTATGCATTCCATTTTTCTATAAATAGCAGCTCATTCCTTCATTATTTCTTACGAATTCACTGAACTCTATAGAGAGAAACTATAGAGAGAAACTATAGAGAGAGAGAGAAGAAAAGTATTCTGCTACTTAACTACTTTCTTATTTCAGTTCTTCTTTAAAACGGTACGGGGTATTATTCTTTCTTATTCATGAAGAGAACTGTTGTTATTCTATTTCTTATTATTCTGTTGGAATAACCTGTATACGCGGTCTACCCTATACTTGGTGACATTATTCTATTATTCTATTAGAACATCCTGTCTGTGTGTTTTACACCAGACCTGGTTCCGTCTTTATTATTATTCTGTTGGAACATCCTGTCTGTGTGTTTTACACCGGGCCTGGTTCCGTCTTTATTATTATTCTGTTGGAATATCCTGTATGTGCATTTTATGCCGGACCTGGTTCCATCTTTATTATTATTCTGTTGGAATATCATGTCTGTTCGTTTTACGCCGGACCTGGTTCCATTATTTATTATTCTGTTGGAATAACCTGTCTGTGCGGTCTATCGCATGCATGATGATTTCTTTTGTTATTCCATTCTTTATTATGCTCAGTTGGTTAAGTTTTAACTTCTATACTCCATGAAATTTGTGGAATATCCTTGATAATTGCGTTTAATCCAGTATCTTTTCATGAAAATATTCTTCTAAGCATTCTTGAATTTTACTCCACAAAGCAGTATCATGTTGACAATTTGGACGTTGTTAATTCTTGGATAAATTAATTCTTGAACTTGTTTTATTGAATTCTTATATCATTGTCATCATCCTCATGTTTATAAAATGTTGAAAGTCATCTGTGGCCTGTAGTGCATAGATGAACTTGGTATGATTATGATCAGGGATTATTCGGTATAATCATGACCGTAATGTTACAAATGATGTGGTAAAAGTCCTCATTGGCCCGTAGTGCATTGATGGACAATTGTTGGCTAATCATGACAGTGTAGTGCAGGGGTGATTCGATGATGTGGATTATTTTATTAAGCTGAGTCCCAGCGATAACAGTGTTAAAAAACCTTTTAAATCATAGAAGATAGTAGATTTTATTTTCTACTTGACTCTTTTAATGGATTGCTTGTTCCGCTGCAGTTAAACTTGATGTTCGTTATATTTTATCAGTTTAACACTGTTGAAGGCTAATGATAATTTATTCTGTATTATCTTAGTCATAATATTTCTTACTGGGCTAGTTGAGCTCACCCTTTCTTTCACTGTTCTCTTTAGGAAATGAGAATATAGTTGGGACGAGTCGGGGAACGGAGTGATGGACCAGATGATAGTATTAGTAGTCCTCACTATTCTGTTAAATAGTGTGACAATAATTGGAATGAGGACTCCTTTTGAGTTTGTATAGTCTCTAGTAGACAATAATTGTATTCAAACTCACAGTTATGTTTTGTCGTATTGTACACGACAGTTGTATTAGTAAGTTGTATTTGTATTCTGTACCATGTATCTGACGACCCAAGATGGGTGATGTATACCTAATTTTGGGGGCGTCACAGTTGGTATCAAAGCTTAGGGATATGATCCCTGGCTAAGATGTGAGAATAGAACTAGGAGGGGAGAGACAGGGAATTCCTTCGCTAGTATGACCTACCTAAGTTTATTTGCATGGTATTTAATTGGTCGGTCAGAATATAAGGATAATATATGACATATCAATTAACTTTTGTTTTGTGGCAGTATCTGAAAATGGCATCCGAGAATGTTGAGAATAGCAATGGAGCACAGACGACTGTTGATTCACCACATATCAATAATCGGGACAATGTGCATCAGGAAGGCGACAATCCTCATGCAAACAACAATACTGACCATATGATAAATGATGGAATGTACAGAAGCTTTATGCAGTTCATGCAACAGCAGGCGAGAGCTGCTCCTGTTCAAAATGTAGATGGAAATACTGAAAACTCTCGGTCGGTCACTGCTAAACAGTTCAAGGAGCTGGGACCACCGGAGTTTAAGGGAGAGCCAAAACCACTTATAGCGGAAACATGGATAAAGCAGATCACCAAGAGCAAAAGGTTCCCTTTGCCGCCTTTATGTTGCGAGGAGAGGCAGATTACTGGTGGGAATCGATTAAGCGTACGTAACCTGCCGCACTGAAGATGTCTTGGGAGAAGTTCCAAGAGCTGTTCAATGACAAATACTTTCCCGAAAGTGTTTGACACATGAAGGAGGTAGAGTTCATCAAATTGGAGCAGAATAATATGACCGTGTCGCAGTATGAGGCTAAATTTGCTGAGTTGTCCCGGTTTGCGTCCCACTTGGTGGATAATGAAGAGCGAATGATGCAAATGTTTTAGCGAGGTTTGAAACCTGCGATACGTCAACATCTTATTTCTCATAAACTGTGTTTGTATTCAGATGTTGTGAATAAGGCTCAGTTAGTGGAGCGCGATAACGAGTTAACGCAACCAAAAGAGAGCAGTCGGCAAAATGATAATACCAGTGAGAGCAGTCATCGAAGCGGTGACAACAAGCGTGGTGGGAATCAACAGGCCAGAAATGGTAACCACTTCGGTGGTAATCAGGGCCAAAACAATAAGAATGATCATTTCAAGAAGAGGAGATTCAACAATGATGGAAAGACGTCAGCGCCAGCACCCGTTGTTAAGGAAGGAGAACGACCACCTATCATATGTTTCAAATGCGGAGGGGAGGGGCACATCAGTCCAAACTGTGTGATGCCGTCTAAAGCATGTTATAATTGTGGAAGAGAAGGTCATTTAGCTCGATTTTATCGTTTACCAAAAACAAGTTCAGCCAGGATGGAGGCACCAAAGGCCGTCCCAGAAAAGTCAAAATCGGTAGTGCAAGGGAAAGCGTTTGTTGTGACCTCCCAGAAAGCAAGGAACCCGAATGAGGTCATCACGGGTAAGCTTATCATAAACTCTAACGAAGTCTATACTTTATTTGATACCGGTTCTACCCATTCTTTTATTTCTCCTACTTGCGCTCATCGATTAAATTTGACTTCGGAGAAATTAGACTTTGACTTATCTGTTGAAACTCCATTGGGAGAAACCTTCATTACATCCACGATTTATAAGACTTGTTTGGTTCAAGTTGGTACCCACACATTACCTGTCGATCTGATTTCATTAAAAATACTTGCATTTGACGTGATTCTAGGGATTGATTGGTTAACTACTCATCATGCAAAAATTGATTATTTTCGTAAGGTTGTTAGCTTTCATATTCCTAATCGACCTATTATGCGAATTCAAGCAACCAAACCATTAAAATCAATCGCTGTCATCTCAAGCCATAAAGCTATTCGTTTATTGAAAAACGGATGTCAAGCTTTCTTAGCTCATGTCACGGATGTAAACAAAAATACGTCAGTTTTGAATGATATTTCTATTGTTAATAAATTCCCTGACGTATTCCCTAAAGAACTTCCTGGCCTACCCCCAGAGCGTGAAATTAAATTTTATATCGACCTTGAACCCGGTACAAAACCTATTTCCAAAGTCCCATATCGAATGGCTCCAATTGAACTTCAGGAGTTAAAGATCCAACTGCAAGAATTGTTAGACATTGGCTTTATTCGTCCTAGTACTTCTCCTTGGGGTGCTCCTGTTCTATTCGTGAAGAAGAAAGATGGAAGTATGCGACTTTGTATTGATTATCGGGAGTTGAATCATGTCACCATCAAAAACAGGTACCCATTGCCACGTATTGATGACCTGTTTGACCAGTTGCAAGGAGCACAATTCTTTCAAAGATCGATCTTCATTCTGGATATCATCAGCTGAAGGTTAGAACTGAGGATATTCCAAAGACGACTTTCAGAACTCGGTACGGGCATTATGAATTCCTAGTCATGTCCTTTAGATTGACTAATGCTCCTACTTCCTTCATGGATATGATGAACCGAGTATTCAAGGAATATTTGGATCACTTTGTGGTCGTCTTTATTGATGACATCCTTATTTATTCCAAAAGTCGTGAAGATCATGAGCAACACTTGAGGCCGGTACTCCAAAAGCTTCGTGAATACAAGTTTTATGTCAAGTTGGAGAAATGCGAGTTCTGGCTGGAGGAGGTAGCATTCCTTGGGCACGTAGTATCAAGTCGTGGAATATCTATTGACCCGGCAAAGATTGAAGCTATTCAAAGCTGGGAGCAACCTAAATCAGTAGTCGAAGTACGTAGCTTTCTCGGTTTAGCTGGTTATTATCGGAGATTCGTGGAAGGATTTTCTCGAATCACTACTCCACTAACTCAGCTGACTCAGAAAGATACAAAGTCCGGTTGGAGCGAAGAATGTGATAAGAGTTTTCAAGAACTCAAGAGGAGACTCATTTCAGCACCTGTTCTAACAATACCATCTGGCTCGGAGGGATTTGTCATCTACAGTGATACTTCGAGCAAAGGGTTGGGATGCATTCTCATGCAACATGGAAAAGTCATAGCCTATGCATCAAGACAACTCAAGGAATATGAGAGGAATTATCCTACTCATGATCTAGAGTTGGCAGCTGTTGTCTTTGCAGTTAAAATTTGGAGGCATTACTTGTATGGGGAGAAGGTGGAGATCTTTACGGATCATAAAAATCTCAAATATTTTTTCACTCAAAAGGAACTCAACATGCGACAACGACGTTGGCTTGAACTGTTGAAAGATTATGATCATACCATTCAATACCATCCTGAAAAAGCGAACGTGGTAGCTGACGCATTGAGTAGAAGATCATATGCAAGTACGAGTGCGATATTGTCAACACAAAGGCCCATTTTGTGTGACTTGCAAAGGATAGAGATAGAGTTAAAGACTCCAGGGACCCATGTGATGATGGCGAATATACGAGTAGAACCGACTTTAATCGATAAAGTTAAAGCTGCTCAAGCTACAGACCTAGAGCTGATGCGTATGAGGAAGAAAGTGCAAGAAGGTGCTATGCTGGAAGTAAGAATCGATGAAGAAGGAATACTTCGAGTCAACTCCAGACTTTGTGTTCCTAACGACCCTGATTTAAAGTATGAAATCATGATGGAGGCGCACAACACACCGTTTGCAATCCATCCTAGGAGTACCAAAATGTATCATGATCTTCGTCATACATTTTGGTGGGGCAATATGAAGCGAGAGATAGCGCTGTTTATCTCAAGGTGTCTAACTTGTCAACGAGTCAAGGCGGAGCATCAAGTACCAAAAGGTCCATTGCAACCACTTGAAATTCCAAAATGAAGTGGGAGCACATTACCATGGATTTCGTTACCGATCTTCCTAAGGTTTCTCAAGGTATTGATGCGATTTGGGTCATTGTTGATAGATTGACCAAGTCTGCTCATTTTTTATCGATACGAGAAACTTATACACTTGAACGTCTTGCTCGTATGTACATAAACGAGATTGTAAGACTGTATGGTATGCCAGTATCCATAGTTTCTGACCGAGACCCAAGATTCACTTCACAATTTTGGGTTAGCTTACAAAAAGCTATGGGCACGAATTTACGATTTAGTTCGGCATATCATCCTCAGACGGACGGACAATCAGAGAGGACTATTAAAACTCTGGTAGATTTATTAAGACTCTGTGTCCTTGACTTCAAGGGAAGTTGGGACAATTTCTTATCATTGGTGGAGTTTTCCTACAACAACAGTTATCAAGCAAGTATTGGCATGGCTCCATTCGAAGCGTTGTATGGAAGAAAGTGTCATTCTCCAGTATGTTGGGATGAGGTGGGTGAAGAAACGTTGTTGGGACCGGAGTTGGTACGTATGACTACAGAAAAGATTCAAACGATCCGACAACATATAAAAACCTCACAAGATCGATAAAAGAGTTATGCTGATCTTCATCGAAAGGACGTGGAATTTGATATAGGAGATCATGTGTTCTTACGTGTTGCTCTATGGAAAGGAGTTACGAGATTTGGAAAGAGAGGAAAGCTCAATCCTCGATTCATCGGTCTATTTTTAATCCTCGATCGAGTAGGAACTGTGGCTTATAGACTCGCTTTACCGCCAAATATGTCTCGTGTTCATAACGTTTTTCACATATCCATGTTACGTAAATATGTGGACTGTTAGAACTTGACGAAATAGCGGAGGATTTGACGTATGAAGAAGTTCCTGTTCAAATCTTGGATAAGAAGGAACATATTCTACGCTCCAAGGTTATACCTCAAGTCAAAGTTTTGTGAAAAAATCACGATGTTGAAGAAATGACTTGGGAGTTAGAATCTGAAATGAAGTTAAGGTATCCTTACCTCTTCGACATACCAGGTACGTACCCAAATTTCGAGGGCGAAATTTCATAAGAAGGGGAGGTTGTAAGACCCCAACTTTTATAAATAAAGATGAATTTTCTATAAATATCATTTTTGAATATTATGGAGTTAATTTGATATAATGTTATAGTTGTGGGTAATATTTATAAATTTTGTAAAGTACGCAAGTTGTTATATAATATTTGATTGGTCGGGGAATATTCGTTTTAACAAAAAATATTCGTACAACGGCACAATTATTGGTGGACCCCACAACGAAATTATTGTTGGATTGAGAAAACGACAAAAATATTTTATTAAAAATAACGGCGGAAGTTTTACCATTAATAATGTTGAACTACTCGGTAGTAAAAGTATAGTAATACGTGTGGTTGCATAGTAGCACACGGTATTGATTATTAATGCTTATGTGAGAAGTCACTCAGTTTGATTCAATTATTATCAGTTAATAATATGAATTATTTAGAGATAATGAAGTTTTGTTTTATTCGTATTATTAACGTAATAAAACAGAAACATCTTTTTATATAAAACATAATACTTTATTAAAGTTATTCTATAAATAGAATATATTATATTTTATTTAAACGATTTTTCTTTAAATATGGACCGTCCGATTAAAGTAATCAATCTGGACCGTTCATGGATTAGTTACTATGCATTCCATTTTTCTATAAATAGCAGCTCATTCCTTCATTATTTCTTACGAATTCACTGAACTCTAGAGAGAGAAACAATAGAGAGAAACTATAGAGAGAGAGAAGAAAAGTATTCTGCTACTTAACTACTTCCTTATTTCAGTTCTTCTTTAAAACGGTAAGGGGTGTTATTCTTTCTAATTCATGAAGAGAACTGTTGTTATTCCATTACTTATTATTCTGTTGGAATAACCTGTATACGCGGTCTACCCTATACTTGGTGACATTCTTCTATTATTCTGTTGGAACATCTTGTTTGTGTGTTTTACAACGGACCTGGTTCCGTCTTTATTATTATTCTGTTGGAACATCCTGTCTGTGTGTTTGACACCGGACCTGGTTCCGTCTTTATTATTATTCTGTTGGAATATCCTGTCTGTGCGTTTTACGCCGGACCTGGTTCCATTATTTATTATTCTGTTGAAATAACCTGTCTGTGAGGTCTATCGCATGCATGGTTATTTCTTTTATTATTCCATTCTTTATTATACTCAGTTGGTTAAGTTTTAACTTCTATACTCTATGAAATTTGTGGAATATCCTTGATAATTGCGTTTCGTCTAGTATCTTTTCATGAAAATATTCTTCTAAGCATTCTTGAATTTTACTCCACAAAACAGTATCATGTTGACAATTTGGACGTTGTTAATTCTTGGATAAATTAATTCTTGAACTTGTTTTATTGAATTCTTATATCATTGTCATCATCCTCATGTTTATAAAATGTTAAAAGTCATCTGTGGCCTGTAGTGCATAGATGGACTTGGTATGATTATGACCAGGGATTATTCGGTATAATCATGACCGTAATGTTACAAATGATATGGTAAAAGTCCTCATTGGCCCGTAGTGCATTGATGGACAGTTGTTGGCATGATCATGACCATTAATGAATACACGAATATCCTTGGCTGTAGTGCAGGGGTGATTCGATGATGTGGATTATTTTATTAAGCTGAGTCCTAGCGATAACAGTGTTGAAAAACCTTTTAAATCGTAGAAGATAGTAGATTTTATTTTCTACTTGACTCTTTTAATGGATTGCCTGTTTCGCTGCAGTTAAACTTGATGTTCGTTATATTTTATCAGTTTAACACTGTTGAAGGCTAATGATAATTTATTCTGCATTATCTTAGTCATAATATTTCTTACTGTGCTAGTTGAGCTCACCCTTTCTTTCACTGTTCTCTTCAGGAAATGAGAATATAGCTGGGACGAGTCGGGGAACGGAGTGATGAACCAGATGATAGAATTAGTAGTCCTCACTATTCTGTTAAATAGTGTGACAATAATTGTAATGAGAACTCCTTTTGGTTTGTATAGTCTCTAGTAGACAATAATTGTATTTAAACTCACAGTTATATTTTGTCGTATTGTACACGACAATTGTATTAGTAAGTTGTATTTGTATACTGTACCATGTATCTGACGACCCAAGATGTGACGCCCCCAAAATTAGGTATACATCACCTATCTTGGGTCGTCAGATACATAGTACAGAATACAAATACAACTGATTAATACAACTGTCGTGTACAATACGACAAAACATAAACTGTGAGTTTGAATACAAATATTATCTTCTAGAGAGTATTCATACTCAAAAGGAGTCCTCATTACATTTATTAACACACCATTACATAGAATAGTGAGGACTACTAACTAATACTATCATTCGGACCATCACTCCGTTCCCCGACTTGCCCAGCTACGTTCTCATTTCCTGAAGAGAACAGTGAAAGAAAGGGTGAGCTCAACTAGCCCAGTAAAAAATATTATGACTAAGATAATGCAGAATAAATTATCATTAGCCTTCAACAATGTTAAACTGATAAAATATAATAGACATCAAGTTTAACTGCAGCGGAACAAGCAATCCATTAAAAGAGTCAAGTAGAAAATAAACTCTACTATCTTTTATGATTTAAAAGGTTTTTCAACACTGCGATCGCTGAGACTCAGCTTAATAAAATAATCCACATCATCGAATCACCCCTGCACTACGGCCAAGGATATTCGTGTATTCATTAATGGTCATGATCATGCCAACAACTGTCCATCAATGCACTACGGGCAAATGAGGACTTTTACCACATCATTTGTAACATTACGGTCATGATTATACCGAATAATCCCTGGTCATAATCATACCAAGTCCATCTATGCACTACAGGCCACATATGACTTTCAATATTTTATAAACATGAGGATGATGACAATGATATAAGAATTTAATAAAACAAGTTCAAGAATTAATTTATCCAGGAATTAACAACGTCCAAATTGACAACATGATACTGCATTGTGAAGTAAAATTCAAGAATGCTTAGAAGAATATTTTCTTGAAAAGATACTGGATGAAACGCAACTATCAAGGATATTCCATAAATTTCATGGAGTATAGAAGTCAAAACTTAACCAACTGAGTATAATAAAGAATGGAATAACAAAAGAAATCACCATGCATGCGATAGACCGCACAGACTGGTTATTCCAACAGAATAATAAATAATGGAACCAGGTCCGGCGTAAACGCACAGACAGGATATTCCGACAGAATAATAAATAATGGAACCAGGTCCGGCGTAAAACACACAGACAGGATGTTCCAACAGAATAATAATAAAAATGGAACCAGGTCCGGTGTAAAACACACAGACAGGATGTTCCAACAGAATAATAAACGGAACCAGGTCCGGTGTAAAACACACAGACAGGATGTTCCAACAGAATAATAGAAGAATGTCACCAAGTATAGGGTAGACCGCGTATACTGGTTATTCCAACAGAATAATAACGAATGGAATAACAGAAGTTCTCTTCATGAATATAAAAGAAATAATATTCCATACCTTAAAAGAACTGGATATTGGAAAAGTGATGTAGCAGAATACTTTTATTCTCTCTCTCTCTTATTCTCTCTATACTTTCTCTCTCTATAGCTTGAATGAATTCGTGAAAAATAATGAAGCCCTAGGCCTCTATTTATAGAAAAACTGAGGGTGGCTCTTGGTCTTAACGAAGGGTCAAATGACTCTTGGTCTTAACGAAGGGTCAAATGACTCTTGGTAATATTGAAGGGACAACTACTATTGACGAAAGTAATTACTATTGACCAAGGTAAATACTATTGACGAAGGTAAATAATATTGACGACGGTAATTACTATTGACGAAGAGACTCTTAGATGATGACATATGGCCCCCCATAAAATAACCAAACTTACCACAACGTCTCAATTATTGATTTAATAATATAACATATTATACAGATGATACTATGACAATAATTTAAGAGATATGATGCAGCAATTACTGTAGCAATAATTGAGTATAGTTGAGTGACTTCTCACGTAAGCATCAATAATCAATACCGTGTGCTACTATGCAACCACGCGTATTACTGTACTTTTACTACCGAGTAGTTCAACAGTTTTAACGGTTTTAACGGTAACACCTCAGCCGTTATTTTTATAGAAAGATAATTCTGTCGTTTTCTCAATCCGACAATAATTCTGTTGTGGGGTCCACCAATGATTGTGCCGTCGTACGAATATTCCCCGACAAAAAGAATATTCTCCGACCAAACGAATATTTTATAACAACTTGCTTACTTTGCAAAATTTATAAATATTACCTACAACTATAACATTATATCAAATTAACTCCATAATATTCAAAAATGATATTTATAGAAAATTCATCTTTATTTATAAAAGTTGGGGTCTTACACAAGATGGGTGATGCATACCTAATTTTGGGGGCGTCACACAAGTGATATAATGGTTCAAATCTATAGTATACATGACAAGGAACATTACTATAACAACAAATCAGTTTAACAACAACAGATCCACAAGCTATGACTCGGTCAAAGCTTGTCAGAAAAAACGTTCATACACTTTTCTGGAAATTCCAGAAATGCAAAATCAGTGCAAGTGGACTACTTTGATCACTTGCTACGATCGATCTGTTGATGTTATAAATGATCTAAAACCATGGATCTATAGTCCAGACAACAGGAAAGAAACTGGTTACCATAACATTAACATATCACATAACAATTGTCAAATATATTGCTTAGAAAATCATGTCAGACGCTGATTACACTTTATGGGTTACCTAGAATTCTACTCGGTCTTGGTCGGTCAACCAACTTTGACCGATTATAACTTGAAATCTGAAAATCGAATTGCTTGGATTCCACTTCCAGATCACATACCATATGTCAGGCTACAAGTATAAAGCTTAAAACAAATAAAAACATAAACACATAAATTTCTAAGGCTACTGACATTTGCTTGTCAGACCAAAAATTTGTTCCTAGACAGTTTTTGAAAAACTTAATTTTAACTCACTTTGATGCTATGGATCTATGATAGATCATCATAGATCACCATAAAACATCTTTTAACAAACATCTAAACACATAAATACTAACTCCATCTTAGCATACAAGATCAAAAAATTAATTTAGGGTTTAAAACTTTCTAGTTCAAATCTTTTATCTTGATCTCCAAATCTGTTCTTGGCGATATAGAGGGTGTATTTGGGACTGATTCACTTGTGAATTTCGAATGATTAAAGAGAGAGAGAGAAAGTTGTTGGAGAGTTGGTACACAAATGGGCCACTTATGATGACATTCTCTCTCTTTAATCTATATATAATATGATATATGTATATGGCTGATGAATTAGACTGATTTGCTGGAGTTTAATGAGTCACAAAGGTCAAATTAGTTTGTGAACAACTAAAGTTATTGTCACATTTTACAAGTTACCAATTAAATAATGTAAAATGGGTAATTTTGACATTTGTAATATAATTTTAATGGTAATCTAGACATTTGTCCAACCCTTAGGGTTTAACCCTAAGGTTTTAACCCTTAGGTTTTACAACACTAACTTTCTAGGATTTTCTAAATTAGGGTTTTAATTAAAAAATTAAGATTTCTAAAACTATAATTAGGGTTTACCAATTGCATTAAGTTTACTAATCACATTAAAGTTTAGTAATCACATTAGGCTTGCTAATTAGGATTAGGATTAGGATTTCCCGGCATACGATTAAGGTTTCTAACTGTGCGTTAGGTTTTTAATCTCTTATTAGGGTTTACTAATTTTAAACCTTATCCGATCAGTCATTGATCAATAATTTTATACAATACAAACTCATACATATTAATATAATTATCGTAATTATATTTTCTATCGAATCCCTATCCAAAATTAGGGTTAGGGTTTCTAAAGTTGTTAAGCACAACTCTGCTCTAATTTCTCAGTCAATACACAAATTGACTAATTCTCGAGACTCGTATCACAGATACTCAGTACAATATTAAATAAAAAAAATTATTTATAAAATTTTGATTATTCGAAATCCCGGGTTATCACATTCACCCCTCCTTAAAAGGATTCCGTCCACGGAATCACCGTTTTCTTATTCTCTATAATCTTTTAAAGTTGTATCATCAATTCATTTTTATCAACACAATATTATTTTGTGTTTCAAATTCTAACCTGTGACTTGAATCTATAAAAGAAAACAGTTCATAGAAATATCTGACTCATATTACTCGCGTAATTTAAGTATTAAGCTAAATCGTTACCTGCTACCACCTCCTAGGCAGCCACCGTATCCTGCGCCGTCATGTTGAATGTATGGGCGGTTGATCTTCCTGGCTGTACAGGTCCTCGATTTGCCAAGGTTCCACCAGCGGGTCCCTTGTTGACTCTTTCCTTATCCGCATTCTTCTTCAGACAGTTTTGAACCAAATAATCAGTCGATCCACATAAATAACAACCTTGTATCTTCTTTGGACTGGGGCAATTGGGTGACATGTGCCCCTCTTGCCCGCAGTTATAGCAGACTCCTTTCTTCTTCAGACAAACTCTTGGATGATTCTTTCCATAGTTCGCACAAGGCTTTCCTCCTTTCTTATTCCCTCCTATCTTGCTACCCGATTGGGTATTCTCACTCCATTTTCTCTTATTCGGGTTACTACCACCACTGCTTCCTCCATCACTTATCTTCTTCTTCTTCTCCTGATGAAATCGAGATGCAGCTTCGCTCCCTCCTTTAGTAATTAAAGCTTTCTCTAATAAAGCCGCAAATGTATTGATCTGCAATACCGCTACCTTGTTGAATATCCCCGACTTCAGTCCATTCTCGAATCTTCTTGCTTTTCTCGCCTCTGTGTCCACCTGATGCAGCATAAATCTTGCTAACACGTTGAATTTGGCAGCATATTCAGACACCGACATATTCTCCTGCTTCAGTTCCAAAAACTTAACTTCCATCCGAGCTTGCATACTCGGTGTGAAGTAGATCTCAAAGAACAACTCCTTAAATCTTGCCCACGTCACCACAGCTGTACTAGCTCTCGCTTGATTAGTCTCCAACCAGTAATCGGCTTCTCCCTTCATCAGATATGTTACAAAAGCTGTATTCTGCTCTTCTGCCACACGCGCAATAATGAATGCTTTCTCTATTTCTTTTACCCAAGTTTGGGCTTTAATTGGATCGGTGGTTCCCTTGAATTCTAGCAGTCCCACCTCTTTAAAGTCCTTCAAATTAGTCAATCTATCAGCTGACTGTTCTCTTGCTCTTCCTATTGCTGCTGGCTCTCTATTCCCCATAGCTTCGGCTATCATATTTGCAAAGTTTTGCATCGGGTTAGCTTGACCTTCTTTATTATTTACTGACTATTCTTCTCGTTGATTTTGATTTTGTCGTCTAGGAGTCATGATCTGATTTAAATAAAAATCTTATATTAATTCTCTTTCTCTACACAGATTCTTAATACAATAAGAATTCAACACATAGTTCTCATGTAATCGCACATTTATTCAAATAGCACATAGTACATTTAGTACTTAACACATATTACTATCCCTTTTTAAATCATATCAGGATTAACAACACAACTTTACATAAAAGGTTGTAATTCTCCATTCACACATAGTTATTCCCAGTTCATCAAACTTACCACACTTATGAGTTCAGGAACTTGCCACAATTACATGAGTGTATGAACTTATCCTAGTTAGACCTTTGGCGTCCATTCGTTGAGGGGTTCAAAATATTTCATATAATTATGAGTCATTAACTTACTATAAGTATGAGTTTTAAGAACACACAAATTAATCTTAATCTTAATCCTATATTCATATAGAAGTTAAAGATTTCATTCATACAAACATATTTATATTTACATATGCTCACACATCGTTTTTGATATTACAACACTTAATATCATAGTCTTCTACCAAAAGTTACTAACGCTTAAACTTAAGCTACCTATTGTCCACTCCCTTCACTAGTTTTCTTCTTATTGGGACACTTGCTGAATTCATGACCTGTTCTACCACATGAGAAAAACTTCCTCATATTCGGCTTAGGATAATGCAAAGAAATATGTCTTTCTTGCTTACAGTTGAAGCACACGTTCTTCTACATCATGCATTCTCCCACATGAGTCTTTCCACACTTGATGCAAGCTTGCCTCTTCTTCGGGTTTAAATTTTCAGAGTTGTTGTTGTCTTTTTCCCTCTTTCTCTTAGTCTTGCCCTTCTTGCTAGTTCCTTCAGATGATCCACCACCTTCAATCTTCATCCTATCCACCTGCGCCTTCAACTCATTCTGTTCTTCAGTCATTTCGCGTAACGCTCACTCCGTCTTCCACAACTCCTCTAAGAGAAACACTTTACTCTGGAGTTCCTAGACTTCTGTAGATAGTTAATCTTGTTTTTCAACTTTAATCTTATTCTTTTTCCCTACCCTAGCTTGCTTAGACTCTGTCTCCTCATCACCACTCAGATGTATCTCGGGATAATCGTCATGATCGCACCCCAGATTGACTATAGGTTCATCTTCTCCCACCTTCTCAACTGATTCGCTTTACGCTGGCACCTCGACTTTTGGCATTGGTGCAACAGCCGCTAGCATCTCCGCACTCATTCTATCTTCTCCAGACATCCTACAATCAGTTTAAATAACTTGATTAGTACTTCACCAGTACAACATTCTCACACTATGTGTCCAAATATCTCATTATTGATGCACTTCGATAATCCCTCAATTAGAACTCTAAATAAGTTTTCTAGATTTCGCTTATGGTTATAATCCTAGGGTTTTCCCCATCCCACTTAAGGCTTATAACCTACAGCTTTGATACCAACCTGTGACGCCCCCAAATCTGGGTTACCTGACCCCCGAGTTTGGTGTTCACGATCCACAATATAATACCATCTAACTACCCATTCATATAGAAATAGTAATACATATCACATTAACATATGTTGTTAATACATTAGTCTCAGGCTCTCTAACCTTAACATTACAAACTTATCCCTTAGTTAAACAAAAAGGGTTTACAAACATAACATAATAATATGCTAATCATAACTAATTTATCATGATGCCTTTTCCTTTATTCTTCACTGCACCTTCTGACACTTCGTTCCTAGCTGAAAAGTTTTATATATAGCAAGGGTGAGCAACAAATTTGCCCCGTAAGTTAAGACATACAATAAATGTATAAGAATCAATAAGAATAGACTATCTATTTTGATAGAATGAAAGCAAAGTTCGGGAAACTTTGAAATAGCTTAACAAAGCTTTAATAATTAACAATTCTTCTCATAATCTATGCAACATAATAATTTGATAATGAAAGAGTACAACGCTTTTAAAGTTTCTGCGATATTCTAATGAATAATCAAGAATCAATTCTACGCAATAACAAAGTGGAATATTTTCCAGATTTATGCTGAGTGATCCATTGGATCTTGAACTTCTCTTCTCGGGTATATATCAGAGTTTTACTTTGATATATGCGCAGGTGTATCAGATAACCATAAAAATTAAATCATACCCTTCTGCAAGTACTTAGAGCCGGCCAACTCCTTGTACCCTATATTATGCATAATACTTAAGTCGCGCGCAATGATCAAATATACGATCAAAAATGTTTCCTTTATATAAAAGGTTATTCTTCTCAGTCTTAGAATCAAGATTTGATTTAACAAAGAAATTCAATGATTTCAATATCTAATCACTTCACTTCTCTTCTCTTCTCAAACCTATCAAATTTTCTTTTTCGATCTAGCCGATACAACTGGCATTGATCTATCAATAATAATTAAATTCTCTTATCTTCTCTTCTCGAACCTATCAAGTTCTAACAAATGTTCGTCTAGCCAGAATAATTAGCTAAGACATTTCTCAACATAATTCGATAATAAACATGAATTATCTGTACTGTCAATATTAGCTTTTACAGATATAAATATCCAACAACAGTAATTCTACGAATATATATTTTTCGAATCAGTAATTCAATTTGAATTATTAAACATGCACTAACTGCGAATAATCAACAATAAATTCTTGGACGTGATATAATTAACAATAATTAACCACTATAATAATTGAATGAATATAACTCAAGGTTGATTTAGGAAACTTGCCTCTTCCGCTGTCTATAGCTACACAATATACTTATCTGGGTTTGAAAGACCTATAACCAATAATATCGGTCTCACAATTAGCACCATATTTTATAGCATGTAACATTGTATTCTACAATCAAACTTCTCCTAGGTACATTACCATATAGCCACATTAGTGTTTATAACCTATATAAACACTTAACAAGTCTAACTAGTTTGGTCTAGTTGGATTTCGGTCTCATCTCAGTGTTCTGGCCACCCTATCCGACAATTAAGACAATTATTGTCAATTAAATTTGGTTTCAAAGCTTTAATATTATATTAGATAAGTTAAATATCGTTAATAATATTTTTCGGAAGTTTTTAATAATTTATAAGCAATTAATATAATTTATAATAATTTTTCAAACACTTAAATCATTTTTAAATGATTTAATTATCAAATAATCTTATCATCATTAATATTTAATAATATAAAAATATTAATGTTATACTTGTCAAAATATTAAAGTTATTGTTAATAACTTAAAATATTTTTCAATTATCAATATTATACTTAAATGATTTTTAAATTAAATAAAAATTATTTTTAAACCAGCATCATTAATATTTAAATATTAATGAAATTATTATTAAAATATTAAAAGTCATTAATTATAACTTAAAATATTTTTTAAATATTTTTTTCTCATTTTTAAATCAATAAAAATCATTTTTATTTTATTTATTTAATATAATAATTAAATTAATCTAATAGCATTAATATTAATTTATTAATGAGAATTCTCCAAAAATATTGAAAATTATATTTTATAATTCAAAATATTTTCTAACACTTTATTCTTATTTCAAATGATTTTTAAATCATTAAAATCATTTTTAACTTATTTGTTTAATTTAATAATTAAATAAATCTAATATCATTAATATTAAATTATTAATAAAAATTCTCTAAAAATATTAAAAGTTACATTTTATAACTCAAAATATTTTTAAATACATTATTCTTATTTAAAATAATTTTTTATAATATTAAATTATTTTCCTCTAATTTATTTAATACACTAATTAAATAAATTAAATACCTTTAATATTTAAATAATTATAAATATTAAAGAAAAATATTCCAATTGGACAAAAATTATTTTTCATAATTTAAAATAATTTTTAAAACCATTTTTAATAATTTAAAATAATTTATTTCTATTTTTAAATAATTTCCGAAAAATTAGAAATTAGAAAATAAGAAAGCCGTCGCTTAAGACCTTTAGCGACACAAAGCGTCGCTGTTTGTGTTCTTGAGCTCAAGAACACTAACAGCTTCGTGTTCAAGGTGCTCGGTTTGACTAGCCTTATTTATCAATCCATGCATGTTCTGGACTTGCTTAAACATCAATTCTGTAGTAGGTATGTAATACTACCATTGACAACCAACATCTTGGTCTAACAACAATTCAGATGAAAGATCTGAACTTTGAAAGTTCTTGTCAGACAGTTTCTGGGTTTTTCAAAAACCTAGGTAGTTCGACCAGTCACTTTCATGCTCAATTTAATCTAGGTTCCGTTCATGATTCAAGTGATCTAATGGTTCAAATCTATAGTATACATGACAAGGAACATTACTATAACAACAAATCAGTTTAACAACAACAGATCCACAAGCTATGACTCGATCAAAGCTTGTTAGAAAAAACGTTCATACACTTTTTTGGAAATTCCAGAAATGCAAAATCAATGCAAGTGGACTACTTTGACCACTTGTTACGATCGATTTGTTGATGTTATAAATGATCTAAAACCATGGATCTATAGTCCAGACAACAGGAAAGAAACTGGTTACCATAACATTAACATATCACATAACAACTGTCAGATATATTGCTTAGAAAATCATGTCAGACGCTGATTACACTTTCTGGGTTACCCAGAATTCTACTCGGTCATGGTCGGTCAACCGACTTTGACCGATTATAACTTGAAATTTGGAAATCGAATTGCTTGGATTCCACTTCTAGATCACAGACCACATGTCAGGCTACAAGTATAAAGCTTAAAACAACTCAAAACATAAATACATAAAGACCTAAGGCTATTGACATTTGCTTGTCAGACCAAAACTTTGTTCTTGGACAGTTTTTGAAAAACTTAATTTTTACTCACTTTGATTCTATGGATCTATGATAGATCATCATACATCACCATAAAACATCTTCTAACAAACATCTAAACACATAAATACTAACTCTATCTTAGCATACAAGATCAAAAAATTAATTTAGGGTTTATACCTTTCTAGTTCAAATCTTTGATCTTGATCTCTAAATCTGTTCTTAGTGATCTAGAGGGTGTATTTGGGACTGATTCACTTGTGAATTTCAAATGATTAAAGAGAGAGAGAGAGAGAGTTATTGGAGAGTTGGTACACAAATGGGCCACTTATGATGACATTCTCTCTCTTTAATCTATAAATAATATGATATATGTATATGGCTGATGAATTGGACTGATTTGCTAGAGTTTAATGAGTCACAAAGGTCAAATTAGTTGGTGAACAACTAAAGTTATTGTCACATTTTATAAGTTACCAATTAAATAATGTAAAAAGGGTAATTTTGACATTTGTAATATTATTTTAATGGTAATCTAGACATTTGTCCAACCCTTAGGGTTTAACCCTAAGGTTCTAACCCTTAAGTTTTACAACACTAACTTTCTAGGATTTTCTAAATTAGGGTTTTAATTAAAAAATTAAGATTTCTAAAACTATAATTAGAATTTACCAATTATACTAAGTTTACTAATCACATTAAAGTTTAGTAATCACATTAGGCTTGCTAATTAGGATTAGAGTTTCCTAATTAGGTTTTAGGATTCCCGGATTCAAAATTAGGGTTTTCCGACATACGATTAAGGTTTCTAACTGTGCATTAGGGTTTCTAATCCTGAGATTAGGGTTTCTAATATTTTATTAGGGTTTACTAATTTTAAACCTTATCCGATCAATCATTGATCAATAATTATATAGAGTACAAACACATACATATTAATATAATTATCTTAATTATATTTTCTATCGAATCCCTATCCAAAATTAGAGTTAGGTTTTCTAAAGCTGTTAAGCACAACTCTACTCTAATTTCTCAGTCAATACACAAATTGACTAATTCTCGAGACTCGTATCACAGATACTCAGTACAATACTAACAGTCAATATTCAATAAAAAAAAATTATTCGTAAAATATAGATTATTCTAAATCCTGGGTTATCATAGGAAGGATCTAGGTCAATTTCAGAACACATACAGTGCCAATAACAACAACCATCCAAACTTCTGTTGGTCAAATAACCAAGGAAATAAACAGAGTCAGTTTCAACCAAATAACCAATTTCAGTCACAGTCAGCTCAGCAATAGTTTTCACCAAGACCACCTTATCCACCTGGATTTTCTCAACAACAACATCATACTCCAGCTGCACCTCAGCAAGAAAAGAAATCAGAAATGGAGGAGATGATGATGAAATACATGGTGAACACAGAGGTGATGATTAAAAGCCAAGTAGTGGCTATTAAAAATCTTGAAACTTAAATGGGTCAAATGGCTAGCATGCTCAACAATAGACCCTAGGGTTCATTGCCAAGCACAACAGAGGAAAATCCAAGAAGAGAAAGGAAGGAACAATGTTAGGCGATCACACTCAGGTCTGGGAAACAGGTTGTAAGAAATCAACCAGGCGCGCCCGCGCCATGTTTATAAGGGGAGGACGCGCAGCCGCGCGAGGCAGGAAAGTTGTCTGTTGAGAAATTAAATGATGAAGATTCTGGACAATAGCAGGAAGAGGAGAATAAAGCAGGTTCAGTTGAGAAGCCCGTGAATAAAATACCACCAGTTCACCCTCCGGTTCCTTATCCACAAGGATTGCACAAGGAAGACAGGTAGTTTAGTAAGTTCTTGGAGGTATTCAAAAAGTTGCAGATTAACATACCTTTCGCTGAGGCATTGGACCAGATGCCTAGTTATGCAAAATTTATGAAGGGTATTGCTGAGTGGGATTTATACCTGTGAATTAAATCCTTTTGTTGCTTAAGTTGTCGCCTATTTTCAATCTTTTAGTTAGCTTTTATATATTTATATTATTGTTTTTAAGTTTAAGTTCTCTACAGGCAAGCTTTACATATTATTCAAGCTTTTTTGGGCATTTTTCCTGTACTAGCACTGCAGCGCCAGTGTTACACTTGGGAGCCGCGACGCAGCGCTGGCAATTCTTGAACCCACTGTGAAGTGGCGCCCCGAAGCCATTGGCAGTAAAATGATCCGCACCGCAGTGCCGGATGTAGCTAAGAGCTACTGGAAACTTGTGCCCCGGTGCCAAGAGCCAGCGCCTCAGCGCAAAGGCCGGTGCCCCAGCTCTACAGACGGCGCCCCAGCGCCACCACTCGTGCCCCAGCGTCGCTTGTTAAGCCTATGCTCGCGCCGCAGTGCGAGCTCCGGTGCCCAAGCACTAAAGAGTCTTTAATGACCTAGAAGAAAGAGGGGGCAAGTATATATAGAAAGCGAAGCCGCCTGCATTTAGTATAGAATATCAGAGATATCGACAGAGAACTTATTGCAGCTTAGACTAGGATTTATTTTCTGTCTTTCTAGAAGAGAAAGAAGCTGGGCTTCAAGGAGGAAGATTTATTGCATCTGACTGCTGCTCAGTTACTACGTAGTGAAGAGAAGATTTGGAGACAGAACACTTCCAAACAAGAGTTTTCTTATTCCAAATCTCTGATTTATTTGTGTATTAACTGATAATGTTGAATGTATTAAAAATGTGTGTTAGTCCCATAGTTATGAACTAATTCCATTTTTAGGATTGCAATGTAACCTTTTGTTTAGCTTAATTTACTTTCTCTCCTATTTTATATAATGAATCATTTTGGAATGGGTTGTTGTATTTCTTATTTAATGACTGATTGCTTGATAAAGAAATTGGTATTGATAGTAATGAAAATTGACAAATGGGCATTATTTTCTGTCTTTAAATACATCAACACTTGTTATAACCATGCCAATGGAATGTGTGCATAATATGCTAATAGGATAGATATATCCCTATTTGCCTTGTGCGGCCTTGATACTTAGCTTACTGACCTTGACCTAGTTATTGTCACCAATAAACATATTGTGATTCAGCTAGTTAGAGACGTGCATTTGATCTTCGACAGATGCTTATGCGTATTTACTATTCTTGGTTGACCATTCCTTGATTCGTTTATATAGTTGAGAGTTAGGAGATTAGGCGACGCATTAGGGGAGTTGTAATCCTATCTTGACTTCCTAGCACAACCACCTCTCTCTTTCTTTCAGTTTTAATCATATAGCTTATCCAACCACTTGTTTCTACTTGTTTAGATAAGATTAGTAACGACTTTGCCTTAGTAATTATTTTCTTTTAAGACTTTGTCCTCGTGGGTTCGACACTTTACTTACTTATATTACTTGTGGACCGCGTATGGTTGCACGCGATTTGGCAATAGCTAAATCGACCAACAAGTTTTTGGTGCCGTTGTCGGGGAAATTGTGACCTTAGCTTGTAATTCCTTAGATTACCATTCGTTATCCATTTACTTACTTTGTTAATTAGTTAACTAGATTAACCACACTTCTATTTATTGATGTTCGAATAAGACTTTAGCGATACATAGTCGGTATTTGGTAAATATTAGTCATAGTTCCTCGTGGGTACGACACTCTTATCACTGTATTACTTGTTAGACCGCGTATACTTGCGCGTGTTTAGTGATCGGTTTTCCGACCAACAAGTTTTTGGCATCGTTGCTGGGGAGTTAGTATTATTTGTTACTCAATATTAACACTAAGTCAATACAATCTTAATTTAAACTGATTCTTCTGTTTAACTTTCTTTTCAGGTAGTCTGTACTGTTTATGCCACCTCGAAGGGGACAGAAAATAATACCTCTCAATTCTGAGGTTGATAGAATGTACAGACGACTGCGAAGGGAGAATTCTCGGGACATGCCTACTCTTGTCAGAATGGCTGAGGAACTTCAGAAATCTCTAAGGGATTATGTCATGCCTCCAATCAATGATCTCTAGGCAAGCATTCTCAGGCCCGCAATCTAAGCAACGATCACTTGATAAACTTTGTGGAGATTTGCGATACGTTCAAAACCTACGGAGTGTCTGACGATGCCATCAGACTCTGTTTGTTTCCTTTCACTTTGAAGGACAAGGAAAAGAGCTGGCTGCACTCACTCCCGCCAGGCTCCATCACCACATGGGCTGACTCGGCCCAAAAGTTTGTGGCGAAGTTCTTTTCGCCAACCAAAACCGCCAGACTCAGGCATGAAATTACCTCATTCATCCAGTTCGATTTAGAATCCTTATATGACTCGCGGGAACGATTCAAGGATCTTCTGAGAAAATGCCCTCACCATGGATTGCCAGAATGGCTTCCTATCCAGACCTTTTATAATGGGCTATCCGGATCTACTCATTCGAGTATTGATGCCGCATCTGGAGGGGCCTTCATGTCCAAGCATCACACAGCGGGATATGAGCTAGTGGAGACAATGGCGGCCAATAATTACCAATGGCCAAATGATAGGCAAGCCCCTAGAAGAGCAGCGGGGGTATATGAAGTTGACTCTTTTACATCGTTAGTGGCTTAAGTAGCAGCGCTAACGAAACGGCTAGACACCGTGGGACCTTCAGCGGTTCAGAATGTGCCTAGTGTCGGAGTTTAGTGTGACTTATGTCAAGGGAGCCACCTTATTGATCAGTGTGCGATAAGCCCTGAGTCAGTTCAATTTGTTTCCAACAACGGGCGGCAACAAAACACCAATCTTCCCACTCATTACCACTTGGGGTTAAGAAATCATCCAAACTTCTCATGGGACAACAACAACAACAACAACAATAGTAACAACCCCAATCAACCACAACCTTCATCTACTAGGCCGAATTATGCTAACCCTCCTAGGTTCCAATCTCAGAATCAGCTCACCCCATAGCCATAGAACACTCACAATTAATTCCACCAACCACCACCTTAATAGGAGAAGAAGCCAAGTTTAGAAGATCTCCTGTCAAGGTACATAGCCCAGAATGAAACTCGAAGTAACCATCAAGAAGCCTCAATTAGGAATCTTGAAGTACAGATGGACAATTGGCTACTGCTTTAAACAGTCGTCCACAAGGCACATCGCCTAATGACACTGATGTCAACCCGAAATGGGAAGGCAAGGAACAGTGTAAAGTAGTGACCCTTAGAAGTGGGAGAACCACTAAGGAACAAAGTGGAGAGAGTGCTCATGTGGAAGAAGTAGTGACTGAAAAGGAACCTCCAGTGGAGGAGAATACTGAGACATTAGGGGGTGAAGGAAGTAGTCAAGATAGCCCTTCAACACCATCTCCTCTAATGAGCATGGTAAATCAGTCTCTCCCTTAGTTGCCTTTCCCCCAACGGTTGCAGAAACAGAAGCTGGATAAGCAGTTTTGCAATTTCTTGGAAGTGTTTAAAAGACTGCACATAAATATCCCATTTGTGGAGGCATTGGAGGGAATGCCTAGTTATGTCAAGTTCATAAAGGACATTCTATCCAAGAAGCAAAAAATGGGAGATTACGAAATTATGGCACTGACAGAGGAGTGTAGTGACATCCTTCAAAACAAGCTTCCACCGAAGCTAAAAGATTCAGGGAGCTTTACAATTTCGTGCACTATTGGGGACCAGTTTATTGGCAAGGCTCTTTGTGATTTAGGGGCTATATCAACTGGATGCCCCTCTCTATTTATAAGAAGCTGGGCCTAAATGAAGCCAAGCCTACCAGTGTCACTTTACAATTGGCTGATAGGTCTCTCAGGTACCCGAAGGGGATTATAGAGGATGTGCTTGTTAAGGTTGACAAGTTCATATTCCCAGCGGATTTCATAGTCCTAGATTTTGAAGAGGATATGGAGGTCCCGATAATATTGGGCAGGCCATTCTTGGCGACTGGGAGGACCCTGATCGATGTTCAGAAAGGGGAGTTAACAATAAGGGTACAGGATCAAGAAGTGATGTTTAATGTCTTCAGATCAATGAAGTATCCTAATACCCCTGAGGATTGCTTCCAGATTAATATAATTGATAATTCAGTTAAGGAAGTATTCTCAGAAACTTGCATTAAAGACCCTTTGGAAGCCACATTAATCGGGGCCAAAACTACGGAAGAGCCCACACATGTGGAATGCGCCAAGTGGCTCGATGAGACCCAAAGATCCAAGCAATTTCACCGATAGTTTGAGTCTTTGAAAGATAATGAGGCATCCACTTCCAAGGCTCAGCCGTCGATCGTCGAACCTCCTGTCCTTGAGCTTAAACCTTTGCCTAATCACTTAAGGTATGCTTACTTAGGGAGTTCATCTTCTTTACCTATGATAATTTCTGCTTCTCTAACTAAGTGTCAGGAAGAAAAGTTGCTGCTTGTGCTCAAGAAATACAAAACGGCCCTAGGGTAGTCTATTGTTGATATAAAAGGGATCATCCCGACTCTATGCATGCACAAAATTCTTTTGGAGGAAGGCTCGAAGCCATCTATAGAGCATCAGAGGCGACAAAATCCCATTACGAAAGAGGTCATCCGGAAGGAGATCATTAAATTGTTAGATGCAGACATTATCTACCCCATCTCTGATAGCCCTTGGGTTAGTCCTATCCAGTGCGTGACAAAGAAGGGAGGGATGATAGTTGTGTCCAATGAAAACAACGAACTGATTCCCACCAGATGGTAACCGGGTGGAGAGTGTGCATGGATTACAGGAAACTGAACAAATCAACCTATAAGGATCATTTTCCTCTTCCATTCATTGATCAGATGCTTGACTGGTTGGCTGGGCACGAATATTATTGTCTACTAGATGGGTACTCGGGGTACAATCAGATTTCTATTGCTCTTGAAGATCAGGAGAAGACGACGTTCACATGTTCGTATGGGACCTTTGCCTTCTGAAAAATATCTTTCGGACTATGTAATACTCCCGTAACATTTCAGTGGTGTATGATATCGATCTTCTCTGATATGGTTGAAAAGACCCTGGAGGTCTTCATGGACGACTTCTTAGTATTTGGGAGCTCGTTCGATAATTGATTGATAAATCTGACTGCCATTCTCCATCGATGTGTCGAAACCAACCTGGTGCTAAATTGGGAGAAGTGTCACTTCATGGTTGAAGAGGGCATTATTTTGGGCCATTGAGTTTCTGTAAGCAGAATTGAGGTTGATAAAGCAAAGATAGATGTGATCAATAACCTTCCACCGCCCACCTCAGTGAAAGGGGTAAGGAGTTTTCTCAGGCATGCCGGGTTCTACAGAAGGTTTATCCAGGACTTCTCACGGATTACCAAACCATTGTGCACTTTATTGGAAAAGGACATGCCTTTCCAATTTGATGAGGCCTGCTTGAGCGCCTTTGAGTTATTAAAGAAAAAACTTGTCACGACACCTATTGTGATAGCTCCAGACTGGACCTACCCTTTTGAACTAATGTGTGATGCCAACAACTTTGCAATTGGGGCAGTGTTGGGCCAGAGAAGGGAGAAGGTCTTCCACACCATTTACTATGCCAACAAGACATTAACTGATGCTTAGTTAAATTATACCACCATTAAGAAGGAGCTGCTAGCAGTAGTCTATGCTTTTGACAAGTTCTGTTCCTACCTCATTGGAACGAAGGTGATTGTATACACCGATCACTCAATAATCAAGTATTTGATAGAAAAGAAGGATTCTAAGCCGAGATTGATACGGTGGGTTCTGCTTCTCCAGGAGTTTGACTTGGAAATTCGAGATAAGAAGGGGACAGAAAATCAGGTTGTTGATCACTTGTCAAGGTTGGAAAACACCATACCCTCGGGAGATGCAGACAAAGCCAAAAATGACTTCTTCCCGGATGAACAACTCTTTGTTGTTCAAAGCAAAGTGTCGTGGTATGCGAACTTCACCAATTACGTCGATTGCCAAGTGCTTCCCCGTAACCTGAGCTATCAACAAAGAAAGAAATTCCTAAAAGATGCTAAGCAATATCTGTGGGATGAGCCCTTCCTTTTTAAGCAGTGCTCTGATCATATTCTGCGAAGATGCTTACCGGAAGAAGAAATTGAAGGTGTGCTGCATCACTGCCACTCTTCAAACTATGGAAGTCATTTTGGAGGCCAACGAACTGCTGCTAAAGTGCTTCAGTCGAGATTTAATTGGCCTACCCTATTCAAGGATACACACACATATGTGTTGCACCGTGACAGATGCCAACGGGTGGGCACCATATCAAGACGGCATGAACTACCACTGTAGAATATCCTGGAGGTAGAATTATTTGATGTATGGGGCATCGACTTCATGGGTCCATTCCCGTCCTCTTTCAACAATCTCTATATCCTTGTGGCAGTGGATTATGTCTCAAAGTGGGTGGAAGCAGTTGCCTTGCCGACGAATGATGCTAAGGTAGTGCTTCAATTCCTTAAGAAGAATATTTTCACCCGTTTTGGCACGCCTCAGGCTATCATTAGCGATGAAGGGTCGTATTTTTGTAACAAATATTTTGAAGACCTCCTAGCCAAGTATGGGGTGACCCATAAGATTGCCACTGCCTACCACCCATAGACCAACGACCAAGCTAAAATTTCAAATCGAGAGGTGAAACAAATCTTGGAGAAGATCGTTAACCTAAATCGTAAAGACTGGTCTAAGAAGCTCGATGATGCCTTGTGGGCCTACCGCATAGCTTATAAAACACCTATCGGAATGTCTCCGTATAGGCTTGTCTATGGTAAGGCATGTCATCTCCCCGTAGAATTGGAGCACAACGCTTATTGGGCTATTCAGAAGCTCAACTTTGATCTTGAGGCAGCCAGCGAGAAGCGGCTCTTGCAAATAAATGAATCAGATGAGTTTCATCTGCAAGCGTATGAAAACGCTAAGTTGTACAAGGAGAAAACCAAAAGGTGGCACAACAAGAAAATCCTTGAGAGACATTTCAAACCGGGCCAGAAGGTTCTTCTTTTCAATTCCCGGCTGAAGTTATTTCCAGGAAAACTAAAGTTTTGATGGTCGGGCCCCTTCACGGTTGCCAAGGTTTATCCATATGGTGCAATAGAGGTTGAGGACCCAAATTCTTATAAAACCTTCAAAGTCAATGGACAGAGATTAAAACACTACTGGGGCGGCGAGTTCAACTGGCAGAATACATCCATTACATTGGGAGACCCGGTGTAAGACGGGAAAATAGTCAAGCAGACGACTCTAAATCAAGTGCTTAGCGGGAGGCATCCCCATCTCAGTATCAAACAAATTGTTTTATCTTTATTATCTTAAGTCTCACTTTGGTTGTCTAGTTACTGTCCTTGTTGTGTATTTTGTCTGTGTTCTGTATTATGCATGCAGTCTGTATAGTTCATGTTGTTAGTATCTGTCAACCCTTAATTAGAACTCGTAAATAATGTGTTTCTTCTGTTTTAGCCATCTGGATTGCAGATATGGATTGCTGATATGTAAGCTTGGCTTGTGCGGGAATTTCTTAGAGTTCGCGCCCCGGCGCCATGTATCGCGCCCCGACACCATGCCCATAAAACATCTATTAGAAACTCGCGCCCCGACGCCAGGCAAAAAGCAGTAAGTCGCGCCCCAGCGCCAGAGTGGGTCTGTCTCAGTGCCCCAGCGCCATGCTCGGTGCCCCAGAGCCATGTTTGGTGCCCCATCATCGCCATCAAGATTTAGTCTTAAACTGTAGAGTTCTCTCCTCATATCAGTTCCTCTTCCTCTTCCAACAACGCCAGTTGCTCTCCAGTAAATCAAAGGTTGCGTCCTTTCAGTTGCCAACCGTTCAATTTTTTACCGTTCATTAACCGTCGGCATCAGTTTACAACCGTTCGGGCGCCCAACCGTCTGCTGACCGTTGCTTTATCTTCGTCTTTAAAAGCTGAGCAAAACCCAAGCAAAGGTACGATACTTGAGAGTAATTACTTACAGAGCATATCTTCCGTTTATCTTTTGCAACTCAATTATGGCTTCAAAGTGCCCTAGAACTAGCATTGGCCCCCCTCCTCCATCCTCCTCCCGAAACCAAATTACTCCTTGGGACCTTGTAAAATTCCCATCCGAGGAGGCTTATAAGCACTAAACGTAAAATTTCAAGTTGCGTAGTTTGGTGCCAGAGCGTGGCTTTAGGCCCGATGACAAACTGGATGGCCAGATGAATGCCATGATAAGTGAGATAAATTGGGTGCACTTCACTAAACCACCGAAATCCGCTGTGGTAGCGGTGGTCAAGGAGTTTTATGCTAATGCCATTCCGGATGGCCCGCCGACAGCACCTGTGAGGGGGAAGTTGCTCCCATTCGATGTCAAAGCCATCAATGAAGTGTATGGGACTCCTAATTTTGACAAGCATGACTACAGGGAGAATGGGATTCGGAGTTACAAATCTAATAACTTTGTTAGCAAGCTCTGTAAGCCCGGGACAGTGTGGAAAACGAATGAATACACTGGCGAACGCACGTCTTTTCCTTCACATGTGCTTAGTCGTTATGGTAAGGCATGGTACGCCTTTATCTGTGCTAATATTCAGCCTATGCGCCATATGAGTGATGTCACTCGGGAGAGGGCGACGCTTCTCTATGCCATTGTTTTGGGGTTGAAGATTGATGTGGGGGCTTTGATCAATGAATCCATCAAAAAGGCTATCAAGAGCAAGGTCATGTCTGGCCTTCCCCACCCATCTCTTATTACCCGTCTATGCAAAAGAGCGGGTGTTCAATGGGAGGCGGAAGATGTCACCCTCCCGCCAATGTCCGTCATTGATCATCAGCTAATTAGTCGCTATGCTGTTTGGGATGGCGCACCATCGCATCCCCGAGGTGTAGGATTTTTACCAGCACCTCAGCTGCTGCCATCAGATGATCCCCAGCCATCCACTGAGGCAGGAACCTCTACTCAGGCACCAATTCCCCCTTCTGTTGATGCCATTAATTTTGGAGCACTTGCGCAGATTATGAACAGCCTCAACTTTTTGCACTGCAAGGTTGACACGGTCGCCAAGTGGCTGAACCAGTTCCGCCATTACCATGCTGAGTTCGCAGACACACTAGCCAATATTCATGTTGCTCAGGGTGGCGATGACGCGGACTTCATGCCATTCCCATTCCCGGCGCCTCCAATTTTTGCGCCTTATCCGCCACAATTTATGCAGGCTACTGACGAGGCCCGCGTGAATGAGCCAGTCAACGTGGGAGACGATGATGGAGAGGATGATGATGATCTGGAATTGTTCGGTGCTGATGAAGACTTTGGTCTTGATGGTGATGACGGCGGGGATGCTGCTGGTGTTTAATGTTGCAGTATCGGCCAGTGAGGACACGGGCCAAAGTTTATGTTTGGGGGAGACTTCCTTTCATTTATTTATTTATATATGAATTGTGTTAGTTTTATCATATTTCTATTTCAACTGCTGTATAAGGATTTTAGGATGGTATTTGGGCTTGATAGCCCCAGACTCATGGTTTAATTTTTATGTTATCTATTGTGTTTATTATTATGGAAAAGCTTTTGGTTTATGGATGCATGCTTTAATTTATCTTGGATGCATGTCTTTGCTTAGTAGTATTTTAAGTTTCATATAAATACATGCTTGTGGCTATATATCTTTTATTTGGGAATATCTTGACTAAGTCAGATATTATTTTGCCTAAAGCCTCATTTTTTTTGGGTTTTGCACTGATTAATTGGTATACTTGATGCCATGTGTTATGGCTTTGCCCTATTTGGGCATGGGTACTTTATAGTTATAGTTTTTGCCTAGTACATTTTGATTAACTCTAACCCCCATTTCTCTAATTGTTTATATGTTGGGTTAGGGTAGTTTAGTGCCCAGGTTTTGAATGTGGCTTATGATAAGCAGTATAATTGATGTTTTATTAGTATAGGGTCAAATCCATGCGAACTAGGGGCGTGTTATTTAGATAAATCAAGATTGTTTGTGATCCATCGTTTTAGCGAGCACTGACCAATTGTCTTTTCTAGTTATGTGTCCAGATTTAGGTTGTCTTTTTATTTTGTTGAAAATTTGTACACTATTAAAAACTCTGTTGATTTCAAGGTAATTAAAGACTTTGAGGCTTTTACACTTTCGGGTCTAATGCTCTTGTAAAAAAAATTAGAAAAACATTATAATAACAGTCCTACCGTGGGTTGAGATGGAGCGTGGAAATGCACTCGCCCATAAACGTAGGCGGGTAATATCGATTGTGGACTTATGTTGTTTACGTGGCCTTTGTGCATGAGTTATTAGATTTTTAGGGGTGTTTTACACCTAGTGCCCTAAAGTCTTCTGGCTTGGGAGTCATTGATCGAAAGCTTGCTAATGGGTGCTCTGTTTAGCCTCAAAGTAATCAAGAACTATCTGAGTCGGATATTACTTCTTTAGGTTAGAACTTTTGAACATTTTCGTGTTTCTGCGCCTCGTCTTAATGCTTGTTAATCATTTGAGTTGCATAGTAAGCTTATTAGTATCACATTCAACTGTGTGATCTGAATTTGGGTTATGACTAGTTTAGATGTTTGGTCTGCACACACACAAAATGGATCAATTACAGTCTCTTATTTATTAATAGACATTAAGCCCTTGGTTGTATGTTCTTTGTCCTACTCTATGAGGATGTTCATGATTTTGCTTAGGGGCCATATGATTAGTCTATAGGGTTAATCTTCTGTCGTATCTTGCAATATTGGGTTTGAGTGTCTATTAGTTTGCTTGAGGACAAACAAAAGCTTAAGTTTGGGGGTATTTGATGAGTGAGATTTATACCTGCGAATTAAATCCTTTTGTTGCTTAAGTTGTTTCCTGTTTTCAATCTTTTAGTTAGCTTTTATATATTTATATTATTGTTTTTAAGTTTAAGTTCTCTACAGGCAGGCGTTACAGATTGTTCCAGCTTTCTTGGGCATTTTTCCTGTACTGGCGCCGCAGCGCCAGTGTTACACTTGGGAGCCACGCCACAGCGCCGGCTATTGCCGAGCCCACTGTAAAGTGGCGCCCTGGTGCCATTGGCAGTATAATGATCCGCGTCGCAGCGCCGTATGTAGCTAAGAGCTACTAGAAAATGAATAAAGATGATTTTTCTATGATTATCATTTTTAATATTATGGAATGAATTTGATATAATGTTATAGTTGTGGGTAATATTTATAAATTTTGCGAAGTACGCAAGTTGTTATGTAAGACCCCGAATTTTATGAAATAAAAGTATTCAATTTTTCTTATAATTACTATTCAGTAAATGGTTAAATTGATAAAAATTTAAAGTTATGACTGAAATATGATTTTTTTTCAAAATACACAAGTGGTTATAAAATAATCATTGTTGTCGGGGAATATTCGTTTGGTCGTGGAATATTCTTTCTGTCGGGGAATATTCGTACGACGGCGCAGCCATTTGTGGGCCCCATAACGAATAACTGTCGGGTGAAGAAAACGACAAATTTAAGTTTTTACAAATAACGGCGTAGTTGTTACCGTTAACACTGTTGGAATACCCGGTGGTTAAAATACAGTAATACGCGTTATTGCACAGTAGCACACGGTATTGCATAGTATTTTTGAAATTATTGATTCTTACGTAAGAAGGCACTACTAAATAATTGTTACAGTAATTACTGTTCAATATTTTATTTATTGATTCAATAATTGCTACGTTGAAATTTTGTATTATTGTTGTTTAATAATTGTTGCTGCACAGTATTTCCCATTATCAGATCAATAATTCATATTATTTGAATAGTATTATTAGATAGCATTATTGGCAATGTCTAGAAAGTTCTGTCTAAGGAGAGGTTTGGTCATCTAATTGCGCGCCAGTAAGGAGAAATCCTTATTGGAAAGCCCCCTCTTTCCTGGGAACGACCTGGTTGTCATCAATGTGATTCTGTAATATTATTTGTGAATAATTAATTATTGATTCATATGATAAGGAAATATTTATTTTATGTGGATATAAACGAGGGATATATTTTTGTGGTTAAAAATAAAGGAGTTAATGTTGAGGTTTTTATCCGTATTTTTGTCGGAATGGAGGTATTAAAAATCAGGGTTTTTGAGATATTTTGCGGGGGTTATAATTTTTAATCCGACCGTTGGATCGTGGTAATTTTTGGATATGTTATACATATATAAGTTGAGTATATGTCCACAAATTTTGAACCGTTAAAAATGAACGTATGATTTATTATGAATTTTACGAGATGACTGGTTCAGAAATTGTTGAATTTTCGGAGTTTATTATTTTGGTGGAAAATTCTAGAATTGGTGGGCTCCACTTGTGGTTGGTGAAGAAATGTGTTGAATTATATTTCAAATGTGGTGGGTGGGAATAGTAGCAGGTAAAGCCATCAGGTTGCAGGTCAAACCTACCAAAATTTTCCTATAAATAGAGGGCTAAGTTAGAATTGAAAATCACACCAAAAACATAAGTTTTCTTTCTTTCTCTCTCTATATTATGAAGCATATTTTGTGAGTTTTTAGATACTTGGTGAGTTGCTATTCATCAGTGCAAGTTTTCTTCAGCATCATATCCGATATCCAGTCAGAAGTACTGCTCTTTTGAGGTAAGGGATAGTAAGGGATAGTAAGGGATTTTAAGGGTTGTTATGATTTTCAGTTTCGTAATTTTTCTGATCTTCAAAAATTATGGAAAAAATTTGAAATGATATTTTGATGAGTTTTATTGATTGTGTCCAAAAATGGTGATTTTTGGATGTATAGATTAAGAGTTATGAATTTTACGGGAAAAGACTATTTTAAAAGTAACCGCTTATAATTCCTTGTGGTTAACTCCAAAATTGATGAAATTTTTATTGGGAGTACATGTATATGATAGAAGTATACTCTGTAAATTTCAGAATTTTTGGACAAAAGTATAATTTTTGATAAATGTCTAAATATTCGGCTGTTTTGGCCATATAAAAAATAGTAAATGACTTTTAAAAATTCTGAGAAAAATATATGTTCACTATGGGACTATATTATGCTAAATCCCAGAAAAGAAATATTTTTGGAACTGATTTGGTATTTTTTATGAAAATGGTCTAGTTATGAGTAAATGAATTAAATATGTTTTGTGAGGAAAGAAAATTGGAAAATAGGATTTTATGGCTTGAGAATCCTATATGAGGTATATGCAGATTTTTGATGAGGGTTTTGGCTATTGATGATGAAATCTTAAGAGTTTACATTTTATGATGATTAAATGCATTAATTAGTAAAGTGTAAACAATTTAAATAAATTGTTTATAAGCTTAAGAAATGTTATTCTTTCAATATTATTATACCGAAATATTGGTATAGATTTTATTGTGGAATTTCTACCTTTTTGAGTCGAGGTTACTATTCATGAGTTACTATTCACGACAAAATTAGTTTCTTTTTCTAACCAAATTATAGTTGATTTATGAATATTGCTCTTGAAATTAAATCCATGTTTTGACTATATTATTTTTATAATCATATATAACATTTTTATAACCTTGATGTTGAAATTCTCTTTCGCTTGAGTGTAAAGATGGGTAAATTATTGGTATGATCATGACTATGGGTTCTCTTTGGCCAGTAGTGCAAAGTTGAATTGTTGACTGGTATGATCATGACCATTGAATTTATAATTGAATATCTTTAGCTTAAGTGCAAAGGTGAAATGATCAACATGGTTATAATTGTTGTTTATATAAATTCTTAAATGATTATATATTCTTTGAGGTATTAATATATTTGGCATGTAGTGCAAATATGAATTGTTAAGGAATATCTTTGGCCTGTAGTGCAAAGATGAATTGTAGATGAATATCTTTGGCCCGTAGTGCAAAGATGACCTGTTGTTGAATATCTTTGGCCAGTAATGCAAAGATGAACGGTTGAGGAATATCTTTGGCCTGTAGTGCAAAGATGAATTGTAGATGAATATCTTTGGCCTGTAGTGCAAAGATGGTCTGTTGATGAATATCTTTGGCCCGTAGTGCAAAGATAAACTGTTGTTGAATATCGTTGGTCGTAGTGCAAAGATGGATTTATTAGTATGATTATGAACAGGAACTGTGATTTGGTATAACCATGATCTTTGATGTTTCAGGTAAAGACATGTGATGAAAATATTCTTCGTCCTGGGTGCGAAGAGGAATTTAGAATCACAATTATGATTATGAGTTATTCATATGATTGTGGAAAGGAACTGTTGATTGATGTTACAGGGATAAAACATTGTTGATGGATTTTTAACATGGAGAAGATAATAGACTTTATAGTCTATTTGACTCTTCTAATGGATTGCTCGTTCCGCTGCAACTATGGTTGAAATTTTTATCATTTACCATATGTTCTAAATCTCTGATTTATTATTGATGAAGGCTACTGATAATTTAATTATCTTTAGTCATGATATTCTTTACTGGGCTAGTTGTGCTCACCCTTTTGCTTCACAATTCCTTTCAGGTAATAAGAGTGTAGCTGGGTCGAGCGAGGGTAACGGGGAAATAGAACAATGGTCTCTAGCTGTGGATGTTCTCCCGAAGCAGTATAGAAAAGTTCATTTAGTAGTTATATTTGGTGAATCCAATAGGGTAAGGTGTACCCAACGTTGGAAGGGTGGTTTGCCACTATCATACAAGATGTCTAACGACATACAACCTCGTGTCATCATAAGACAGGGATGTGCTCATCCACTTGCTGAGTATATATACGAGCACTACCTATATAATCTTGGTGTTTGTTTAAAGTATAATTCTCAATTAGAGACAGTAGAGATAATGATATGTCAAGAGAAGACTCACCATTGGGAAGAATATGATAGTAATCTTCTCGTTTTTCTTTGGGGTCTATTGGGTCAACCAAGGATAATTCTGTGGCCATATGATATCTATCATAACCTAGACGCGTGGCCTCCCATGTACGAATGTTTCCTTGAGCACTTCCCAAAGATTCTAATTTCTAAAACAGTTTTTGACTATACCTTTATGTAAGGTGTTATTGTGAGGTGATGTCCACGGTTGGAACATGAGTCACATTTGGTATATATTTGTATCCAAACTCACAGTATGTGTTGTCGTATTTTGCACGACAATTGTATAATAAAGTTGTAGTTATTTTCTGTACCATGTATTTGGCGACTCAGAATGGGTTGGTTGGATTGGACCTATTTTGGGGTCGTCACATGTTATATTATATTCGATTGGTCGGGGAATATTCGTTTTAGCAAGGAATATTTGTACGACGGCACAATCATCGGTGGACCCCACAACGAAATTATTATCGGATTGAGGAAACGATAAAAATATCTTTTTATGAAAATAACGGTGAAAGTTTTACCGTTAACTGTTGAAACACCCGGTGTTAAAAGTACAGTAATACACGTGGTTGCATAGTAGCACGCGGTATTGATTATTGATGCTTACGTGAGAAGTCACTCAGTTTTGTTCAATTATTGCTACAGTAATTGCTGCATAGTATCTCACGTTATTTGATTCAATTATTGTCAATATTTTATATATTATTAAATCAATAATTGAGACAACAAAGTTATTAATATTATTATTTGCAATATTAACGATGTCTAGAAGTTCTGTCAAGAAGAGGTTTGGTCACCTAATTGCACGCCAATAGGGAGAAATCCTTATTGAAAGCCACCTCTTTCCTGGGAACGACCTGGTCGACAAATATTGTGAATTATAATAATGATGATAAGCGTTGTTAAGATATTGATGGAATTTTTATGAAGTATTTGTTGTAACTATTGACGTATTATTTGGACCCCCATTTATCCATTTTTCAAAATAATCAATAGGAAGATTTTGTGTAAATGTGGGGCCTTATGTGTGGCCCACATGTGTTGAAATTCAATTGTCACGGGGGAGGAAACTTGGGTTGCCTGGGAGGGAATTTATATATATAAGTTTGTAATGTGTTTGGTGGGTGGAATATATATTATATATATATATATATATATATATATATATATATATAATATTATGTGTGTGTGAGTGGATAATGGTGGAAAAGTAGAATTTTGGTGGAAAAGTAGAAATGGTGGAATGAGTATTATATATATATATATATATATATATATATATATATATATATATTATAATATAATTAATCACGTTGGAATAATATGCTCAGTATGTGGTCATGGGTATTGAAGAAGAAAAAAATGGCGAAATGGTGGTGGTCCTAGTAGAGCTAATTTGACAGGATGCAATGATTTTTTTCAAAGCTTGGACTTATTTGCCAAACTTTTCAAACTAGTGAATTAGGATGCCTCCTAATTGGTTAAAGCTTCAAATGCGCATGTGTTGGTTTTCCTCATTGGCTAGCACCTTGAAAAGAAAATTTTGATACATTGGAACCGTGAACTTCGTCCGAATAATTACTGTTGCGTCCGTGAATATCCTTACACAGTGCCTTTCCATTCTCCTATAAATAGAAGCTCATTTCTTCATTATTTCTTACGAATTCACTGAAACTCTAGAGAGAGAAAACTATAGAGAGAAAGAAGAAGAGAAGCCTGCTACCTCTCTTTTCCTATATCCAGTTTCTTCTAAGGTAAGGGGTATTATTTCTTTTGTATTCATGAAGAGAACTTCTGTTATTCTATTCATTATTATTCTGTTAGAATAACCTGTATACGCGGACTACCCTATACTTGATGAAAATCTTCTATTATTCCATTCTTTATCAGTTTGTTGGAACATCCTGTCTGTGCTTTACGCATGACCTGGTTCCATTATTTATCATTCTGTTGGAACATCATGTCTATGCTTTACGCATGACCTGGTTCCGTTAATTATTATTCTGTTGGAATATCCTGTATGTGCATTTACGCATGACCTAGTTCCGTTATTTATTATTCTGTTGGAATAAGCTGTCTGTGCGGTCTATCGCATGCCTGGTGATTTCTTTTGTTATTTCATTCTTTATTATACTCAGTTGGTTAAAGTTTTAACTTCTATACTCCATGAAATTAGTATAATATCCTTGATATTTGTGTTTCATCCAGTATCATTTCATGAAAATATTCTTCTGAGTATTCTTGAATTTTACTCTACAAAAAAGTATCATGTTGACAATTTGGACGTTATTAGTTCTTGGATAAATTAATTCTTGAACTTGTTTTATTGAATTCTTATATCATTGTCATCATCCTCATGTTTATATTATGTTGAAAGTCATCTGTGGCCTGTAGTGCATAGATGGACTTGGTATGATTATGACCAGGGATTAATCGGTATAATCATGACCGTAATGGACAGTTGTTGGCTTGATCATGACCATTGATGAATACACAAATATCCTTGGCCCGTAGTGCATGGATAATTTGTGGTTGTGATACTAATGAATATCCTTGACCGTAGTGCAGGGATGATGTGGATTATTTATTAAGCTGAGTCCCAGCGATAAAAGTGATGAAAAATCTTTTAAATCATAAAAGATAGTAGATTTTATTCTCTACTTGACTCTTTTAATGGATTGCTTGTTCCGCTGCAGTTAAACTTGATGTTTGTTATATTGTATCAGTTTAACACTGTTGAAGGCTAACGATAATTTATTCTGCATTATCTTAGTCATAATATTTCTTACTGGGCTAGTTGACCTCACCCTTTTGCTTTCATTGTTCTCTTTAGGAAATGAGAACGTAGCGGGGACTAGTCGGGGGACAGAGTGACGGTTCAGATGATAGCATTAGTAGTCCTCACTATTCTATGAAATAGTGTGAAAATAAATGTATTGAGGACTTATTTTGAGTTTGAATACTGTTTAGAAGACAATGTTGTATTGAAACTCACAGCTTATGTTTTGTCGTATTTTACACGACAGTTGTATAATTAAGTTTTTATTTGTATTTTGTACCATGTATTTGACGACTCAGAATAGGTGATGTATACCTATTTTGGGGGCGTCAAAGTTGGTATCAAAGCTTAGGGATATGATCCCTGGCTGAGATGAGAGATAAGAACTAGGAGGGGAAAGACGGAAAATTCTTTCGCTAGTATGACCTACTTAAGTTTATTTGATATTTAATTGGTCGGTCAGAGTATAAGAATAATATGTGATATGTTAATTAACCCTTGTTTTGTGGTAGTATTTGAAAATGACATCCAAGAATGTTGAGAATATCAATGGAGCACAGGAGACCGTTGAGTCTCCACAGATCAATAATCAGGATAATGTGCATCAGGAAGGAGACAATCCTAATGCAAACAACAACGCTGACCAAATGATGAACGATGGAATGTTCAGAGGCTTTATGCAATTTATGCAACATCAGGCGAGAGCTACTCCTATCCAAAATGCAGGTGGAAACACCGGCAACTCTCGGACGGTCACCGCCAAACAGTTCAAGGAGCTAGGACCACCGAAGTTTTTTGAAGAGCCAAAACCACTTAAGGCGGAGACATGGATAAAGCAGATCAACAAGATATTTGATGTCTTGGGATGCTCTGAGGAGCAAAAGGTTCCCTTTGCCACCTTCATGTTGCGGGCAGAGGCAAATTACTGGTGGGAATCTGTAAAGCGTACTCAACATGCCGCATTGAAGATGTCTTGGGAGAAGTTTCAAGAACTGTTCAACGACAAGTACTTTCCCGAAAGTATTCGTCACATGAAGGAGGTAGAGTTCATCAAGTTAGAGCAGAATAATATGGACCGTGTCGCAGTACGAAGCTAAGTTTGCCGAGTTATCCCTGTTTGCGTCCCACTTGGTTGATAATGAGGAGAGAATGACGCGGATGTTTTTAAGAGGTTTGAAACTGGAGATACGTCAATATCTTATCTCTTATAAACTGGAGATACGCCTTAATAGGGCTCAGTTATTGAAACGCGATAATGAGTCAACCCAACCAAAAGAGAGCAGCCGACAAAATGATAATACCAGTGATAATAGTCATCAAAGCGGTGACAATAAGCATGGAGGGAATCAACATGCCAGAAATGGTAACCACTTCGGTGGTAATCATGGCCAATAAGAATGAACATTTCAAGAAGAGGAGATTCAACAATAATGGAAAGACGTCAGCATCAGCACCCGTCGTTAAGGAAGGAGAACGACCACCTATCATATACTTCAAATGTGGAGGGAAGGGACACATCAGTCCAAACTGTACGATGTCATCCAAGGCATGTTACAATTGTGGAAGAGAAGGTCACCTAGCCCGATTTTGTCATGCACCAAAGTCAAGTCTAGCTGGGATGGAGGCATCAAAGGCAGTCCCAGACAAGACAAAATCAGTAGTTCAAGGGAGAGCATTTGTTGTGACCTCCCAAAAAGCAAGGAACCCGAACGACATCATCACGGGTAAGCTTATCATAAACTCTAGCGAAGTATATACCTTATTTGATACCGGTTCTACCCATTCTTTTATTTCTCCTACTTGCGCTCAATGTTTAAATTTGACTCCGGAGAAATTAGACTTTGACTTATCTGTTGAAACTCTGTTAGGAGAAACTTTCATTACATTCACTGTTTATAAGTCTTGTTTGGTTCAAATCGGTACCCTCACATTACCTGTCGATCTTATTTCATTGAAAATACTTGCATTTGACGTAATTCTAGGAATTGATTGGTTAACTACTCATCATGCAAAAATTGATTATTTTTGTAAGGTTGTTAGCATTCATATTCCTAACCAACCTATTATGCGAATTCAAGCAACCAAACCATTAAAATCAATCACTGTCATCTCAAGCCATAAAGCTATTCGTTTATTGAAAAATGGATGTCAAGCTTTCTTAGCTCATGTTACGGATCTAAACAAAAATACGTCAGTTTTGAATGATATTTCCATTGATAATAAATTTCCTGACGTATTCCCTGAAGAACTTCCTGGTCTACCCCCAGAGCATGAAATTGAATTTTGTGTCGACCTTAAACCCGGTACAAAACCCATTTCCAAAGCCCCATATCGAATGGCTCCTATTGAACTTTAGGAGTTAAAGACTCAACTGCAGGAATTGTTAGACATCGGTTTCATTCGTCTTAGTACGTCTCCTTGGGGTGCTCCTATTCTATTCGTGAAGAAGAAAGATGGAAGTATGCGACTTTGTATTGATTGTCAGGAGTTGAATCATGTCACCATAAAAAATAGGTACCCATTGCCACGTATTGATGACATGTTCGACCAGTTGCAAGGCGCCAAATACTTTTCAAAAATCGATCTTCGTTCTGGATATCATCAGCTGAAGGTTAGAACTGAGGATATTCCCAAGACTGCCTTCAAAACTCGGTACGGGCATTTTGAATTCTTAGTCATGTCTTTTGGATTGACTAATGCTCCTGCTGCCTTCATGGATATGATGAACCAAGTATTCAAGGAATATTTGGATCACTTTGTGGTCGTCTTTATTGATGACATCCTTATTTATTCCAAAAGTCGTGAAGATCATGAGCAACACTTGAGGCTGATACTCCAAAAGATTTGTGAAAATAAGTTTTATGCCAAGTTGAAGAAATGCGAGTTCTGGCTTGAAGAAGTAGCATTCCTTGGGCACGTGGTATCAAGTCATGGAATATCAGTTGACCCAGCAAAGATTGAAGCTATTCAAAGCTGGGAGCAACCCAAATCAGTGACCAAAGTACGTAGCTTTCTCGGCTTAGCTGGTTATTATCGGAGATTCGTGGAAGGATTTTCTCGAATCGCTACTCCATTAACTCAACTGACTCAGAAAGATACAAAATTCGGTTGGAGCGAGGAATGTGAGAAGAGTTTTCAAGAACTCAAGAGGAGACTCATTTCAGCACCTGTTCTGACAATACCATCTGGCTCGGAGGGATTTGTCATCTACAGTAATTCTTCGGGCAAAGGGTTAGGATGTGTTCTCATGCCACATGGGAAAGTCATAGCCTATGCCTCTCGACAACTCAAAGAATATGAGAGAAATTATGCTACTCATGATCTAGAGTTGGCAGCAGTCGTTTTTGCACTAAAGATTTGGAGGCATTACTTGTATGGGGAGAAAGTGGAGATCTTTACGGATCATAAAAGTCTCAAATATTTCTTCACTCAAAAGGAACTCAACATGCGATAGCGACGTTGGCTTGAACTGTTGAAAGATTATGATCATACCATCCAATACCATATTGGAAAAGCGAACGTGGTAGCTGACGCATTGAGTAGAAGATCATATGCGGGTATGAGTACGATATTGTCAACACAAAGGCCCATTTTGTATGATTTACAAAGGATGGAGATAAAGTTAAAGACTCCATGGACCCATGTGATGATGACGAGTATACGAATAGAACCGACTTTAATCGATAAAGTTAAAGCTGCTCAAGCTACAGACCTGGAGTTGATACGTATGAGGAAGAAAGTACAAGAAGGAGCTATGCCGGAAGTAAGAATCGATGAAGAAGGAATACTTCGAGTCAACTCCAGACTTTGTGTTCATAATGACCCTTATTTAAAGTATAAAATCATGATGGAGGCGCACAACACACCGTTTACAATCCATCCTGGGAGTACCAAAATGTATCATGATCTTCGACATACATTTTGGTGGGGCAATATGAAGAGAGAGGTTGCGCTATTTATCTCAAGGTATCTAACGTGTCAACGAGTCAAGGCGGAGCATCAAGTACCAAAAGGTCCATTGTAACCACTTAAAATTCCAGAATAGAAGTGCGATCACATTACCATGGATTTTGTTACCAGTCTTCCTAAGATTTCTCAAGGTATAGATGCAATTTGGGTCATTGTTGATAGAGTGACCAAGTCTGCTCACTTCTTACCTATACGAGAAACTTATACACTTGAATGTCTTGCTCATATGTACATAAACGAGGTTGTAAGATTGCATGGTATGCCAGTTTCCATAGTTTCTGATCGAGACCCAAGATTCACTTCACGATTTTGGGTTAGTTTACAAAAAGTTATGGGCACGAATTTATGATTTAGTTCTGCATATCATCCTCAGACGGACGGACAATCAGAGAGGACTATTCAAACTCTTGATGATTTATTAAGCCTCTGTGTCCTTGACTTCAAGGAAAGTTGGGACAAGTTCTTACCATTGGTGGAGTTTTCCTACAACAACAACTATCAAGCAAGTATTGGCATGTCTCCATTCAAAGCATTGTATGGAAGAAAGTGTCGTTCTCCAGTATGCTGGGATGAGGTGGAAAAGATTCAAACGATCTGACAACGTATAAAAATCTCACAAGATCGACAAAAGAGTTATGCTGATCTTCATCGAAAGGACGTGAAATTCGATATTGGAGATCATGTGTTGTTACGTGTTGCTCCATGAAAAGGAGTTACGAGATTTGGAAAGAGAGGAAAGCTCAATCGTCGATTCATTGGCCCATTCTTAATCCTCAATCGAGTAGGAACTGTGGCGTATAGACTCGCTTTACCACCAAGTATGTCTCGTGTTCATAACATTTTTCACATATCCATGTTACGTAAATATGTGGAAGACCCGAACCACATTATTGAGTTAGAACCGGATGAAATAGCAAAAGATTTGACGTATGAAGAGGTTCCTGTTCAAATCCTGGATAAGAAGGAATATATTCTATGCTCCAAAGTTATACCTCAAGTCAAAGTTTTGTGGAGAAACCATGATGTTGAGGAAATGACCTGGGAGTTAGAATCTGAAATAAAATCAAGGTATCCTTACCTCTTCGACATACCAGGTACGTACCCTAATTTCGAGGGCGAAATTTCTTAAGAAGGGGAGGTTGTAAGACCCCAAATTTTATGAATAAAGATGATTTTTCTATGAATATCAGTTTTAATATTATGGAATTAATTTGATATAATGTTATAGTTGTGGGTAATATTTATAAATTTTGCGAAGTACGCAAGTTGTTATATTATATTCGATTGGTCGGGGAATATTCGTTTTAGCAGGGAATATTCGTACGATGGCACAATCATTGGTAGACCCCACAACAGAATTATTGTCAGATTGAGAAAACGATAAAAATATCTTTTTATGAAAATAACGGCGGAAGTTTTATCGTTAACTGTTGAAACACCCGGTGTTAAAAGTACAGTAATACGCGTGGTTGCATAGTAGCACACGGTATTGATTATTGATGCTTACGTGAGAAGTCACTCAATTTTGTTCAATTATTACTACAGTAATTGCTGTATAGTATCTCACGTTATTTGATTCAATTATTGTCAATATTTTATATATTATTAAATCAATAATTGAGACAACAAAGTTATTAATATTATTATTTGTAATATTAACGATGTCTAGAAGTTCTGTCAAGGAGAGGTTTGGTCACCTAATTGCACGCCAATATGGAGAAATTCTTATTGGAAAGCCCCCTCTTTCCTGGGAACGACCTGATCGACTAATATTGTGAATTATAATAATGATGATAAACATTGTTAAGATATTGATGGAATTTTTATGAAGTATTTGTTGTAACTATTGGCGTATTATTTGGACCCCTATTTATCCATTTTTCAAAATAATCAGTAGGAAGATTTTATATAAATGTGGGGGCCACATGTGGGGCCCACATGTGTTGAAATTCAATTGTCACGGGGGAGGAAACTTGGGTTGCATATTTCCACTTTTCCACCAAAATTCTACTTTTCCACCATTATCCACTCACACACACATAATATTATATATATATATATATATATATATATATATATATATATATATATATATATATATATAATTCATCACGTTGGAATAATATGCTCAGTATGTGGTCATGGGTATTGAAGAAGAAAAAAATGGCAAAATGGTGGTGGTCCTAGTAGAGCTAATTTAACAGGATGCAATGATTTTTTTCAAAGCTTGGACTTATTTGCCAAACTTTTCAAACTTGTGAATTAGGATGCCTCCTAATTGGTTAAAGCTTCAAATGTGCATGTGTTGGTTTTCCTCATTGGCCAGCACCTTGAAAAGAAAATATTGATACATTGGAACCGTGAACTTCGTCCGAATAATTACTGTTGTGTTCGTGAATATCCTTACACATCTCCTATAAATAGAAGCTCATTCATTCATTATTTCTTACGAATTCACTGAAACTCTATAGAGAGAAAATTATAGAGAGAAAGAATAAGAGAAGTCTGCTACCTTTCTTTTCCTATATCCAGTTTCTTCTAAGGTAAGGGGTATTATTTCTTTTGTATTCATGAAGAGAACTTCTGTTATTCCATTCATTATTATTCTGTTGGAATAACCTGTATACGTGGACTACCATATACTTGGTGAAAATTTTCTATTATTCCATTCTTTATCATTCTGTTGGAACATCCTGTCTGTGCTTTACGCATGACCTGGTTCCATTATTTATCATTCTGTTGGAACATCCTGTCTGTGCTTTATGCATGACCTGATTCCGTTAATTATTATTCTGTTGAAATATCATGTCTGTGCGTTTACACATTACCTGGTTTCGTTATTTATTATTTTATTGGAATAACCTGTCTGTGCGGTCTATCGCATGCCTAGTGATTTCTTTTGCTATTTCGTTCTTTATTATACTCAGTTGGTTGAAGTTTTGACTTCTATACTCCATGAAATTAGTGGAATATCCTTGATATTTGCGCTTCATCCAGTATCTTTTCATGGAAATATTCTTCTGAGCATTCTTGAATTTTACTCTACAAAAAAATATCATGTTGACAATTTGGACGTTATTAGTTCCTAGATAAATTAATTCTTGAACTTGTTTTATTGAATTCTTATATCATTGTCATCATCCTCATGTTTATATTATGTTGAAAGTCATCTGTGGCCTGTAGTGCATAGATGGACTTGGTATGATTATGACCAGGGATTAATCGGTATAATCATAACCGTAATGTTATAAATGATATGGTAAAAGTCCTCATTGGCCCGTACTACATTGATGGACAGTTGTTGGCATGATCATGACCATTGATGAATACACGAATATCCTTGGCCCGTAGTGCATAGATAATTTGTGGTTGTGATTCTAATGAATATCCTTGGTCGTAGTGTAGGGATGATGTGAATTATTTATTAAGCTGAGTCTCAGCGATAAAAGTGATGAAAAACCTTTTAAATCATAAAAGATAGTATATTTAATTCTCTACTTGACTCTTTTAATGGATTGCTTGTTCCGCTACAGTTAAACTTGATGTTTGTTGTATTGTATCAGTTTAACACTGTTGAAGGCTAACGATAATTTATTCTGCATTATCTTAGTCATAATATTTCTTACTGGGCTAATTGAGCTCTATAAAGCCCCCAAATCCAGGTACTTGAAATCCGAACTCGGTGCTTCACGATACCATTTCTATGAGCGGAATAATACTAATAATAATAACAATAATATAAAGATCAACTTAATTTACATATTTATCAGAGTCTGAATCCCAAGTACGTAACCTTTAAACATTCATTACAACCCATAATAGATAATATATATCATTGTCTTAATAATAATATCAAACTATTACATAACTACCACAAATCTTATTTGGTTAGCTTTCCTTTTCCTTTGTTTCTGTATGAGCTTTCTGGTTCTTCACACTTGGCTGAAAATATTTGAATTAAGTAAGGATGAGCATTTGAGTGCCCAGCAAGTAATAACAATTATATATATAAGCTGAAAGAATTTAAATATTTTCTTTATACTACCCTTCTACAACAAATCAATAGTTGTGAAGTATCTATACCGATAATAATAACATAACATCCCTCTTTTAAATTTTTGAAACTACGTAATGACTATAAATAGGGTTAAGGTGACATACTATGAACATTGTTTTAAATTTTTGAATAGGTTAATCAGAACTTCATCTGTAAACCGTCATAACTTACGGGCACGGGGTGATCAGCCCGTTTTACCCTGTATTGATCAACACTACATGCAAGAACGAGGGTATCGTTCACTCTGTCCGCCTTGGGGGCATAAAAGTTTTTCCATGTAGGGATGTTCATACTTGTCTGGTTCCAAATCAAAAGTTTTATTTTGTTCAACAATAATCTATAATTCAACATATATATATATATATATATATATATATATATATATATATGGGTAATTGATAAAGGTGTATCAACATGTGATTAAATACAATGATTATCCAAGTAGGGACACTTGTATAACCATTAATAGAAATTAACGAACATAATATATATCTGAATTACCATATACTAACATGTTGATAAGCAATGAGCGTATATAATATAGGGTTAATAATCTGAACAATAATAATATAACTTAGAAACATTCTTACTCATTTCCATTGCATAAAGAAAATGCAAAGGTAAGATACTTGCCTGATACGCTACTTACAATTTGTAACTTAGTTTTATCTTTTATATAACCACCTATCAGTAATAAGATTATTTTACTGATTAGAACAATATACTATAACACATAGTACCGCATTTCGTAGTCAGCATATAACCTAATCACATTATCACACATGTTCCACAACCATTGAATCATAAATAAGCACATAACTAATCAAATTATCTAAGTCCAGATCAATTTCTGAAATATGTCGGTGTACCGACGGCTTTATCTGGTAATTTCGAGTCTAAGACTCTGTCCTGTAACTCAATAACTGTAATTATCAGTCATATTATTTTTAAATGACTTATAATAATTTTTAAACATTTATTATAATTTATCATGAATTTTCAAACATCGGAATCATTATTAAATGATTTAAATATCAAACAATTCTATTATCATTAATATTTAATTAATATTAAACTATTAATGAAACTATTGCCAAAAATATTAAGTTATTTAAAATAACTCAAAATATTTTTAAAACATTTATATTACCCTTAAATAATTTTTAAAACATTTAAAATCATTTTAAATAATTACCATTATTATTATAATATTAATGTACCATTTATCAAAATATTAAAAGCCATTAATTATAACTTAAAATATTTTTAATTCATTTATATCCGTTTTAAATGATTTTTAAATTAATAAAACCATTTTAAACTATTTATTTAATATAATTATTAAATAAATTTAATTTAATTATTAAATAAATTTAATATCATTAATATTAAATTAATAATCATTATTATTAAATTATTAATGAAATTATCCTTTAAATATCAAAAGTTATGTTTTATAACTTAAAATATCTTTAAACACTTTATTTTCATTTAAAATAAATTTTTTATAATAAAATCATTTTTAAACTAAATTATTTAATATTATTATTAAATAACCTTAATATCATTAATAATAATTAATTAATAAAATTTGCCTTTAAATATTGAAAGTTATATTTTATAACTTAAAATATTTTTAAATAGCTTATTATTATTTAAAATGATTTTTAATATAATAAAATCATTTTTAATTAATTTAGTTAATACATTTAGTAAATAACTTAAATATCATTAATATTAATTTATTAATGAATTTTGCTTTAAAATATTAAAAGTTATATTTTATAACTTAAAATATTTTTAAGTAACTTATTATCATTTAAAATAATTTTTAATATAATAAAATTATTTTTAATTAATTTATTTAATGCATTTAATAAATAAATTAATTATCAATAATATTTAAATAAATACTAATATTTATGAAAAATATTTCAAATTATTAATATTTAATTTTTATAACTTAAAAATAATTTTTACAATTATTTTTGTACTTTTCAGAAATTAATTACTATTTTTAAATAATTTTCAGAATTTAAATAATTAATTTTAATAAAAGTGTTGCTAAAGACTGCCTATAGCGACAGAACCGTCGCTATAGGTGTTCTTCGTGTTCTTGACCAAACCCAGAAATTCAAGTCAGTGAACGAGTGGGCAGGTTTGACCAGAAATCAATTACGGTGTGTTGTGTTTCTAGGCATGTTCTTGATCAGATCGTGTAGTACTAGTGCAGGACTATAAGATCCAACCATAAACATGCTCATAAACTACATAATCTGAGCCTTCAAAGGGACTGTCAGACATGGTTCTTCATTTCTGGGTTACCCAAAAATGAAGAACAGATCGACTGTCCATTTTTGGGCTTCTATAACATGTGATTCTTGTACTGTTTGTGTAAGCTAATGCATGAAGTGTGTAGCCAGCATGACAAGGTACAAAGTTAACACATAAAACATATATTACAACAACATAATAAGCAGATCCATGCTGGCCAACGTTTGTCAGAAATCACGCTCTTGAGTTTTCTATGTTACCCAGAAAACTCAATTCGTGAACGTCTGACCAACTTTGACCAGCCACTGCGAGCAACAAGTTTGATGTTTTGGTGATATAAAGGTATGAATCTAAGGTTCATCTACCAGACTACAACATAGTCGCAACAACAAAAACAAAACAACTAACAATAGAAAGATATGAGCCTTTAAACTTTCTGTCAGAACGATCTGGGCATGTTCTTGACTGCTCAGATTTCCTTTAGTTATGGTCGATCAACGACCTTTGACCACGAATAACTTTCAAACTAGACATCAAATGACTCTGATTCTTTTTGTAGATTAAAGACTACATTACAAGCTACACATAACAACTTAAAAACAACAAAAATCATAATCTACCAAAGATCTGTGGCCACTGACATTTGTTGTCAGACGATAGTTTAAACATTTTCCAGTTTTAGCAAATCTTCAAATTCGAGCCTCTAGATGTTATGGATCTAACATCTAGCAACCCAGATCATGATTATACACTACTAACAACATATTATAACACTTAATCATAACATCTAACATGGAATCATTAGACAGGTATTCAAGTTAGGGTTTATACCTTCTTTGAAAAATTTTGATTTCTAGGCCACTGATTTGGTTATGGTTATTAGTGGGGCTGGATTTATGACCGATATATGAAGGAAATTTCGGAGGGTTGAACTTGAGAGAGAATGTTTGAGTGTTTGGGCAAAAACAAGTTAACAAATGATTTTCTCTCTCTTCCAATCTATATATATAAGTGTATGATATATGTATGGCTGATCTCTAGAAGCTGAATTCAGTGTTTCTAAGTCACAATTGTCAACATAGTTGGTCACCCACTCCATTATTGCTAGATATACAAGTTATCTCAAATAATTCAAGAGGGGTATTTTGGTTATTTTGATTAGAAATTTAATGGCAAAATTGTAATCTTGCAAACCCTTAGGGTTAACCCTTAGGGTTTAACCCTAAGGTTTAGCACAGATCAATTATAGAATTTCCGATTAGGGTTTGTTTAAAAAAAATTAAAATAAATTTTAGTTTCTAAAATTTTGAAATTAGGGTTTTCTTAATTAAATTTGTTTTCTAATCACTTTATACAGGATCATTAGGGTTTAATATCACTCATTATAATTAACATTGCTAAAATAGCAATTAGGGTTTATAATTTTGATAATTAGGGTTCTAGGTTAGTAATTAAGGTATAAAAATTCAGGGTTTCCATAATTAACAATTGTAATTCTAATACTTGTTAATTAATCACATTAACACAATCATCAATCAATCTTGAACTCTAACTTGAGTTTCAAATTAGGGTTTAACATTAGGATTTTTAATAACTTAGGGTTTTCTAAAAATTATTTAGGGTTTCTAAATTTTTCAATCTAAATGTTAATTAGGGTTGACCTAATTAATCAAATAATTATATAATACACATCATAATTCATATAACACAGTTATATAACAGTCTTAAACTCGCAATTGATTTTCAACTTAGGGTTTCCCATAGTAAAACTAGAGTCTTGACATTAAACACCATAATTGACCAACCATCTTCAATACGTACATACAGTACATATTTATAGCACTGAAAAATCAAAATATAATTAATATTATCTTATTATTCTCATTCCTTGATAAAAATCTCAAATTAGGGTTTGGATTCCATATCTGATTTATTCTTCCATATTTGACCTTAATAATTAAGTTAAAATAATTAACTTAATAATATGTACTAAAACTCATATAATGAAATAATTATTATAGTTATTCTAAAAATCACTCCATATATTATTTAAATAATATATAACTATATTTTCATGGAAAATAATTAATAAAAACCTTTCTACCATAAAATTAATTATTATAAGAATATACTTTATAATAATCAATAATTTTAAAATAAAATTATTTGTAAATATTCATGTAATAAATATATTTTTATTTATTACATAAATACATATACACAATATCTTGTACAAATCCTCATCTTTAAAATAAATAAAAAATTTATACGCAAAATTTCTGCTTTAATTATATAGAAAATATCGAGTTGTTACAAGCTCACCCTTTTGCTTTCATTGTTCTCTTCAGGAAATGAGAACGTAGCAGGGACTGGTCGGGGAACGGAGTGACGGTTCAGATGATAGCATTAGTAGTCCTCACTATTCTATGAAATAGTGTGAAAATAAATGTATTGAGGACTTATTTTGAGTTTGAATACTGTTTAGAAGACAATGTTGTATTAAAACTCACAGCTTATGTTTTGTCGTATTTTACATGACAGTTGTATAATTAAGTTTTTATTTATATTTTGTACCATTTATTCGACGACTCAGAATAGGTGATGTATACCTATTTTGGGGGCATCACACGCGCCCCGGCGCCAGGAGCCAGTGCCCCAACGCCAAGGCCGGCGCCACCACTCGCGCCCCAGCGTCGCTTGTTAAGCCTATGCTCGCGCCGCAGCTCGAGCTTCGGTGCCCAAGCAGTAAAGAGTTTTTAATGACCTAGAAGAAAGAGGGGACAAGTATATATAGAAAGCGAAGCCACCTGCATTTAGTATCGAATATCAGAGATATCGACAGAGAACTTATTGCAGCTTACACTAGGATTTATTTTCTGTCTTTCTAGAAGAGAAAGAAGCTGTGCTTCAAGGAGGAAGATATATTGCATCTGACTACTGCTCAGCTACTACGCAGTGAAGAGAAGATTTGGAGACAGAACACTTCCAAACACGAGTTTTCTTATTCCAAATCTCCGATTTATTTGTGTATTAACTGATAATGTTAAATGTATTAAAAATGCATGTTAGTCCAATGGTTATGAACTAATTCCATTTTTAGGATTGTAATGTAACCTTTTATTTAGCTTAATTTACTTTCTCTCCTATTTATATAATGAATCATTTTGGAATGGGTTGTTGTATTTCTTATTTAATGACTGATTGCTTGATAAAGAAATTGGTATTAATAGTAATGAAAATTGACAAATGGACATTATTTTCTGTCTTTAAATACACTAACACTTGTTATGACCATGCTAATGGAATGCGTGCATAATATGCTAATAGGATAGACATATCCCTATTTGCCTTGTGCGGCCTTGAGACTTAGCTTACTGACCTTGACCTAGTTATTGTCACCAATAGACATATTGTGATTCAGCTGGTTAGGGACGTGCATTTGATCTTTGACAGAAGCTTATGCGTATTTACTATTCTCGGTTGACCATTCCTTGATTCGTTTATATAGTGTAGAGTTAGAAGATTAGGCGACGCATTAGGGGAGTTGTAATCCTATCTTGACTTCCTAGCACAACCACCTCTCTCTTTCTTTCAGTTTTAATCATATAGCTTATCCAACCACTTGTTTCTACTTGTTTAGACAAGATTAGTAACGACTTTGCCTTAGTAATTATTTTCTTTTAAGACTTTGTCCTCGTGGGTTCGACACTTTACTTACTTATATTACTCGTGGACCGTGTATGCTTGCGCGCGATTTGGCAATAGCTAAATCGACCAACATGTATCTTGTCAAGAAAGAAGAGATTAGAAGAATTTGAAGCAGTGGCCTTAACAGAGGAATGCAGTGCAGTGCTTCAACGTAAATTACCTCCAAAGCTAAAAGATCCGGGAAGTTTCACAATACCATGCATAATTGGGAAAATGAGCTTCAGTAAATGTTTGTGTGATCTTGGAGCTAGTATCAATTTGATGCCCTTGTCAGTATTTAATCAGTTGGGATTGCCAGATCCAAGGCCGACAAATATTTCGTTACAGTTAGTTGACAGGTCGATCACTTACCCACGGGGAATTGTTGAAGATGTTTTGGTAAAAGTGGATAAATTCATCTTTCCAGCCGACTTCATCATTCTAGATTATGAAGAAGATAGGAGTATACCAATAATACTTGGAAGACCATTCCTACCAACATGAAGAACTTTGATAGATGTTCAGAAAGGGGAACTCACAATGCATGTTCATGATCAGGAATTTACTTTCAACGTCTTTAAGGCAATGAAATTTCCAACAGACGAAGAGGAATGCTTCAAGGTTGATTTGGTGGACAAAGTGCTAAATGATGAAGTAGAGAGTTTGGTGGATCATGAACCATTGAGAAGTGCTATTGCTGGAAATTCAAAATTAGATGATGAGGAATTTGAAGAACTTGTGCATTTCCTTGATACAACTCCACAATTCAAAAAATTTAAGATTCTTGTAGAGCCATTAAAGAAAGCTGGAGAGTCGTCAGTAAAATTGAAACCATCTCTTGAAACACCTCCAGAACTTGAATTGAAACCACTGCCTGATCATTTGAGGTATGTATTTTTAAATGAAAATTCAAAATTACCTGTGATTATTTCTTCTGCACTAACATCTTTTCAGGAAGAAAAATTGCTAAGAGTCCTTAGAGAGTTCAAGTCAGCTATTGGATGGACTATAGCAGACATAAGAGGGATCAGCCCATCTTTTTGTATGCATAAGATCCTGCTGGAAGATGAGAGCAAGCCTTTAGTGGAACATCAAAGAAGACTTAATCCGGTCATGAAGGAAGTGGTAAAGAAGGAAGTGTTGAAATGGCTAAATGCATGCATTATATATCCAATTTTAGATAGTTCATGGGTGAGCCCGATACAGTGTGTACCGAAGAAAGGTGGTATGACCGTGATTTCTAATGAGAACAATGAGTTGATTCCGAGAAGGACAGTGAAGGGGTGGAGAGTCTGCATGGATTACCGCAGGCTTAACAAAGCTATAAGGAAAGATCACTTTCCACTGTCGTTTATCGATCAAATGTTGGATAGACTAGCGGGACATGAGTTCTATTGCCTTTTGGACGGGTATCAGGCTACAATCAGATTGTTATAGCTCTAGAGGACCAAGAAAAGACAACATTTACATGTCCATATGATACTTTTGCTTTCAGGAGGATGTCTTTTGGTCTTTGTAATGCCCTAGCAACTTTTCAGAGATGTATGATGGCTATCTTTTCAGATATGGTGGAGCAAAATGTGGAGGTATTTATGGATGATTTTTTAGTATTTGGGGATTCATTTGATTTATGTCTGGAAAATTTGGTCATGGTTTTGAGAAGATGTGTTGAGACAAACTTGGTATTGAATTGGGAAAAGTGTCATTTTATGGTACAAGAAGGAATAATTATGGGACATAAAGTATCGAAGAAGGGACTTGAGGTGGACAGAGCTAAATTAGAAACCATTGAGAATTTGTCGCCACCAACTTCAGTAAAAGGTGTTCAAAATTTTCTAGGACATGCAGGCTTTTACCACAGGTTCATTAAAGACTTCTCCAAGATAACTAAACCACTTTGCAGTTTATTGGAGAAGGATGCACAGTTCAAGTTTGACGAGGATTGCATATTTGTATTTGAGCATTTGAAGAAGAGGTTAACTTCAACATCATCAATCACAACACCGGATTGGGACTTACGATTCGAATTGATGTGTGATGCCAGTGATTATGCTGTGGGGGCTATTTTGGGTCAGCGGCAGGAAAAGATTTTTCATATGATATACTATGCGAGCAATACCCTTACTGATGCACAGTTGAACTACACCACCATAGAGAAGGAATTACTGGCAGTTGTGTATGCTTTTGACAAGTTTAGATCGTATCTGATTGGTACAAAGGTAATAGTGTACACGGATCACGCGGTAATTCGACATTTAGTTGCAAAGAAGGATGCAAAGCCTCGGTTGATCAGATGGATACTACTATTGTAAGAATTTGATTTGGAAATTAAGGACAGAAAGGGAACTGAGAACCAAGTGGCGGCCCACTTATCTCGACTGGAGAATCCGGAAAGGGAGGTAGATAACAAGGTTATGATTAATGAATTCTTTCCAGATGAGCAGTTGTTTGTGGTGAAAGGGGAAGTGCCATGGTTTACAGATTATGCGAACTACTTGGCGAGTAAGATGCTACCTTCTGACTTGGTTGGCTATCAAAAGAAAAAATTCATGCATGATGTGAAGTGGTTCATCTGGTATGAACCATATTTGCTCAAGCAATGCGCTGATCAGATGATAAGGAAATGTATCCCATAAAGTGAGACTGAGGGGATTTTACAGGATTGTCATGCTTCTTTATATGGTGGTCACTACGGTGGAGAGCGAACAACGGCTAGAGTTCTACAAGCATGATTCTACTGGCCGACAATTTTTAAGGATGCTTATAGTTTCGTCCAGAGATGTGACAGATGTCAAAGAGTCGGGAACATTTCGAAAAGAAATGAAATGCCATTGAACAATATCCTCGAGGTGGAAATTTTTTATGCTTCGGGGATAGACTTCATGGGCCCTTTCATTTCTTCATGTGGAAATCTGTACATTTTGTTAGCAGTTGATTATGTGTCAAAGTGGGTGGAAGTGGAAGCTCTTCCAACAAATGATGCCAAAGTAGTCCTCAGATTTTTGCAGAGGAGTATTTTCACGAGGTTTGGGACTCCAAGGGCTATCATTAGTGATGAAGGCAGTCATTTTTGTAATAAGCAGTTCACAGCTCTATTGGCTAAGTATGAGGTGAATCATCGCATTGCTACAGCTTATCATCCTCAAACTAATGGCCAAGTAGAAGTTTCAAATCGTGAAGTCAAAAGAATTCTGGAAAAAGTTGTGAATCCCACAAGAAAGGATTGGTCCTTAAAGCTGGATGATGCTATTTGGGCATATAGGACTGCTTATAAAACTATGTTGGGCATGTCACCTTTTAAGCTAGTTTATGGCAAAGCATGTCACCTACCTATGGAGCTTGAGCATAAAGCATATTAGGCAATTCGGAAGCTAAATTTTGATTTGAAGGCTGCAGGAGAGAAATGCCTACTCTAACTCAATGAGTTGGATGAATTCAGACTATAGGCGTATGAAAACTCAAAGCTATACAAGAAAAAGGTGAAAAAATGGCATGATCGAAAGATCATAGAGAGAGTATTTGAGCCGGGATAAAGAGTTTTGCTGTTCAATTCCAGACTTAAACTTTTTCCTGGGAAGCTCAAATCAAGGTGGTCAGGGCCATTTACAATGAAAATAGTTTTCCCACATGGTGCAGTAGAAGTGTTCGATAAGTTTCCAGACAAGCCGTTTAAAGTGAATGGACAGCGGCTAAAGCATTATTTTGGTGGCGAGGTTAACAGACAAAAAGTAACCTCAATTCTTTCTTCAACATGAGAAGTCAGAGATAGTCAAGCTAATTGACTATAACTTAGCGCTTGATGGGAGGCAACCCATTAGTTCTATCCTTAACTCTTGTTCATTTCAGTTTATAATATTTAGTTCCATGTTCATGTTAGTATTCACAGCATACTTTGTGTTAAATTAGTAGTATGAGAGCTGACTAAGCATATGATGAGACGTAGGAGTAGCAGAGAAAGTATTGTGTTAGGATAGTCATGTATGCATAATCATCAATTCATGTTTTGATTTTGGACGCATGATATCTAATAAGGATAGTTGTTGATTGAACAGGTGTATTGGAGTGGATTCATTACTGCCTTGATATACAAGATGGTAGTGCGAAATACAGGCTCGTGCGGCCGCACCATGAAAGACTTGAGGAGTCGCGCGCCCGCGCCTGTGCAGAAATAGTGATCGCGTTCCCGCGCCATTTCCCTATTCAAAGACCGCGCGGCCGCGTGTGACACCGGACTTGGAAATTTTTTTTAGATTTAAAGACGTGTCTTAGCATGCCATTATTTGAAATAACAGAGAGTGTATTATTCTCTCCAAAATAGGCACAACTCTTCCTTTACAAAACCGTTGCAAATTGAAGGTGCAACATCTCATCTCCACTGCTTGATTATCGTATCAGTTCTCCTTCCCACGTTCAACATCTACACTGATAAAACTAGGGCTTCAGTGGGTTTGTGCAAAATAAGTTTGGGGGTTCTCTGTGAAGCGATAATATCACTCATGATTATATCAAGCAAGATTTCTTCTTCTCCATCAATTTCAAATGGGTCCTAAACGTGCACGATCTGTCACTCCATCATCATCTTCTTCCAGCAGTCAAGACGACGATATTGTGGATCATACGAAATTTCTCAGTCCGGAGGCATAAATGGAGTACTACAGAATAGTGACAAAGACATTTATGATGGAACGAGGTTTCAAGCCTGGGAAGCAGGATGGGCAACTGTGGAATATGATTAGAGAAAGAGGATGGGGAGGATTTACTGCAACCCCTATGCCTGCTCCCATGGGTATTGTTCGAGAATTTTATGCTAATGCTGAAGATACTATGAGTGGTTTATCAATGGTTCGAGGAGTTCAAGTTGATTACACCCCTCAATCAATCAGTGAAGTTTTCAGAATACTTGACACTCCACCGACTGGGAATGATAATTGGGTCAAGTCTGCCCATTTTGAGATGGATTTGGATGAAGTCATCACTGACTTGTGCATTCTAGGAATGCAATGGACTTGTAGAGCAGGAACGAATTAGCCTCGCACTTTCCCAGCCTCAGCCCTGAATTGCTATGGAAAGGCTTGGAATTTGTTCATATGTGCGAAGCTTATACCTTCAACGCATTAGCATAAAATCACTACTGAGAGGGCTATCATATTGTCGGGAATAGTCACAGGTAAATACATCGATGTGGGCTATCTCATTAATCGAAATAGGTTGCGTTACATTAGGGGGAGCACTACGGGAAGTATCCCACATGCGTCTGTTATTGCAAGTCTGTGTGCACAACAAGGAGTCCATTGAGATGATGAACAGATGCAAATGCCTAGTCAAGATATAGCTTATGTGACGATTGCCAAATTTGAGTATTAGGCAGGAGGTGTGCCACACCCGAGGGGAAACGGTTTCATCCTTCAACCCACATCCTCAGTGCCTCCAACATAGCCTACACATGAAACTAAAGTAGGAACGTTAACACAAGCCACTCAAGCCACTGTTGTCCATGATGATCGTCAGCTCAGAAGGTTGGAGCGAAAGGTCGATGGTATGTATGATAACTTCGTAGCGTTTGCTACGGGGTTGACGAGATCGCTAGCAGAGGCGTTTGCACAGCAGGGTACTACACTCGAGTGGCCACAATTTGGGCCATCCGTGCCATTTCTACCACCGGATTCACCACCCGAAGAGGGTGGTGCAGTAGATCAGTAGGGGAGTTCTTCTAACCCTATACCTTCATTCATTGGGACGCTAAATATTTGAAGTTTGGGGTATTGGGTAGTAGGTAGTTGCATGTAGTGTTTGCATGTTAGTTTAAATTTTAATTTTGCATGGTTAGTTTGCATTTTATTTTATTTTATTTTTAGTCATAATGATATGTGTTAGTTGCATTATATGTTTAGTTGCATTATATGATACGTGTTAGTTTGCATTTTATTTTATTAAATTTTAGTCATAATGATATGTGTTGCATTATATGTTTAGTTGCATTATATGATATGTGTTAGTTGCATTATATGTTTAGTTGCATGTCTCGCATTTCTAGCTATGTGGAATTTATGTCTAGCCAATGATGAATTTGAATATTGAAGGATTGTTGAGTTTAATGGATAACATAAGCTTAGATATAACGTTTTACATGATGTAATCCATAAGGCTGTTTAGATGCTTTCAGTTTGCACTAACGTGTTCACAAATACTTGTAGGCATAAGGTTTATGTGTTTTATTGTTGGATAGGAAATATGGTTTTAAAAATAGAATTGTATAGAAAATGGACTTAAACTATGAAAACATTGATAATCAAGTTTTGGGAAAACATGGGTATGCTTATTATTATTATATTTAAAAATAAAAAAAATCATAACTACCATGGTTAGTCTTGTTTCGGGGCCTTTGTTGCTTGAGCAAGTACGCCCGAGGGGATTGTCTTTACACCTAGTGCCCTAAGGTCTTTTATGGTCTGGGAGTCGTTGGTTGAAAGCTCGCTAAGGGGTAATACTGTAGCCTAATGGAATGAGGTATTGTACAACCATGTGCTTAATATATATATATATATATATATATATATATATATATATATATATATATATATATATAGCAATAAACACCACGGGAAAGAGCAAAAATCGCCCTCATGAGTAATAATAAAGCAGTATAAACCCATTGTTGAACCTTAGCTTGTATGGATATGTTAGAGTAGTCTTTGTTGCATTAGTATACATGAATCTTGATTTGGATTGAAATTTTCTATTTTGAGCAGTTTAGCATATATATTCTGTGCTTTAATCAAGTTTTAGTGAACACAACACACACACACACACACAGAGCATCCTTATAGCATGTATGGATTACTTGAGTGTATGATATTATGTCTATGGCTTAGTTTGAAGTTTCATTCTTGAATTTAGATAATTCGCTGAGGCATATTGGACTGGAATTCTATGCTAGCTGAAAAATGTGAGACTCATTTGCATCGTAATCTAGTTGCATAGCATGTAGTTGCATTTCATTGTTTAATGTCGTATGCATTACTTGAGGGCAAGCAATAGTTCAAGTTTGGGGGTATTTGATAAGTAGGTTTTATACCTACTTATTAGATATCAATTCACGGGAATTATGCTCATCTCAAGTACATTTTAGCGTGTTTTAAGGGCATTTTGTGTTTAATTTGCATTACTTAATTAGAACCCCTCTAGTATGGAAATGCAGGAAATGGCATGATTTGGCGTTGGCATTGTGGTATGAGACTAGAGAAGGCATGGCACATGAATCGAATGCAGATAAGGAACTGAGTAATGATGGAGGAACAAGCAACAAACAACAGAACAAATAACAAACAAACAGCAGCAGATAGTAGTTGCAACAGACAGAAGCAGCGCGGCCGCGCTGTTTATAAAAGCAGTTCTCGCGCGCCCGCGTGTCAACAAGGAAGAGACTGAAAACAGACATCGCGCGCCTGCGCAGCTGAATCGTGCGCCCGTGCTAGAGTCGTGCGCCCGCGCCTACCTTTTATGGCAATCATGCGCGGCCGCGCGCGTTTTATGCAGCAGTTATTTGAATTTTATTTTTGAATTTGAAATTCGAATGTGGTCTCACTTAAAACTATTCTAGTTAGTACCATGCAGTAGGACGTACGTTTTTTGGAGTTTTTCATAAGGAAACTAAGGTTCCAAGCATAGAACTAATCCTAGAGAGGATTTGAGCATAAACTTAATAGTTTTCTACATCTTCTTTAGAATTCAATCATTGAACAATATTTCATTTCATTTTGCTAGAAATTATTGGAGATTTGAACAACGCTTTGGAACATAAACTGCAATTCGGTTTGATCAATTCTATCTTCTCCTTCAATTGCTTTAATTATTTTCCATGTGTTACTATAATCCCATAATTGTAAGACCCCAACTTATTATAAATGAAATTAAATTTTCTCTATTTATTATTTTAAAATAGTAAGGGTCGATTTGATTAATGTGATTAGTTATGGGTAAAATGCGTAAATATCTTAAATAAGCAAGTGGGTATAAAATATTCATTGTTGTTGGGGAATATTCGTTTGGTCGTGGAATATTCTTACTGTCGGGGAATATTCGTACGACGGCGCAGCCTTGTGTGGGCCCCATAACAGAAAGCGATTGGATGAAAAAAACGTCAAGTATAAGTTGTTTATAAATAATGGCGTAGTTGTTACCGTTAATACTATTGAAAAACTCGGTGGTTAAAATACAATAATACGCGTTGTTGCACAGTAGCACACGGTATTGCACCAATTATTGATTCTTAAGTAAGAAGGCACTACTCAATAATTATTACAGTAATTACTGTTCAATATTTTATTTTATCGATTCAATAATTGCTACGTTGATATTTTATATTATTGTTGTTTTAATAATTATCACTACACAATATTTTTCATTATCAGATCAATAATTCATATTATTTGAATAATATTATTAGATAGCATTATTGGCAATGTCTAGAAAGTTCTGTCTAAGGAGAGATTTGGTCATCTAATTGCGCGCCAGTAAGGAGAAATTCTTATTGGAAAGGCCCCTCTTTCCTGGGAACGGCCTGGTTGTCAGTATTGTGATTCTGTAATATTATTTGTGAATAATTAATTATTGATTTATATGATAAGAAAAATATTCATTTTATGTGGATATAGATGGAGAAAATTTTTAATGTGACAATTGTTGAAAATTTATATTTTATCTTTTCTGATGAAATAATTTAATTAAATATATTATTATATTATAATAATATAATAATGGTGATATTTTACAATGAATGCGTGATATATGAGTAAAGGAGTAGGAGGAGTATTTTTGTTATAAAAATTAATTAAAACATGTTTTTCATGTTTGTGGACCCCATTTTTGACTGAAATTTGATTATAGCCTATAAAATCGTCCGTATGTGGATTTCGATCAATTTCTGTTTGGAATTTGGGAAAACTTAAAACTACAAAGTTGTAGAGAATTGAATTTCCTATGGAAAGGACATAAGATTCGAATATTTCTAATAAAAGGGCTATTTATTATGAATTATTGAAGTTCCGAAATAATTAATTTTTGAAGTTTTAAATAATTTTTAAAAGAAAAACGTTTTTTTTTTCATTTGTGGGCATGTGTTAAATGGTTGAAATCAGCTGGTAAGGTATGCGTAGGAATTTAATTTATAAATATTATTATTTTATTAAATTTTCTGTTTTGGTGTTCTAGGCATTTTTCTATAAATAGGGTGCTTTGGTTAGAATTGAAAATCATACAAGAAATTAAAGTTTTCTCTCTCTATATTATCGAGCGTATTCTTATGAGTACTTTGGTACTTTGCGTGTTGCTATTCGGTGTAAGTTCTTTCAGCACTATATCCAGTATTCCAGTCAGAAGTACTGTCTTTTTGAGGTAAGGGATGTTATTTTTTTTTTCATAAATGATATTATTTCTTTCAATATCATTATGCCGAAATATTGGTCTGAACTTTTTATCAAATTTAGAACTTTTTGTGTCGGAGTTACTATTCACGTATACGGCACTATTCACGAATACGTTACTATTACCGAAAAATAAAATTTTCTTCTTTTTGTCTAAGATATCTATTATGTATACTAGCTTTGATTGTATCCATGTTTTGATCTTCATTCTTGAATTTTACTCCACTATGGTTATTTATGAAGTATTTTTAAACTTGGATTGTTTAAAGTACAAATTCCTAATAGTTATTCTTTTGTTTCACTGGATTCGTTTTCTTTAAAATATTTTTCATCATCCTCAGTCCTAAATGGTGATATAACTGAATATCTTTGGCATGTAGTGCAAAGATGAATGATTTTCTGATAAATATCTTTGGCCCGTAGTTGAAAGATGAACATGTGTTTAGATGAACATGACCAACTGAAGAATATCTTTGGCCTGTAGTGTAAAGATGAATATTTGATTCCAGATATATTTTGATTGATGTTACAGGGATAAAATAATGACGATGAACTTTTAAATTCATATATAGAATATAGTAGATTTCATTCTCTACTTAACTCTTCTAATGAATTATTATTTCCGCTGCGAATATTGATCTGAAACTTGTTGTCTATTGTATGCTATTAAATTTTTCCCTGTTGAGGACTAACGATAATTTGTTCTATATTATCTTAGTCATAATATTCTTTACTGGGCTAGTTGAGCTCACCCTTTTCCTTTTTGTTCCATTTTTCTTCTCAGCAGGCAAGAATGTAGCGAGTACTAATCGGGGTATGGAATGATGGTTCTAGAAAGTTGTTAGTAGTCCTCACCATTTTTTATAAAATAATGTATCAATAATTATAATGAGGACTTATTTGAATGTGGATATTGTCTAGAAGATAATATTTGTATTTAAACTCACAGTTTATGTGTTGTCGCATTTTGTGCGACAATTATATTAATAAAGTTGTAGTTGTTTCTGTACCATGTTTTGGTGACTCAGAATGGGTGATGTATACCAATTTTGGGGGCGTCACAGTTGGTATCAGAGCTTAGGAATATGATCTCTGGCGGAGATCGGGGAATAGAACTAGGAGGGGAGTGACGTGTAAATCCTTCACTAGTGTGTCCTACCTAAGCTTATTTGTTGGTTGGTCGGAATATAGGGATATTGTGTGATATGTTAATTTCTTTAATTAACCCTTGGTTTGTGGCAGTATTTAAGAATGGCAGCTGAGAATATTAACGATGGAGTAAATGCGACCGTGGAGACACCATTAATCACCAACGAGGAGAACGTGCAACAGGCCGGCAATGTTCCTCCTGTAAATAACACCACTGAGTAGACGATGAACGATGAGATGTTTAGAAGCTTTTTGCGGTTCATGCAAAACCAGACGAGGGAGACTCCTGTTCAAAATACAGGTAGGATCAATGGCAACGCACAGCTGGTCATAGCCAAGCAGTTCAAAGAGTTAGGGCCACCAGAATTCTGGGGAAAGTTGGATCCGATTAAGGCAGAAACGTGGGTCAAGAAAATTACCAAGATATTTGATGTCTTGGGATGCACGGAGGAACAGAAGGTTCCATTCGCCACCTTTATATTCCGTAATGAGGCAGATTACTGGTGGGAATCTGTGAAGCGTACCCATCCAGCCAGACTCAGCATGTCTTGGGAGACATTTTAGAAACTGTTCAATGACAAGTACTTTCCTAAAAGTATTTATCATATGAAGGAAGTGGAGTTTATTAGACTCGAACAAAACAACATGACGATGTCCCAGTACGAGGCGAAGTTCGCTGAGTTATCCAGGTTTGCACCTCATTTGGAGGAGAATGAGGAACGTATGACGCGGATGTTTCTGAGAGGTTTGAAACCCGACATACGTCAGTATCTCATTTCTAATAAATTTTCTTTGTATTTAGATGTTGTAAACATGGCTCAATTATTAGAGCGAGATAACGAGTATGTTCAACCGAGGGACCAGAACCAGGGTCCTACCGGTGACAGCAGTCATCGGAGCAATGATAACCAGCGGGGAGGGAAAAATTTAGACAAAAGCGGTAACCACTCTGGTGGTAATCGTGGCCATGATAATAGGAGTTGCGAGTCAAGTGGAAGTTTCAAAAAGAGGAGATTCAACAATGACAATGTGAAGACGTCAACACCATCAGCAACTATTTCTAAGGGAGGAGAACGACCACCGGTCATATGCTATAAATGTGGAAAAGAGGGACACATCAGTTCAAACTGTCCACAACAGTTCAAGGTATGTTATAATTGTGGAAAGGAAGGACATATCGCTCGAGATTATACTGTAGCAAAACCAAGTCCAGCGGGGATGGTGACTCAAAAGGTTGTCCCAGAAAAGTCAAAGTCAGCGGTTCTTGGAAGAGCATTTGTCGTGACTGGTCTAAGTGCAAGGAACCCAAAGGAGGTGATCATGGGTAAGCTAATCATAAATTCTTGCGAAGTTTATACCTTACTAGATACTGGTGCTACCCATTCATTTATCTCTCCAGCTTGTGCTCAACGTTTAAACTTGACTCTGGAGAAATTAGACTTTGACTTATCTGTGGAGACTCTATTAGGAGAAACTTTCATTACATCCACTATTTATAAATCTTGTTTGATCCAAGTTGGCATCATCATATTACCTGTTAACCTTATCTCTTTAAAGATACTTGCATTTGACGTGATTTTAGGGATTGATTGGTTAACTACTCATCATGCCAAAATTGATTGTTTTTGTAAGGTTGTTAGTTTTCATATTCCTAACCAACATGTTATTCGAATTCAAGCAACTAAACCACTGAAATCAATCACTGTCATATCAAGCCATAAAGCCATTCGTTTATTAAAAAATGGATGTCAAGCTTTCTTAGCCCATGTTATGGACTTGAACAAATACACGTCAGATTTGAATAAAATTTATGTTGTTAATGAATTTCCTGACGTATTTCCTGAAGAACTTCCCGGTCTACCCCCAGAATGTGAAGTTGAATTCTTTATTGATCTTGAACTTAGTACAAAGCCCATTTCTAAAACCCCATATCGAATGGCTCCTATTGAACTTCAGGAGTTAAAGGTTCAACTACAGGAGTTGTTGGACATCGGTTTCATTCGTCCTAGTACATCTCCTTGGGGTGCTCTTGCTTTATTTGTAAAGAAGAAAGATGGGAGTATGCAACTTTGTATTGACTATCAAGAATTGAACCGTGTCACCATCAAGAATAGGTATCCGTTACCTCGCATTGATGACATGTTTGACCAATTACAAGGAGCACAATTCTTTTCAAAAATCGATGTTCGTTCTGGATATCATCAGCTGAAGATTAGAACTGAGGATATTCCAAAGACGGCCTTTAGAACTCGGTACATGCATTATGAATTCTTAGTCATGTCTTTCGAATTGACTAATGCTCCTGTGGCTTTCATGGAAATGATGAACCGAGTATTCAAGGAATATTTGGATTAGTTCGTTGTTGTCTTTATTTATGACATCCTCATATATTCCAAAAGTTGTGAAGATCATGAGCACCATTTGAAGCTGGTACTCCAAAGGCTTCGTGAAAACAAGCTATATGCCAAGTTGAAGAAATGCGAGTTTTGGCTTGAAGAAGTAGCATTCCTTGGGCACGTGGTGTCAAAACATGGAGTATCTGTTGACCCAGCAAAGATTGAAGCAATACAAAGTTGGGAGCAATCGAAGTCGGTGATCGAAGTACGTAGCTTTTTGGTTTTAGCTGGTTATTTTCGGAGATATGTGGAAAGATTTTCTCAAATCGCTACTCCGTTAACTCAGTTGACTCAGAAAGATACAAAATTTGTATGGACCAAGGAATGCGAGAAGAGTTTTCAAGAGCTTAAGAGGAGACTTATTTCGGCACCTGTTCTGACAATATCATCTGGTTCGGATGGATTTGTTATCTATAGCGATGCTTCGGGCAAAGGGTTGGGATGTGTTCTCATGCAACATGGGAAGGTCATAGCCTATGCCTCGTCACAACTCAAAGAATATGAGAGGAATTATCCTACTCATGATCTAGAGTTGGCAGTAGTCATTTTCGCGCTAAAGATCTGGAGGCACTATCTATATGGGGAAAAAGTGGAGATATATTCGGATCATAAAAGCCTCAAATATTTCTTCACCCAAAAAGAACTCAACATGCGGCAACGACGATGGCTCGAGCTGTTGAAAGACTACGACCATACTATCCAATATCATCCTGGAAAAGCAAATGTGGTAGTTGACGCATTGAGTAGAAGATCATATGCGGGTACAAGTGCAATGTCATTAACACAAAGGCCTATTTTGTATGACTTGCAAAGGATGGAGATAGAGGTAAAGGCTCCAAGTATCTACGTGATGATATCAAGCATACGAGTAGAACCGAATTTAATTGATAAAGTTAAAGCTGCTCAAGCTACGGACATGGAGCTGATGCGTATGAAGAAGAAAGTGCAAGAAGGTGCTATTCCGGAAGCAAGAATCAATGAAGAAGGAGTACTTTGAGTCAACTCCAGACTTTGTGTTCCTAACGATTCAGACTTGAAACATAGAATCATGATGGAGGCACACAACACACCGTTTCACAATTCACCTTGGAAGTACCAAAATGTATCATGATCATCGACATACATTTTGGTGGAGCAATATGATGAGAGAGATCGCGAAGTTTATCTCGAGGTGTTTAACTTGTCAACGTGTGAAGGCGGAGTATCAAGTGCCAAAGGGTCCATTGCAACTACTTGAGATTCCAAAATGGAAATGGGAACACATTACTATGGATTTCGTTACAGGTCTTCCCAAGGTTTCTCAAGGCATAGATGCGATTTGGGTTTTTATTGATAGATTAACCAAGTCTGCTCATTTCTTGGTGATACGAGAGGCTTATTCCCTTGAACGTCTTGCTCTTATGTACGTGAATGAGATTGTGAGGTAGCATGGCATGCCAGTATCCATAATTTCAGATCGTGATCCAAGATTCACTTCACGATTTTGGGTTAGCTTGCAAAAAGCTTTGGGCACAGATTTACGATTCAGTTCAGCATACCATCCTCAAACGGACGGACAATCAGAGAGGACTATTCAAACTCTTGAAGATCTATTAAGACTTTGTGTCCTAGATTTCAAAGGGAGTTGGGATAAGTATTTACTATTAGTGGAATTCTCTTACAACAATAGTTATCAGACAAGTATAGGTGTGGCTCTATTCGAAGCATTATATGGATGAAAGTGTCACTCTCCAATATGTTGGGATGAGGTGGGTGAAGCAACATTGTTGGGACCAGAGTTGGTACGTAGGACTACGAAAAAGATCCAAATAATTCGACAACGTATACAAACGGAACAAGATCGACAAAAGAGTTATGCAGATCTTCATCGAAAGGACGTGGAATTTAGTATTAGGGATCATGTATTGTTGCGAGTTGCTCCATGGAATGGAGTTACAAGATTTGGAAAGAGAGGAAAGCTTAATCCACGATTTATTGGTCCATTTCTGATTCTTGACCGAGTAGGAAATGTGGCTTATAGACTCGCGTTACCTCCAAGCATATCTCGTGTTCATAATATTTTTCACATATTTGTGCTTGGTAAATATGTGAAGGACCCGAACCACGTTATTGAGTTAGAACCAGACGAGATAGCCGAAGATTTAACGTACGAGGAGGTACCAGTTAAGATCTTGGATAGAAATGAGCATGTCCTACGCATAAAGGTCATACCACAAGTTAAGGTTTTGTGGAGGAACCATGCTATTGAGAAATGAGTTGGGAGTTGGAAATAAAAATGAAAGCGAGGTATCCTCACCTTTTCGAAACACCAGGTACGTATGTCAATTTTGAGGACGAAATTTCATAAGGAGGGGAGGTTGTAAGACTCCAACTTATTATAAATGAAATTGAATTTCCTCTATTTATTATTTTGAAATAGTAAGGGTTGTTTTGATTAATGTGGTTAGTTATGGGTAAAATGCGCAAATATCTTAAATAAGCAAGTGGGTATAAAATATTCATTGTTGTCGTGGAATATTCGTTTGGTGCGTGGAATATTCTTACTGTCGGAAAATATTCGTACGATGGTGCAACCTTGTGTGAGCCCCATAATGAAAAGCGATTGGATGAAGAAAATGACAAGTATAAGTTGTTTATAAATAACGACGTAGTTGTTACCGTTAATACTGTTGGAATACCCGGTGGTTAAAACACAGTAGTACGCGTTGTTGCACTACTGCACACGGTATTACACCAATTATTGATTCTTACGTAAGAAGGCACTACTCAATAATTGTTACAGTAATTATTATTTAATATTTTATTTTATTGATTCAAAATTACTACGTTGATATTTTGTATTATTGTTATTTCAATAATTGTCACTACACAGTATTTTCCATTATCAGATCAATAATTCATATTATTTTAATAATATTATTAGATAGCATTATTGGCAATGTCTAGAAAGTTCTGTCTAAAGAGAGGTTTGGTCATCTAATTACGCGCCAGTAAGGAGAAATCCTTATTGGAAAGCCCCCTCTTTCCTAGGAACGGCCTGGTTGTCAGTATTGTGATTCTGTAATATTATTTGTGAATAATTAAATATTGATTTATATGATAAGAAAAATATTCATTTTATGTGGATATAGATGGAGAAAATTTTTAATGTGACAATTGTTGAAAATTAATATTTTATCTTTTCTAATGAAATAATTCAATTAAATATATTATTATATTATAATAATATAATAATGGTGATATTTTACAATGAATGCGTGATATATGAGCAAAGAAGGAGGAGGAGTATTTTTGTTATAAAAAATATTTAAAACATGTTTTTCATGTTTGTGGACCCTATTTTTGACTGAAATTTGATTATAGCCTGTAAAATCGTCCGTATGTGGATTTCGGTCAATTTCTGTTTAGAATTTGGAAAAACTTAAAACTACAAAGTTGTAGAGAATTGAATTTCCTATGGAAAGGACATAAGATTCGAATTTTTCTGATAAAAGGACTATTTATTATGAATTATTGAAGTTCTGGAATAATTAATTTTTGAAGTTTTAAATAATTTTTAAAAGAAAAACGTTTTTTTTTCATTTGTGGGCATGTGTTAAATGGTTGAAATCAGTTGGTAAGGTGTGCGTAGGAATTTAATTTATAACTATTGTTATTTTATTAAATTTTCTGTTTTAGTGTTCTAACCATTTTCTTATAAATAAGGTGCTTAAGTTAGAATTGAAAATCACACCAGAAACTAAAGTTTTCTCTCTCTATATTATCAAGTGTATTTTTGTGAGTATTTTGGTACTTTGAGTGTTGCTATACGGTGCAAGTTCCTTCAGCACTATATCTAGTATTCTAGTCAGAAGTACTGTCTTTTTGAGGTAAGGGATGTTATTTTTTTTTCGCAAATGATATTATTTCTTCCAATATCATTATGTCAAAATATTGGTCTAAACTTTTTATCAAATTTAGAACTTTTTGTGTCGGAGTTACTATTCACGTATACGATACTATTCACGTATACGGCACTATTCACGAATACGGCACTATTCACTAAAAAATAAAATTTTCTTCTTTTTGTCTAAGATATCTATTATGGATACTAGCTTTGAATGTATCCATGTTTTGATCTTCATTCTTGAATTTTACTCCACTATGGTTATTTATGAAATATTTTTGAACTTGAATTGTTTAGAGTACGAATCCTTAATAGTTATTCTTTTGTTTCACTGGATTCGTTTTCTTTAAAATATTTTTCATCATCCTCAGTTCGAAATGGTGATATAACTGAATATCTTTGGCATGTAGTGCAAAGATGAATGATTTTTTGATGAATATCTTTGGCCCGTAGTGCAAAGATGAACATGTGTTTAGATGAACATGACCAACTGAAGAATATCTTTGGCCTGTAGTGTAAAGATGAATATTTGATTCCAGATATATATTGATTGATGTTACAGGGATAAAATAATGACGATGAACTTTTAAATTCATATATAAAAGATAGTAGATTTCATTCTCTTCTTAACTTTTTTAATGAATTATTATTTACGCTGCGAATATTGATCTGAAACGTGTTGTCTATTGTATTCTATTAAATTTTTTCCTGTTGAGGACTAATAATAATTTGTTCTATATTATCTTAGTCATAATATTCTTTACTAGGCTAGTTGAGCTCACCATTTTCATTTTTGTTCCATTTTTCTTCTCGGCAGGTGAAAATGTAGCGAGTACTAGTCGGGGTATGAAATGATGATTCTAGAAAGTTGTTTAGTAGTCCTCACCATTTTTTATAAAATAATGTATCAATAATTGTAATGAGGACTTATTTGAGTGTGGATATTGTCTAGAAGACAATATTTGTATTTAAACTCACAGTTTATGTGTTGTCATTTTTTCCGTGACAATTGTATTAATAAAATTGTAGTTATTTCTGTACCGTGTTTTGGCGACTCAGAATGGGTGATGTATACCTATTTTGGGGGCGTCACAATAATGTCTTTCGGTTCAGAAATGAACTAAATTCCATTATAAGATTCTAACGGATTTTGATATGTAGTCTAAAGTTAATGATCTGATTGCTTGATTGTTTATTTATCAGTGGAATTTCTATTATGATTGATTGGATTGCAAGAATGTTTGATCACCATTCATTTTATGTACTCGTATGGAATTGAAAAAAATGACATGTGAGTATGGTTGTAAACATGATAGCATGCGTGTATGAGGTTGAATTGTTTAGCTTTATATTTCGTGAACCAGATAAAAATATACTGGTTCACCGTGTGTAGTATTATAAGAGCTTGTGCTTCAATTCAATATTGCTGCAATTTCACATAGAAATATAGTGATTTTGGTTTTATTGATGATTACATGATTTCTATTGTATGTGGAGGTTATGTAAGCTGGGCATAATGCATTGAAAAATGGTTATGTCTACTTTTGTGCTCTTGGGTAATTTTCCATGATACATGTATAATCTTGCATGAAGGTAATATTTAGATGAAATATGAAATGAAGTTAGAATCCCATTATTTCCAAATTTGATTTCATTAAATTAGTCTTGAGTTTTATTCAGTAATTGAGTATAGGTTAATCAAAATTGTGAACTATTCGTCTAAGCATATAAAAATAGTGATACAATTGGTGTATGATAGTTTAATCTTAAAACCTTTCTCCGTAGATCGATAATGTTCTTACTCTGTACTACTTGTTGACCCATGTATGCTTGCCTGAGTTAGAGTCCTTTTGTTAAGACTAAAAAGGAAGCAACAGAGAGGTAAGGAGTTGATTTCTAACTTGGATAAGAAAGCCAGTACAGGAGATGCATGTGAGGATGAGGGAAAGGAAGATAAATAGATAAAAGTTACACCACCGGTGCCATTTCCTCAAAGGCCAGAAACTGACAAGTTAAAGAACCAGTTTTCTAGGTTTATGGATATATTCAAACAGCTACATATTAATATTCCATTTGCCGAAGCACTTGAGCAGATGTCGCGTTACATTAAGTTCATGAAAGATATACTGTCAAAGAAACGCAAGCTCCAGGATTTTAAAACAGTGGCATTGACTGAAGAATGCAGTGCAATATTGCAGAAAAAGCTTCCTCCTAAATTAAAAGATCTGGGGAGTTTCACAATTCCGTGTGCAATTGGGAATCAAGATGTGGGGAGAGCTCTGTGCGATCTAGGAGCGAGTATAAATCTTATGCCGTTGTCCATTTACCAGAAGCTGGGATTAAAGGACGCAAAACCAACCAACATTAGTCTACAACTTGCAGATAGATCATTAACATACCCATTAGGAATAGTTGAACATGTATTGGTCAAGGTCGATTCATTGGTTTTTTCGGCTGATTTTGTGGTACTAGATTTTGAGGAAGATAAGAACATACCTATCATTATGGGACGACCATTCCTGGCAACAGGACGAACACTAATTGACGTGCCTAACGAAGAACTTATTATGAAAGTGTTTGATCAAGTAATAAAGGTGAAGGTGTTCAAGGAAATCCCAATCTCGACTGACAAAGAATAGTGCGAGTGGATCGAGAAATCTACACATGTCAAGTTACGAGAGTGCAAAGAGGATAGTGGTCTTAAAGCGTTAATTGAGGACAAAAAGTCAAATTCATTACCCACCATACAAGGGAACGGACACACAATACAACAGTGTTGGTGTTATGCGATAAATAAACATCATGCCGCGGATAGCCCAACCGATCTGGGATGAAACAGGGAGTAGTCAGGCTGAATGACTTAAAATAAAGCGCTAATTGGGAGGCAACCCAATCGAATTTTTTTTATTCTATCTTTTTATTTTTATTTTATTTTTTTATTGATTTTTGTACTATTTAGAGTATAGCTAAGAATAATAGTTAGGAAATAATAATTTCATTAGGTATATATGTCGTTCTATGATTCTTGAAAATCTCTCAATCATGCTCAAATTGATCCACATTATACTCATGTATATGCTTCATGGCTTGCAGGATGTTTAAAGATTCATTAAGTGGAAAAGCATGAAGCAAAGAAAAACAAAAGAGCTCAGTTAACATAACCCACCCCCGCCGGGGTGGGCCCTTTCTGTATTATACCCCCCGCCGGAGCGGGGGTCCTGCAACCTGGGCATTCAATTCGACAGTTATATACGTGTACCCACTTCTCCCACCTCCTCATTACACATGGCCACTACTCCATCTTCCAAAGTGCACCCCAAAAATTTGTTCCTCACATAAACTACTCATCCCTATTACTTCTCCCCTCCACTCTAATCCACTACCACATTACTTCACACCACTATCTCTATATATTCACACCCTCTAAACCTAATTTCCTCACAACCTTTCAACTACATATCACAAAGCCACGAATAAGGGTTCCTATTGGGAGAATTAAGCTTGCACCTGAGAGTGGGTGGACAATACTACAAATTCTTCATCTTCTCCTTCCATATTTACCACACACATCGACAAGTTTGGGGGAAGAAACTTCTGTGCACACCAAGTGTTTGAGAGTTTGTGTGATCCAAGTTTAAGGGGAAAGAAGTGTGTGTGACAGTGTGTTTAAGCATTCGGATTCAATGGCGTCTCAATCTACATCTAAACGACAACGGGGAGAGAGTTCAAGGCCAACTCCACCATCACGAACATTCGATAGATGCAAGTTTAAAAGTGTCGCCACCGCCGACCGCTGACTGCTACGACTACATGGTAACAAGGCTCTTACACCGGAGTGGGGGTTGGCACCGGATGCTCACGACGGCAAAATGATGCAACAGATTTATCAAAAAGGGTGGACCAAGTTCACTGAGGAGCCCGAGGCCGCCGCAGTCAACGTGGTCAAAGAGTTCTATGCTAACGTCGAGGACAAGGCACCTTTCAATGCCTTTGTGCGGGGTAGATTGGTCCCATTCAGTGCTGATGCCATCAACACGTATTATCAATTGCGGGTGCCTAGACAGTGTCAGTATACTCACTTGAGGGATTTCGACCCTGACTTTGAGGTGGTCCTCAAAGAAATGACTAAGCCGGGAACAACATGGATAAAGGGTCGAAAATGAGGCACGGTTTTTCATAGCAAAGATCTTAGCCAGTATGGGAAGATTTGGTACGCTTTATTATGTACAAAACTGTTTCCATCCACGCATACCTCAGATGTCACCAAGGAAAAGGCACTACTTCTATTTGCAATTGTGCAAGACTTCATCATCGACGTCAGAGCAATAATCAATTTTTCTATTTGCCGATGCTTGCGAGGAAATTTTTTGGGCGGCTTGCCACACCCATCCTTCATTTGTGGGTTGTGTCACCAAGTAGGAGTTCGACGGTCTGATGATGAACCCACCCTAATGTCGCTATAGCTGCTTGATTCGAGAATGATAACATGGTATTCGGTGTGGGCTGGAGGTGAATCACATCCTAATGGTTTAGGTTTTGTATTTCCATCAGCTTCGGAGGACGAAGCTGACATTGATGACACCTCAGATGATGAGGATGCGACTATGAGAGAGCAAGGAGCTAAGGCACAACCACATTCTAATGCCATATCTAACCCTTAGTTTCTTACATTTCAACAACAAATAGAGGAGCACAACAAAGCATCATGAAGGGAGATGAGGCGGCTCGCAGCGCGACAAGACCACATGTTTGATTCAATGAACATGTCGTTTGCATCTTTGAATACGACACTCCAGAGCTTTAATCCAGCTGCCCAATTTCTATATCAGTAGCCCATGCCAATGCCAAGGTTTCCACCAAGTGACTCTGAGGGAGAAGATCCACCATCACAACCCCAGACTTAGGCAATTACAGGGAAGTCCTCATCTTTTTACTATGGTATGTATCTAATGAGGGCATTGTCATTTTAAGTTTGGGGGAGTTAATTTTATTTTGCTGTCTAGGTTGTATGCATAATGTCATTAGTTATATCATGATTAGTTTAGGATTTTTACATATTGTCACGTAATTGCATAGTAGCCTAGGTGCATATAGGTGCGTATTTAGTTTTTATTTATGTACGTTTGCATTCATGTTATGTTTACCATCAGTATCTAAAAAAAAATTAGTTAAATATTGTGTTTGCATATGTCCAACGGTGTTGTGGTTCATTTTATTATGGTCAATGATGAAAATGAGATTAAGTAGACAAATACAGCACTGAGTTTTGGAACTGTGATGTAGTTTTAAATCATGACTCAGATCTTGTGCTTGTTTGAAATTGGTATAAAAGGATAGCACATAATAACTTTTGTGTTAACCGATAAGGTTAAATTGATACATAAACAGTTTCTAAAGGATAATGCTAGTATAGATAAGAGAATGACAAGAATAGGCAATGAAGACAACAAAATAGTCAAGAACCTAAGTTTGGGAAAAAAAGTAGGGTGTATAAGCTTCAGAAAAAAAAATAGAAAAAGAAAATAAAAGCTAGTTGAGTCTTGTGGTGGGTTGAGGAGAAATACTCCCCATAAACACAAGCGTGAGATGGAGCGTAAAATGCACTCACCAACCATCTGTGTAAAAAAAATTAAAAAAAAAGAGAGAAAAAGAAGAATAAAGAAAAGACGGGAAATAAAGGCAAGGAGCCCCCGTGATTGGAAAAAGAAAGCATGAATACCCTATTCGAATCCCTACTCTTGGTAATTGTTTGATTTGAGTTAGAACTTGTTTGTTTTTGAAATTTTTAAGTTTATTCTGTATGAATCCTAATAAGAGATTGGTTATGTGTTGAACACACACAATATTAGTGATGATACGTATAAGATTCAAGGAATTGATGAGAAGTTATTGATGGTTTTTATAATGAAGTATTGTAGTGTGTGCTTAATTGTTCTGAGGCCGAAGGAATAAGTTTGATTCTATGATACTGCTGGATTCAATGTCATTTAGTTAGATACATTACATATCATTGCATTGCATAGCATGTAGTTATTTTGTGCTAGAGGACTAGCACGGTTTAAGTTTGGGTGATTTTAATAAGTGGATTTTATATCCGCGAATCGATGTCCATTTTAAGCATAATCATTGTTAATTCTTTACATTCATGTTCATTCTTACTTGTTTCTTATTATTTCATGTGTAGGGTGGTTGGTGTGGCGAATGAGTGAAAAAGGAGGCATTTAGAGCATCAATTTAGCAAGTATGGAGAATAAGCATCATCAGTTAGCAGGGAGGTAGCCCGCCGAGGCGGGCCTATTTGGTTTATACACCCCCGCCGGGGCGGGGGTCCCGAATTCTGGGCAGTCATGTTTTGATTTGAACTCTACTAGACAGTGGACTTGAGGACTTGGGATATCATATAGATTCTGTTTAGCATGGGATTTCGAGGAGACTTCATGTTAGATATATATTGCTCAACAAACAATGAATTAAGGACAACATAAAAAAAAGCAATTAACAAGGATTAATCACAAATTTTCATATTGAGCAACGGAGTGGAGATTTTGAAGAACGATCGTATCGTTTATGGATTGAGACTAAAGTGAAGGGTGTTCTGCGTTATTCTTCTACTTTAGTTTATTTTTGTAATTGACAAGATGATGTCTTTGATTTATTCAGTTTTTATTTCATTCATTATGAACTAATTACTTTTTAGGCTTGAGATGGATTTTTAAGTGGAACGATGATGATGTAGTCTTGGATTTCAGTTTAATAAGCTATTACCCGGTTTATCTATATTAATTTGAGCGTGAATGTATGAATTGCCTGATCAACGATTCTTTGTGGACTTATATAAACTCGAGAGATGAAATACAGTCTAGACTTAATTAGTATAGCACGTGTTCTTGACTTTTGTGAATGAACAAAATCTTGATGAATGTTAGGGTAAAGATATGCTTGACATCGCATGTAATCAGATAAAGAGCTTGAACTTCAACCTTCTTTAAGTGTAATTTACATAGAGATATAGTGAGTTAGTTAATTAATGTGATTAACATAATTCTATCTTAATTGCGGATTTGGGTTAATACGGTATTAGTGCATCAAGAGGTGGCTAGTACTACGTACGTGTTCTTGATTAATAAACTGGGATAGTGAATTAAACTGGAATAAAGGTGTAATAATTTGAGTGATGCTTAGAGTGAAGTCAAAAGCCTAATTCTCCATTATTTGTTTGAAAATTCAGTTTTTAGCATTTATTGACTGTGTGGTGATTTTAATAGTTTTAATACTGTTAGTTACAAACTGGAAATTGATTAGTTTAATAAAATTAGGATTAATAGAATATTGGTAATTGTGAAGTTAATTTCTTGCTAAGTCTTTGAGGGAACGATACTCTACTTACTATTATATTAATTGTTGACCACGTATACTTGCGTGCTGTGTGTAACTAGATTTTACCCAACACATGTCTCATATTATGTGACCAAATAGTATTCAACAGTAACCTAATCTCCGTTTGCGTAAACTCAAGCCTGCTAGATAGCTATAATGATGAGCCGAGAAATGGGGGAGGAAGAGTTGGTGAAATCTGTTCACCAAAACCTCTTAATCCAATGGTTTCTTCTTTTTCCTTGGTTGAATTCATTGAGCAAAGACCCAAATTTGGGTAATGGTTTCCCTATAAATTTATACTCTCCTCTTCACAATTCTTGTTGCTAATTTGTCTGATAAGTGCTATAGAGAGAGTGAGTGTTGTGAAATTGAAGAGCAATCAGAGGTTGTGAGAGTAAAAGCTAGCAATTTAGCCTCAAGAGGTAACATTACTGTTAAGCATGTTCTTGATTCTAAGATTTTCAAATTTTAGAATTTACATGAATTTCTTGTTAATTAGTTTGGTAATTGTTATCCATGTGTTATCTGAGTTTATATGCATGTCTAGAAGCATTATAGTTGGTCTGACTTGCAGCTAGAAGGATTTAGCAATGCTTGTGTTGAGGCTCTGCAGAAACAGAGCTATTTTTTTCCTCTGACTGAAGTGGCGCGACCGCGCCACTTCTATAGTACAAAACTGTGCAGCCGCGCAGGCTGCCAGTCTTGGAAACTGATTTTGTTTTCCTTGTGTTTTCATGAGCATGTTATTTTGGTTTGATTATGCATGTAAATGACCCTAACATATGGATTGATGTTGTTTTGGTTATAGTAAGACATTTTAGATTGGTTTAGTATGTGTATTCAAAGAAAACTTAAAGATTTGGAAATTAATTTTGTTGAGCATTGTGTAAATTATATCCTGACCTTATGTACAAATATATCAAGCTCTTTCATGCCTTAGCATGTGACTAATATGTTGGTTTATATTGTTAGGCGTAATATAGACTATTCAAGCGTGATTTAAAGTGAATTTTAAAGTAGAGGACTATACTAGCTATGTGTAAATGAACTAAATACATGCAAGCATGCATAGTAAAGATTTTTTCAACATTATTATGTGTTATAATGGGTAATAGGGTCAATCGTTTGCATAACAAACTCTCTTAGCCTTGTAGAATGGAAAATTTTCAAATAAAACTACATGAAGTGAAAGAAATCTTGAAATGAGTATAAGGAACATAAGACCTAGTCCAACATCTGTTAATATGTGTATGAGTACCCCCATATGCTTAGATTGGAACTGAATACATGAAAACTCAGTTTTGTGTTTGACAAGGAGCAGCGCAATCACGCCACTCCCTAGTCTAAATTTAGCATGGTCGCGCTACATGCCAGAACAGTCTGACTATTTTTTTTGCAATCAAAACCTTGCAGTATGTCTACATTAACGTCTTAAGTTGTAATACATGTCCAGTACAGTTTTCAAAGTGTCAATAAGCATGCTAACGATAGAATCATATATTTGATAAGTGTTTATAAACTTTCAAACGTTAAGGCAAAAGATGATTACGAACTATGTTATTTGATTTCATAGTGTCTTACAAACTAATTTTTGTGTTATGAGTATGTAAGGTACGTAATGACGTACGTATGGGATTATACAACTAAATTAGACACTTATGTATGCGTTTAAACTTACATATCAAGTATGAGTATTGAATATACGTAACTAATGAATATTCTATACGCGTAACTATGTTATAATAGGATTCGAAAAGTGTTGATAAGCTTATACCTTTGTAACCTACGCATAAGGCAAGTTTTCTAACTTACACGACTTTGAATACTATGTAAGTATCTAAACCTTATCTCTTTGATGCAAGTTCCTAACCCTATTATTTATGAAGCATTACTTAAGCTTGTACTATTATTGGTCGACTTTCTACTCTTATCTTCTCTTTGATTCCTAATTGTATTCTTATGATGTTTATTCAAATTGTGGATGATGGATTTAATTCAACTATGAGTTAAACTCTATTTTGGGATTGCAATGGAATCTATTGCCTAGTTTATTTTGATATACTTTATTGTTAGTCTTATTGATTGTTATGAGATTGTCTATTAAGATTCATGCTTATTTACTTAGTTGATTGGCCATCGATTACTGTGATAATCCATATGAACTTGAAACACGAAGTATGGGTTTAGATCTGATCTTAATAGCTTGTGTTTGTATGTTCTACATGATGATGGAATGTATGACTCGTGCTTAGGATATATATATACCGAAGCACTGTTGGGTAAAATCTAATTACGCACAACACGTAAGTATACGTGGTTAACAAGTACGAAAGTGTAAGTAGAGTATCGTTTCCATGAGGAATTGTTTAATAAAAATCATCAAGTACTAACCCGTAATCAATTCAATCTTATTTAAACGAATGAATTTCAAATTATATAATTAAACTACTATTAAATTCCACTAGTTAAATTAAGATTACGGAGATTTAAAATCACAATTTCATTTATTGCTTCATTTAAGTTAGCGCACTTCTCGTCAATTATTCTCTATCCTGAATTGTTAATCAAGAACACTAAAGTCGATAAAACCACCTCTCGATGCATAATACCCATACTCACTTAAATCTACAGATGATAGAATTAAGGAAGACACCCTAATTAACTAATCCACTATATCTCTATGTGAATTACAATTAAAAAGGATTTAAAGCACAAGTTCTCTATAAAATTACATATGGCTTAAAGACATATCTCTATCCTAAACATGAATCATGAATTCCATCTATGCAGAAATCACAAACACATGCTATCATAATTAGATCTAAATCTAAACTTCATCTCTCGTGTTCATATAGATTATCACGGTAATTGATGACCAATCAATTAAACAATTAAGTCCAAATTACAATAGACAATTCTCACAATAGAACATAATAATTGATAGCGAAACATATTAAAATAAACTACACAATAAGATCCATTGTAATCTTAAACAAAGAATTATTTCATACTTTCTTTTTTTTTTCCTTTTTTTTATAGCTTATATACCCCAAATATTCCCCCAAACTTAGGTTCTTATCTAACTTTAGTCATCACTACGTATTCTTGTTATTCTTTCATTTAAACTAGCATTATCCTTTAGAGTCCCATTATGTATCAATTTAAACTCAATCAATCAACGAGTTGTTTTTACTGTGCTATCCTTATTATACCAGTTCCAAACAGAAAAAGACTCAATTCATAACAAGAAATCATATCAAAGCTCTAATAGTCAGTACTATACTTGTCTACCCAATCCCAATTCCATCATTGGCCAAAACAAATTGTAAATATCAAATAACTGGACTCATGCAAGATGTACTAAATGCTATATAAACATAGTAAACTAACTACTAATTTTTCAATTTTTCATTTTTTTTTCAAGAAACTGAATGCAAAAACTAAATGTAACTATATGAACTACAATGTAAATAACCAATGTAAATAACTAACTATATGCAGTACGACACTAAAATGCCCCTCAAACTTAAACTAGACATTGTCCTCAATGGCTGAAATAGGAAAAATTAAAAGAGAGGACTTCCCTGAAAATACAGCATTTTCCTCCTTGTCTGCTAAGTTTGAAGAATAGGCCAGACACATTGGAATAAATCGAGCACCACACTTGAGTTGGACTTGACTAACCTGTGACTATGATAGAAGCAAGCTTGTTAGATCCTAAGACATAAAAATTTATTAAATACCATGAAACCTAAAAACTAAAAATTAAACTTGGGTTGCCTCTCAATAAGCACTTGATTTATAGTCCTTCAGCCAGACTTTGTCTGGTCAACGCTATCCAATTCCTCTTTGATAATTGAGGAACCCTCCATCCATAGGAAGGAAATTGTCCTTTTGGAGGTTCCCATAGGCAATGGCCAAGTCACCTAGCATGCTCTGATTTGGTATGATCTCAATCAAGAACGTCCCACAGCTAGGTGTTTTCTCCATTGTGTATGTGATCACTTTGGGGAATGGAAGCTTATCACACACCATGGGTTCTTCGTCTATCTTTTCTTTCTCGTCCCACCATGGATTCAAAATTGTACTCGCTCTTATGTCATCAAGAGCTTCACCGACGACATGACTACCAAGTGGGCATGATTTTGCAAATCTGATTGACTCTTTGATCTTTGGTGGAGACCCATTTAGATCTTCGTCGACCTCTATTTCATTATCCCCAATTGTCTCCACACTCTCGATATCTTGTAGCTCATCCAGTCGCAGATTCGGTTCGGGTTCTCCGTCAGTTTCGTCATCCATGTCATAAAGCCTAGTGTTTGGAGGGTGGTTGTTTAAGGTTCTGGTCATTTTCTCCATCTGATTCTCAAGATTTTGAATTTCCCTCCTTAGATTTTGATTTGACCTCTCTTGATTAATCCGCCACTCCTCATTTGTCGCTCTTATCTTGGACAACGCTTCCTCCAAACTTGAATTATCTTCTTCTTGTGGCACTGGAGGTGGACATGAAAATTCTGGTGTGTATGATGGATTTAGAGCGTAATGTTGGTCATCATAATTGTAACTCCATGAAGAATCTGGGTGATACCCCCAATCTTGGTGATAGTTAGGATCAACATAGTTGTTGAGGTAATCACCACTATATTGTATCGGTTCAAAACTGACGGTGCAATGATGATTTTGATGGTTGCCAGCACAATAGTCACACGTAACTGCCATCGTTCGACTCCTTTGGGCTGCAATAACGTCCAACGTCCTCGAAAGTTCTTTAATCTGTGCTGATATTACAGAAAATGAATAAAGTCCATCAATTCCTGTTTCCCTTGGTTGAGTCATGTTTGCCATCCTTCGACTCCATTGGGCTGCGATAACCTCCAACGTCTTTGAATTTGCCTCAATTTGTACTGACTCTACAAAAAATATATTAAGTCCATCAATCCCTATTTCCCTTGGTTGAGTCATGTTCGTGTATGGCCTTGATACGCAAAGTCATCCATGGTACCTGAAAAGAGAGAAATATAGGAAGAGAATTAAAAATAAAAATAAAAATGTTTAAATTAAGACTAATTTGATTGAAATTAATTTTGGTAAATAATTATTAAATTAATTTCCCAAAAACAGCGCCAAAAACTTATTGGGTAAAATCTAATTAAGCACAATACGGAAGTATACGTGGTCAACAAGTAATAAAGTGTAAGTAGAGTATCGTTCCCACGAGGAATTGTTTAATAAAAATCACCAAGTACTAACCCATAATCAACTCAATCTTATTTAAACAAATAAATTTCAAATTATATAATTAAACTACTATTAAATTCCACTAGTTAAATTAAGATTACGGAGATTTAAAATCACAATTTCACTTATTGCTTCATTTAAGTTAACACACTTCTCATCAATTGTTAATCAAGAACACTAAAGCAAATAAAACCACCTCTCGATGCATAATACCCATACTCACTTAAATCCACAGATGATAGAATTAAGCAAGACACCCTAATTAACTAATCCACTATATCTCTATGTGAATTACAATTAAAAAGGATTTAAAGCACAAGTTCTCTATAAAATTACATATGGCGTAAATGTATATCTCTATCCTAAATACGAATCATGAATTTCATCTATGCAGAAATCACAAACACATGCTATCATAATCAGATCTAAATCTAAACCTCATCTCTCGACTTCATATAGATTACCACAGTAATTGATGGCCAATCAATTAAACAATTAAGTCCAAATCACAATAGACAATTCTCATAATAGAACATAATAATTGATAGCGAAGCATATTAAAATAAACTACACAATAAGATCCATTGTAATCTAAAACAAAGAATTAGTTCATTGAATTAAAACTAAGAATCCACACTTGAATACACATTAAAAGACAAAAATAAGAGTATAGTAAAGAATAAATCTGTTGTCAACAAATCTCCATCTTCCTCAAGCTCCTGCTCTTGATCTTCAATGGTCTCCAAGTTGCTTCAATATCCAAATCTCATAAGAACTAGGGTTTTGCTCCTAATCTACTCTACTCTAATATAATGCAATCCTTCAAAACTAGCTTTTCAATCTTAGTTAAAATCAAGTATTTATAGTTCTGATGGACACCCTAGCAAGTTAGGCAACTAAGAATCCTATTATAGCTCAAATTGGACAACATAACACCCAAATTAACTCTCCACCCGCCAATCGGCATGCCCCGCGCCGTTCCTAGGCCATTTTGGTCGTGCCCCACGCTACTGTAGTAGAGAATCTGCTGGCCCAGCTCGCCCTGCGCCATTTTTAGTTCATTTATGGTGCGCCCCGCGCAACTCTGTTTTTTTCTACGACGTTCTTTGGTAAAATAGGCATAACTTTTGTTCCGCTAGGAGTTATGGGACCTTCCACCTATCAAATCGAAGATATCGACGAGATCTACAACTTACATTCTTTGAGAATTGAGAGATTCTGGATGGATCGAGATCAAAACTGGGCTTGAAGTAGATGATATATAAATTGCAAGTAGGACAACTTTGAGCTTTGATCTTTGTTGATAAAAAGGCTATAACTCTCGCATCCGGGCTCCTTCAAGATATTCCGGAAAGCTAGGAAGTAGATCTATAATAAAATCCAAGTTCCAAACTTAGAACATGCATCCAACTTTGTGTTAAAAGCCTGCAATCTTCCTTTCTTGCATTTGCTTGCGTATTTTAGTCCAAAAGATGTCCGAATTGCTTTTCCTTGCTTCTTCATGCCAATGTCGTGTCATAGCCTACAAAATAACATAAAATGTATGAATGAACACACAATGTATGCAAAGTAACTACAAAACATAGATTTAAGCAACTAATTCAAGTAATAAATACCGGATAAGTAGGTTTAAAACCTACTTATCAAGCACCACTCGTAATCAATTAAGAGCTTGGGCTTAAACCCTATTTATTTGTAAATCACATAGACATATAGTGGTTTAGGTAATGTAGGTGTTCATGTGTATTCTATAAATTGTGGATTATATGTGATATGGGTATGGTACATCGAGAGATAGCTATATTTTACTTTCGTGTTCTCGACTAACAATCCGGTATAATTAATTTGGCTTAACAGGAAGTATGTCGATTTAAATGATTCAGTAGGTTAAATTATAATCTCAATTCTTCATTATCTAGTCTTATTCTAGGGGTAGTTAGTATTATTTAATTTCATAGTTTAAATATATAGTATCATATCAATCGTTTAAATAAGATTGATTTGTTTACGGGTTAGTGCTTTGTAAGCTTTATTAGTAATTCCTCGTCGGAACGATACTTTACTTACTCTTTATTACATGTTGACTATGTATACTTGCACGCATATATTGATCGGGATTACGACCAACAAGTTTAGTCTTAATTTAAACATTTTATTTTAATTTAATTCTCTTCCTATATTTCTCTCTTTTTAGGTACTATGGATGACTTTGCTTATCAATGGCCATATGCGAACATGACTCAACCAAGAGACATAGGAGTTGATGGACTCAATGCATTTGTTGCATTGTCATCACAAATTGAAACACTTTCGAAGAGGTTGGATGTTCTTGCAGCCCAACATACTCGAAAGATCGCAGTAGTTTGTAATTTTTGTGCTGGCAATCATTCGAGTTATCAATGCACCGTCAGATTTAGACCAATACAATATGGGGGTAATTACTTCAACAACTATGCTTATCCCAATTATCATCAAGGTTGGGGGTATCACCCAGATTCTTCATGGAGCTATACCTATCAAGACCTATAATACACTCCAAATCCAACATACACGTTGAATTTCTCATATCCACCTCCAATGCAACAAGAAGAAAATTCAAAGTTGAAGGAATTCATGTCAAAGATCATAGCAGACTAGGAAGAGATGATGATGAGTCAGGAGTTATCAAGCCAAAATCTTAATAGACAGATGAAACAACTCATTAATCCCCTAATGAATGGTCCTTAATATATGGATTTCAAAACTGAAAAAGATAATTCAAGACTAGAGGATTTGTGGTTCAAGTTTATAGCATCAACTGATGAGAAGATGATTGAGTAAGAGATGTCAATTCAAAATCTTGAGAATCAGATGGATAGAATGTTCGAAGCATTGAACAATTGTCCTCAAAACAATTGGTTCTATGACATGGATGATCAAACTGATGGAGAGCTAGAAGTGTACATGCCACTAGATGAACAGAAAGAAGTGGACATTGAGGAGACAACTGGGGATATGGAAAATGAAGATTATGAGCTGACTTTTATAATACCCCAAGTGCCTTCTCAGCCAGAGTTGAAAAATCCAGTGAATTTTGCACACCCATGTCCCCTTGGTAGTCATATCCAAGGCAAAGATCTCTATGATAATGAGGCGTTTTGCAAACCATGGTGGGCTGAGGAAGAGAAAATAGAAGAAGAAAAGCCCGTTGTATTTTTCATGCCTTAATGCAAAAACTTATTCACAAATACAATGGAAGAAGTACCTAGCTATGCAATGGAAATAGGGACATCATCTACAAGAAATATGCTAGGTGGCTTAAATTCGAAGACTCTCACGAAGGGGAACCTCCCAACGCATACTGCAGTTCTAATAGATGGAGGGTTCCTAGCTTATCGTAGAGGAATCGGATAGCGGTGTCAAGAAAAGAGTCCAGCTAACGGACTATAAACTAAGCGCTCAATGGGAGGCACCCCATCAAATCTCTCTCTCTCCCTTCTTGTTTAATTCTCCAGTACCTATGTTCTATCCCTTTCCTTCCCATTTGTTTAATTCTTATTGCTTTAGTTAATAAGTTCATTCTTAATATAGTTAATTAAATTTTGGTAACAAGTGTTTGTTAGAATTAAATAAGGTTTGATAGTTCATTTTGATCCTTTCCAAGAATAATCATTTGGGCAGCAGTGGGAAAAGTATGAACACTAGGTCACATCATTGCAGAACAGAAAAATTGAAAAAAGTTAATCAGAACCGGGCTCAGGGCAGCTCAGCTGCGCCCATGCATAGGCTAAAACCAACGCAGCCAGCGTAGCTGCACCACATGATAGAGCAGAACACTACACAGTGCAGCTGCGCCCCCTTCTAAGCCAAACCTAGCACAGCTGCGCCTGAGCATTAAGTCAATTTTTAAAAATAAACAAGGAGCCAGTACACCACATACCTTCATTTCATTTTAACCTTTGAAACTCTCTTTCTTTCTCTCAAAATCGAGCACCACAGAGCTACAACTAACAACTTCCCCCTCTTCGAAATCCAATCTAAGCACCTGTAACCTTCATATTCCAGTCCACCAACATTTTCTCTCTCCAACATAAACACTAGTTCTTCCTTCACTAAGCAACTCTTGAATTATTTATCACAGACAATGAGATCTTTGTTTTTTCACACCGCTTGTTCTACTGAATTTCATAGAAAGGAGTTTAGGGTTTCATTGTCAGTAACAGTCATCCTTCACAAATCACATTGTTCAATCTATTGCACCCAAAAGGATTCGAACCCCATCTCTATCATCTAGCAGTGAACATGAGGGTGATAGCAATAGCATGGACATACTGGATACCTCTAGATTTGTAAACCTCTATGCCCAACACTATTATCTGGATGTCTTAGTAGGAAAATTGTTCGTACCAGAGAGGGGTTTCAAGCCTAGGAGAGAAGATGGGAAAATGAAAGACCAAATTTTGGCACATGGATGGGCTCTAATGGAAGCCAAGCCAGTGGCTGCCCCAATGGAAATAGTGAGAGAATTCTATGCCAATGCTCACGAAATGCAGAATGGCATTTCATATGTGCGACGAAAGCAAGTGTAGTATACTAAGTAAGCATTTAATGAAATCTTTCATGTTGACACACTGCCATCTGGTGCTGTGAATTGGGCAGAATCGCAAAGGTTCGAAACTGACTTGGACAAGCTGGTTAAGGAGCTGTGCAAATCGGGCACGAAATGGACCACCAAAGCTGGCACAGACAGAAAGGTTCACTTCGCACAGACCACACTGAGTCGATATGCAAAGGCGTGGTATAACTTCATTTGCGCGAGCATACTCCCTACTAGCCATCATGTCGTTGTCACGACTGATAGAGTCACATTACTATATGGCATACTGAAAGGGAAAGCAATTGACATTAGGCATATCATCAATCAATTGATTTTGTGATACATGAGGGGGAGTACTTCAGGGGGCATACCATATGCTTCAATTATTACTCGGCTATGTTTGATTGTGGGGGTTGATTGGGATAATGAGGCTCTGCAGTTGTCGATGCGGGACATAGATCACACTACTATTCAGAAATACACCATTTGGAATGGTGCAAAGTCTCATCCCTGGGGCTTGGGGTTCATTCTGCCAGAAGAAGAGTCAGACAGTGAAGAAGCAGAAGATAAAGAAGGAGAAGATCAGGAAGACACTACTGCTCCTCTGATAGCTAGGGCACCTCTAGGCAGGCAGGAGCGTGAGATTCGCCGCCTATGGAGAAGGATGGATGCGATGCACATAAATTTTCAAGCCTTTACTACTGAATTTTCTGGAGTACTATCAGATGCATTTAGCCGCTGGGAGCATAAGTCCGGTTTTTGACATTTAGGTCTGCTACTCCATATCCACCTCCAGACATTCCACCCGAGCGAGAGGAGGAAGGTGATGATGAGGACATCTAGGGGAGTTCCCTCTACCTTTTTATCTCCAATGAGGACATTGTAGTTTTTAAGTTTGGGGGTATTAGGTTTATTTCTGCATTTAGTATAATTCATATCATATTGCATAGTGAGTTAAATAGTGCATGTTGGGACATATTTTTCATAGTTTGTTAATTTTTTTCAAAAGTTTTGTTGTTTTGTTTTAGTTGATTGTGTTAGGACATATTGCATGAATCCAGTTTTTGGTTGGTTTGTTATTTAGTTGGCCTTTGACGAAATTGAAATTACTTGATTTTTGAACTGATTTGAGACTTAGGCTCGGTTGTGATGTCATATCATAATATAAATCCTTATCTGTCTGATACTGATGTAACCGGTTAGCACAATAACCATCACTCTAAGACCCCAACTTTTTATAAATAAAATTAATTTCCTCTAATTATTATTTTAAATAATAAGGTGTTAATTTGATATAATGCTTTGGTTATGGGTGAAATGTGTAAATTTTGCAAAATAAGCAATTGGTTATAAAATATCCATTGTTGTCGGGAAATATTCGTTTGGTCGTGGAATATTCTTGCTGTCGAGGAATATTCGTACGATGGCGCAGCCATTTGTGGGCCCCATAACGAAAAACGGTCGGATGAAGAAAAAGACAAGTATGAGTTTTTATTTATAAATAACGGCGTAGTTGTTACCGTTAACACTGTTGGAATACCCAGTGGTTAAAATACAGTAATATGTGTGGTTGCACAGTAGCACACGGTATTACACAATATTTTTGGATTATTAATTCTTACGTAAGAAGGCACTACTCAATAATTATTACAGTAATTACTGTTCAATATTTTATTTTATTGATTCAATAATTGCTACGTTGATATTTTATATTATTATTGTTTTAATAATTGTTACTACACAGTATTTCCCATTATCAGATCAATAATTCATATTATTTGAATAATATTATTAGATAGCATTATTGGCAATGTCTAAGGAAATTCTGTTTAGAAAAGGAGTTTGGTCACCTAATTGCTCGCCAGTAAGGAAAAATCCTTATCGAAAACCCCATCTTTCCTGGGAACGACCTGATTGTCAATATTGTGATTCTGTAATATTATTTATGAATAATTAATTATTGATTTATATGATAAGGAAATATTTATTTTTATGTGAATATAAATGAATGAATTAATGTTGAGGTGTTTTATCAGTATTTTGTCGGAATGGAAGTATTAAAAATCGTCCGTATGTGGATTTGGGGCATTTTTTGTTTGGAATTTGGAAAAACTTTCTTCTACAAAGTTGTAGAGAATTAAATTTTCTATGGAATAGACATGAGATTTGAATTTTTCTGATAAAGAGTTATTTATTAAGAATTATTGAAATTGCTAATTATTATTTAAATTTAAAATATTTTGAAAATTTTCTAGAATGGGTGGGCCCCACTTTTGGTGGGTGAGAAATGTGCTAAAATTTTATTTCAAAAATGGTGTGCATAAATAGTATTAGGTAAAGCCATCAGGTAGCAGGTTAGTTTACTTTGGCGTTCTAGCATTTTCCTATAAATAGGATGCTTTATTAGAATTGAAAATCACACCAGAATCATAAGTTTTCTCTCTCTATTATATCAAGCGTATTTTGGCGAGTATTTAGATACTTTGAGAATTGTTATTCAGTGCAAGTTTCCTTCAGCACTATATTCGGTATTCCAGTCAGAAGTACTGTCCTTTGGAGGTAAGAGATGTTATTTTTTTCGTAAATGATGTTATTTCCTTCAATATCATTATATCAAAATATTGGTATGAATTTTATTATGAAATTTTTACCTTTTCGTGTCGGGGTTACTATTCACGTATACGACACTATTCACGTATATGACACTATTCACGAATACGACACTATTCACAAAAAAAATAAAATTTTTTCTTCTTTGTCCAAGATGTCCATTATGGTTACTATCTTTGATTGTATCTGTGAAGCCCCCAAAATAAGTATACATCACCCATTTTGAGTCACCAAAACATGGTATAGAAACAACCACAACTTTATTAATACAATTATCGTGCAAAATACGACAACACATAAACTGTGAGTTTAAATACAAATATTATCTTCTAGACAATATCCACACTCAAATAAGTCCTCAATAAAATTATTGATACATTATTTTACAAAAATGGTGAGGACTACTAAAATAACTTTCTAGAACAATCATTTCATACCCCGACTAGTACTCGCTATATTCTCACATCCTGAGAAGAAAAATGGAACAAAAATAAAAAGGGTGAGCTCAACTAGCCTAGTAAAGAATATTATGACTAAGATAATATAGAACAAATTATCATTAGTCCTCAACAGGGAAAAATCTGATAGAATATAATAGACAACAAATTTCAGATCAACAACTGCAGCGGTAACAACAATCCATTAGAAGAGTCAAGTAGAGAATGAATTATACTATCTTCTAAGATTTAAAAGTCCAACATCAATATTTTATCCCTGTAACATCAATCAATATACATCTTGAATCAAATATTTATCTTTGCACTACAGGCTAAAGATATTCATTTGTATCACCAGTTGGTCATGTTCATCTAAATATATGTTCATCTTTGCACTATGGGCCAAAGATATTCATCAGGTAATCATTCATCCTTGCACTACAGGCCAAAACTATTCAGTAATATCATCATTTAAGACTGAGGATGATGAAAAATATTTTAAAGAAAACGAATCCAGTGAGACAAATGGATAAATATTAGGGATTCGTACTTCGGTTTATCCATGTTCAAAAACACCCCATCATATACCATAGTGGATTAAAATTCAAGAATAAAGATCAAAACATGGATACAATCAAAGATAATAACAAAAATAGACATCCGGAACAAAGAAGAGAAAATTTTATTTTTCGGTGAATAGTGCTGTATACGTGAATAGTAACCCCGACACAAAAAGATAGAAATACCACAATAAAATTCATATCAATATTTCAGCATAATGATATTGGAAGAAATTATATCATTTATATAAAAAAAATAACATCCCTTACATCAAAAGAATAGTACTTCTGGCTGAAATATCAAAGATAATGTTGAAAGGAACTTGCACCGTATAGCAACACTCAAAGTATCAAAATACTCACAAAAATACGCTCGATAATATAGAGAGAGAAAACTTCAATTTCTGATGTGATTTTCAATTCTAACCTAAGCTGTAAGACCCCAACTTTTATGAATAAAAATGAATTTTTATAAATATTATTTTTGAATATTATGGAGTGAATTTGATATAATGTTATAGTTGTGGGTAATATTTATAAATTTTGCAAAGTACGTAAGTTGTTATATAATATTCGATTGGTCGGGGAATATTTGTTTTAACAGGAAATATTCGTACGACGGCACAATCATTGGTGGACCCCACAACGAAATTATTGTCAGATTGAGAAAATGACAAAAATATCTTTTTATAAAATAATGGCGAAAGTTTTACCGTTAACTGTTAGAATACCTGGTGGTTAAAATACAGTAATACGCGTTGTTGTACAGTAACACACGGTATTGCACAGTATTTTTAAATTATTAATTCTTACGTAAGAAGGCACTACTCAATAATTGTTACAGTAACATTGTTCAATATTTTATTTTATTGGTTCAATAATTGCTACATTGATATTTTATATTATTGTTGTTTCAATAATTATCACTGCACAGTATTTTCATTATCAAATCAATAATTCATATTATTTGAATAATATTATTAGATAACATTATTGGCAATGTCTGGAAAGTTCTGTCAATGAGAGGTTTGGTCACCTAATTACGCGCCAGTAAGGAGAAATCCTTATTGGAAAGCCCCCTCTTTCCTGGGAACGGCCTGATTGTCATAATTGATATTCTGTAATATTATTTGTGAATAATTAATTATTAATTTATATAAAAAGGAAATATAAATTTTTATGTGGATATAAATGAATGAATTAATGTTGAGGTGTTTTGTCAAAATGGAGGTATTAAAAATCAAATCAGTGTTCTTAAAGTTCTATTGCGTGAGTTATAATTTTGATCCAACCGTTGGATCGTTATGATTTTTGGATATGTTATACATATATAAGTTGAGTATATGTCCACAAATTTTGAACCGTTAAAAATTAGTGTAAGATTTGTTATGAATTTTAAGAGGTGTTAAAAACCATCCGTTTGTGGATTTCGGATATTTTTTGTTTAGAATTTGAAAAAACTTTCTTCTACAAAGTTGTAAAAAATTTGATTTCGTATGGAATGGACATAAAATTCGTATTTTTCTGATAAATGGGCTATTTATTATGAATTATTGAAGTTTTAAAAATTAAATATTTTTATTAAAAATATGGGTGGGCCCCACTTTTAGTTGGTGTGGAAAAATCTAATTTTTGGTGGGCCCCACTGGTAGTGGCTGAATTTTGGTCCCAGAGGTGTGCGTAGAAATTTTTTAAAAATAATATTATTTTATTATTTAGTCTCCTATGGCGTTCTAGCATCCAGAATCAGAGAATTCTTCTTTAATAATCTTGAGCGTATTTTTTTAGAGTTTTAGAAAGCTTTGAGCATAGAAAACAATGAAAGTTTTCTTCAAGAATATTCCCGCTATACCAGTTGGAATACTCTTCTTTTCAAGATAAGGGATATTATTTTTGTTCAATAATCGCTTGAAATAATATTTTCTTCCATACTCTATAGTATGTAAGTAATATTATTTCGTTTCAGATTTTGAATTATATACTCGTTTGTTAAAATTTTGGCTTATATACTCCATGAAATTAGTAGAATATCATTGATATTTGCACTTCATACAATATCTCTTCATAAAAATATTATTCTAAGCATTCTTGATAAGTTCTAACTTTTTCATGCCGGAGTCCTATTCGCGGGGTTACCATACCCGAAGTACTATTTACGGGATACTATTCACTCTAGTACTATTCACCCGGGATACTATTCATGACAAAAATTGATTCGTTTTCGATCCAAATTATTTTTGGTACAATATTATTCTTGAATTTTACTCCACAAAGCAGTATCATGTTGACAATTTGGACGTTATTGATTTTTGGATAAATTAAATTATAAATCTTTAAAAATTTATCCTTGAACTTGTTTTATTGAATTCTTATATCATTGTCATCATCCTCATGTTTATTTTATGTTGATAGTCATCTGTGGCCTGTAGTGCATAGATGGACTTGGTATGATTATGACTAGGGATTATTCGGTATAATCATGACTGTAATATTACAAATGATGTGGTAAAAGTCCTCATTGACCCGTAGTGCATTAATGGACAGTTGTTGGCATGATCATGACCATAGATGAATACACAAATATCCTTGTCCCGTAGTGCATGGATAATTTGTGATCGTGATACTAATAAATATCCTTGGCCGTAGTGCATGGATGATGTGGATTAATTATTAAGCTGAGTCTCAGCGATAAAAGTGATGAAAAACCTTTTAAATCATAGAAGATAGTAGATTTTATTCTCTACTTGACTCTTCTAATGGATTGCTTATTCCACTGAAGTTAAACTTGATGTTTATTATATTTTATCAGTTTAACACGGTTGAAGGTTAACGATAAATTATTCTGCATTATCTTAGTCATAATATTTCTTACTGGGCTAGTTGAGCTCACCCTTTTACTTTCATTGTTCTCTTCAGGAAATGAGAACGTATTCGGGAAACGGAGTAACGGTTTAGATGATAGCATTAGTAGTTCTCACTATTCTATGAAATAATGTAATAATAATTGTATTGAGGACTCCATTTGAGTTAAATACTGTCTAGAAGATAATATTCGTTTTAAAACTCTCAGTTTATGTTTTGTCGTATTTTACACGACAGTTGTATTATTAAGTTGTATTTGAATTTTGTACCATGTATTTGACGACTCAAGATGGGTGATGTATATCTATTTTGAAGGCGTCACATAAGCACCTTATTTATAGAAAAATACTTAGAACACCAAAGCAGAAAATTTAATAAAATATTAATATATAAAAAATTTTCACGCCCACCTTAGAAAATCTGAATTCAGCATGTTTACCACTCATGTGGGGCCCACCCAATTGCAAAAAACGTTTTTCTTAAAATAAATATTTTAAACTCCAAAATCAATTATTCTGAAACTTCAATAATTCATAATAAATAGCCCTTTTATCAGAAAAATTCGAATCTTATGTCAATTCCATAGGAAATTCAATTCTCTACAACTTTGTAAGTTTATATTTTTCCAAATTCTAAACAGAAATTGACCGAAATCTACATACGGACGATTATACAGGCTATAATCAAATTTCAGTCAAAAATGGGGTCCACCAACATGTTTAATATTTTTTAACATTTATTGTAACAAAAATATTCTTCCTTCTCATTTATCACATATCACACATTCATTATAAAAATATCACAATTATTATATTATTATAATATAATAATATATTTAAATAAATTTTTATCAGAAAAGATAAAATATTAATTTTTAACAATTATCACTTTTCTAAAAATTCCTCCATTTATATCCACATAAAATAAATATTTTTCTTATCATATAAATCAATATTTAAGTATTCACAAATAATATTACAGAATCATAATACAGACAACCAGACTGTTCCCAGGAAAGAGGGGGCTTTTCAATAATAATTTCTCCTTACTGGCGTGCAATTAGGGGACCAAACCTCTCCTTAGACAGAACTTTTTAGACATTGTCAATAATGCTATCTAAAAATAGTATTAAAATAATATGATTTATTGATCTGATAATAGAAATACTGTGCAGTGACAATTATTGAAACAATAATAATATAAAATAATAAACGTAGCAATTATTGAATCAATAAAATAAAATATTAAACAGTAATTACTGTAACAATTATTGAGTAGTGCCTTCTTACATAAGAATCAATAATTGGTACAATACCGTGTGCTACTGTGCAACACCGCATATTACTGTATTTTAACCACCGAGTTTTCCAACAGTGTTAACGGTAACAACTACGCCGTTATTTATAAAAAACTCATACTTGTCGTTTTCTTCATCAAATCGATTTCCGTTATGGGGCCCACACAAGGCTGCACCGTCGTACGAATATTTTCCGACAGTAAGAATATTCCACGACCAAACAAATATTCCCCGACAACAAGAATATTTTATAACCACTTGTTTATTTAAGATATTTGCGCATTTTATCCATAACTTATCACATTAATCAAATCAACCCTTACTATTTTAAAATAATAAATAGAGGGAATTCAATTTCATTAATAAATAGTTGGGGTCTTACAACCTCCCCTCCTTATAAAATTTCGTCCTCGAAATTGACGTACGTACCTAGTATTTCGAAAAGGTGAGGATACCTCGCTTTCATTTCCGTTTCCAACTCCTAGGTCATTTCCTCAATAGCATGGTTCCTCCACAAAACTTTGACAGGTACCTCCTTGTACATGAAGTCTTCGGCTATCTCGTCTGGTTCTAACTCAATAATGTGGTTTGGGTCTTTCACATATTTACGAAGCACAAATATGTGAAGAACATTATGAACACGAGACATGCTTGGAGGTAACGTGAGTCTATAGGCCACATTTCTTACCCGATCAATAATTTGAAATGGACCAATAAATCATGGATTGAGCTTTCCTCTCTTCCTAAATCTTGTAACTCCCTTCCATGGAGCAACTCACAATAATACATGATCCCCAATACTAAATTTCATGTCCTTTCGATGAAGATCTGTATAACTCTTTTGTCGATCCTGTGCCGTTTGTATACGTTGTCGAATCATTTGAATCTTTTATGTAGTTATACGTACCAACTCTGGTCCCAACAATATTGCTTGACCCACCTCATCCCAATATACTACAGAGCGACACTTTCGTCCATATAATGCTTTGAATGGAGCCACACCTATATTTGCCTGATAACTGTTATTGTAAGAGAATTCTACCAATGGTAAATACTTATCCCAACTCCCTTTGAAGTCTAGGACACAGAGTCTTAATAGATCTTCAAGAGTTTGAATAGTCCTCTCTGATTGTCCGTCAGTTTGAGGATGGTATGCCAAACTGAATCGTAAATCCGTGCCCATAGCTTTCTGCAAGCTAACCCAAAATCGTGAAGTGAATCTTGGGTCACGATCCGAAACTATGGATACTGGCATGCCATGCAATCTCACAATCTCATTTACATACATAAGAGCAAGATGTTCAAGGGAATAAGTCTCCCGTATCGGCAAGAAATGAGCAGACTTAGTTAATCTATCAACAATAACCCAAATCGTATTTATGCATTGAGAAACCTTGGGAAGACCCGTAACGAAATCCATGGTAACGTGTTCCCACTTCCATTTTGGAATCTCAAGTGGTTGCAATGGACCCTTTGGCACTTGATGCTCCGCCTTTACACATTGACAAGTTAAACACCTCGAGATAAACTTCGCGATCTCTTTCTTCATATTGTTCCATCAAAATGTATGTCGAAGATCATGATACATTTTGGTACTTCCAAGATGGATTGCAAATGGTGTATTATATTCCTCCATCATGATATTGTTCTTCAAATCAGAGTCATTAGGAACACAAAGTCTGGAATTGACTCGAAGTATTCCTTCTTCATCGATTCTTGCTTCTGGGATAACACCTTCTTGTACTTTCTTCTTCATACGCATCAGCTCCGGGTCTGTGGCTTGAGCAACTTTAAATTTATCGATTAAAGTTGGTTCTATGCGTATACTTGATATCATCGCATGGGTCCCCGGAGTCTTGAATTCTATCTTCATCTTTTGTAAATCACACAAAATGGGCCTTTGTGTGGACAGCATCGCACTCGTTCCCGCGTATGATCTTCTACTCAACGCGTCAGCTACCACGTTCGCTCTTCCAGAATGGTATTGAATGGTATGGTCATAATCTTTCAACAGTTCAAGCCAATATCGTTGTCACATGTTGAGTTCTTTTTGGGTAAAAAAATATTTGAGGCTTTTATGATCCGAATATATCTCTACTTTCTCCCTATATAGATAGTGCCTCCAGATTTTTAATGTAAAAATGACTGTTGCCAACTCTAGATCATGAGTAGGATAATTTCTCTCATATTCTTTAAGTTGTCGCGAGGCATAGGCTATGACTTTCCCATGTTGCATGAGAACACATCCTAACCCTTTTCCTGAAGCATCACTGTAGATGACAAATCCCTCCGAACCAGATGGTATTGTCAGAGCAGGTGCCAAAATGAGTCTCCTCTTGAGCTCTTGGAAACTCTTCTCGCATTCCTTGCTCCATACGAATTTTGTATCCTTCCGAGTCAGCTGAGTTAACGAAGTAGCGATTCGAGAAAATCCTTCCACGAATCTCTAATAATAACCAGCTAAGCCTAGAAAGCTACGTACTTCGGTTGCTCCCAACTTTGTATTGCTTCAATCTTCGTCGGGTCAACAGATACTCCATGTTTTGACACCACGTGCCCAAGGAATGCTACTTCCTCAAGTCAGAACTCGCATTTTTTTAGCTTGGCATATAGCTTATTTTCATGAAGCTTTTGGAGTACCAGCTTCAAATGGTACTCATGATCTTCACGGCTTTTGGAATAGATGAGGATGTCATCAATAAAGACAACAACGAACTGATCCAAATATTCCTTGAATACTCGGTTCAACATATCCATGAAAGCCGCAGGAGCATTAGTCAATCCAAAAGATATGACTAGGAATTCATAATGCCCATACCGAGTTCTAAAAGCAGTCTTCGGAATATCCTCAGTTTTAATCTTCAGCTGATGATATCCAGAAAGAAGATCGATCTTTGAAAAGAATTGTGCTCCTTGCAACTAGTCAAACAGGTCATCAATTCGAGGTAGCGGATACCTATTCTTGATGGTGACATGGTTTAATTTTCGATAGTCAATACAAAGTCGCATACTCCCGCCTTTCTTCTTTACGAATAAAATAGGAGCACCCCAAGGAGATGTACTAGGACGAATGAAACCGATGTCCAACAACTCCTTTAGTTGGACCTTTAACTCCTGAAGTTCAATAGGAGCCATTCGATATGGGGTTTTAGAAATGGGTTTCGTACCAGGTTCAAAATCAATAAAGAATTCAACTTCAAGTTCTAGGGGTAGACCAGGATTTTTTTCAGGAAATACGTCAGGAAATTCACTAACAACAGAAATATTATTCAAATCTGACGTGTCTTTATTCAAATCCATAACATGGGCTAAGAAAGCTTGACATCCTTTTTTCAATAAACGAATGGCTTTATGGCTTGATATGATAGTGATTGATTTAAATGGTTTGGTTGCTTGAATTTGCATAATAGGTTGGTTAGGAATATAAAAACTAACAACCTTACGAAAACAATCAATTTCGGCATGATGAGTAGTTAACCAATCAATCCCTAAAATCACATCAAAAGTAAGTAACTTTAAAAAAATAAGATCAACAAGTATTGTGATGGTGCCAACTTAGATCAAACAAGATTTATAAACAGTGGATGTAATGAAAGTTTCTCCTAATGGAGTCGCAAAAGATAAGTCAAAGTCTAATTTCTTCGGAGTCAAGTTTAAACGTTGAGCACAAGTAGGAGAGATAAATGAATGGGTAGAACCGGTATCTAGTAAGGTATAAACTTTGCAAGAATTTATGATTAGCTTACCCGTGATCACCTCGTTCGGGTTCCTCGCATTTTGGCTAGTCACGACAAACGCTCTTCTAGGAACCGCTGAATTTGCCTTGTCTGGGACAGCCTTATATGTCACCACCCCCGCTGAACTTGGTTTCGCTACAGTACAATCTCGAGCGATATGTCACTCCTTTCCACAATTATAACATACCTTGAACTGTTGTGGACAGTTTGGGCTGATGTGTCCCTCTTTTCCACATTTATAGCATACGATCGGTGGTCATTCTCCTCCCTTAGAAATAGTTGATACTGGTCCTGACATCTTCACATTGTCATTGTTGAATATCCTCTTTTTGAAATTTTCACTTGACTCGCCTATCCTATTATCATGGCCACGATTACCACCAGAGTGGTTACCGCTTTTGTCTGTATTTTTTCCTCCCCGTTGGTTATCATTGCTCCGATGACTGCTGTCACCGGTATGACCCTGGTTATGGTCCCTCGGTTGAACATACTCATTATCTCGCTCAAATAATTGAGCCCTATTGACAACATCTGAATATAGAGAAAATTTATGAGAAATAAGATATTGACGTATGTCGGGTTTTAAATCTCTCAGAAACATCCCCGTCATACGTTCCTCATTTTCCACCAAATGAGGTGCAAACCTGGATAACTCCGCGAACTTAGGCTCATATTGGGACACAATCATGTTGTTCTGTTCCAGTCTAATAAACTCTACCTCCTTTATATGACAGATACTTTTAGAAAAATACTTGTCATTGAACAGTTTCTAAAACACTTCCCAAGACATATTGAGTGCGGCTAGCTGGGTACGCTTCACAGATTCTCACTAGTAATCTGCTTCATTACGGAACATAAAGGTGGCGAATGGAACCTTCTGTTCCTTCGTGCATCCCAAGATATCGAATATCTTGGTAATTTTCTTGACCCACATTTCCGCCTTAATCGGGTCCGGCTTTCCCCAGAATTCTGGTGGTCCCAACTCTTTGAACTGCTTGGCTGTGACAAACCACGCGTTGCTATCATTTCCACTTGTATTTTGTACACGAGTCTCCCTCGTCTGATTTTGCATGAACTGCAAAAAACTTCTAAACATCCCATCGTTCATCGTCTACTCAGTGGTGTTGTTTACATGATGAACATTGTCTTCCTGTTGCACGTTCTCCTGATTGGTGAGTAAAGGTGTCTCCACGGTCTCATTTGCTCCACTGTTAACATTCTCGGTTGTCATTCTCAAATACTGCCACAAAATAATGGTTACTTAAAGAAATTAACATATCACATAATATCTTTATATTCTGACCAACCAACAAATAAGCTTAGGTAGGACACACTAGCGAAGGATTTACTCGCCTCTCCCCTCCTAGTTCTATTCCCCGATCTCCGCCAGAGACCATATCCCTAAGCTCTGATACCAACTGTGACGCCACCAAAACAGGTATACATCACCCATTTTGAGTCGCCAAAATATGGTACAGAAACAACTATAACTTTATTAATACAATTGTTGTGCAAAATACGACAACACATAAACTGTGAGTTTAAATATAAATAATGTCTTCTAGACAATATCCACACTCAAATAAGTCCTCATTACAATTATTGATATATTATTTTATAAAAATGGTGAGGACTACTAAAATAACTTTCTAAAATCATCATTCCATACCCCGACTAGTACTCGCTACATTCTCACCTCCTGAGAAGAAAAATGGAACAAAAAAAAATGGGTGAGCTTAAATAGCCCAGTAAAGAATATTATAACTAAGATAATATAGAAAAAATTATCGTTGGTTCTCAATAGGAAAAAATCTGATAGAATATAATAGACAACAAATTTCAGATGAACAACTGTAGCGGAAAAAACAATCTATTAGAAGAGTCAAGTAGAGAATGAATTCTACTATCTTCTAAGATTTAAAAGTCCAACATCAATATTTTATCCCTGTAACATCAATCAATATACATCTTGAATCAAATATTCATCTTTGCGCTATAGGCTAAAGATATTCATTTGTATCACCAGTTGGTCATATTCATCTAAACACATGTTCATCTTTGCACTATGGGCCAAAGATATTCATCAGGTAATCATTCATCTTTGCACTACAGGCCAAAAATATTCAGTAATATCATCATTTAGGACGGAGGATGATGAAAAATATTTTAAAGAAAACGAATCCAGTGAGACAAAAGGACAAATATTAGGGATTCGTACTTCGGTTTATTCATGTTCAAAAAGACCCCATCATATACCATAGTGGAGTAAAATTCAAGAATAAAGATCAAAATATGGATACAATCAAAGATAATAACAAAAATAGATATCCAGGACAAAGAAAAGAAAATTTTATTTTTCGGTGAATAGTGCCGTATACGTGAATAGTGTCGTATATGTAAATAGTAACCCCGACACAAAAAGGTAGAAATTCTACAATAAAATTCATATCAATATTTCGGCATAATGATATTGGAAGAAATAATATCATTTATATATAAAAAAATAACATCCCTTATCTCAAAAGAATAGTACTTTTGGCTGGAATATCAGATATAACGCTAAAAAGAACTTGCATCGTATAACAACACTCAAAGTATCAAAAAACTCACAAAAACACACTAGATAATATAGAGAGAGAAAATTTCAATTTATGGTGTGATTTTTAATTATAACCTAAGTACCCTATTTATAGAAAAATGCTTAGAACACCAAAGCAGAAAATTTAATAAAATAATAATATATAAAAAAAATTCACTCCCACCTTAGAAAATTTGAATTCAGCATGTTTACCACTCATGTGGGGCCCACCTAATTGCAAAAAATATTTTTCTTAAAATAAATATTTTAAACTCGAAAAATCAAATATTCCAAAACTTCAATAATTCATAATAAATAGCCATTTTATCAAAAAAAAATTAATTTTATGTCCATTCCATAGAAAATTCAATTCTCTACAACTGTGTAAGTTTAAGTTTTTACAAATTCCAAACAGAAATTGACCGAAATTCACATACGGACGATTATAGAGGCTATAATCAAATTTCAGTCAAAAATAGGGCCCACCAATATGTTTAACATGTTTTTAACATTTATTGTAACAAAAATATTCTTCCTTCTCATTTATTTATATATCACACATTCATTATAAAAATATCACAATTATTATATTATTATAATATAATAATATATTTAAATAAATTTTTATCAGAAAAGATAAAATATCAATTTTTAACAATTATCACTTTTCTAAAAATTCCTCCATTTATATCCACATAAAATAAATATTTTCCTTATCATATAAATCAATAATTAATTATTCAAAAATAATATTACAGAATCATAATACCGACAACCAAACTTTTTTCAGGAAAGAGGGGGCTTTCCAATAAGGATTTCTCCTTTACTGGCGCGCAATTAGGTGACCAAACCTCTCCTTAGACAGAACTTTCTAGACATTGTCAATAATGCTATCTAAAAATATTATTAAAATAATATAATTTATTGATCTGATAATGAAAATATTGTGCAGTGACAATTATTGAAACAACAATAATATAAAATATCAACGTAGCAATTATTGAATCAATAAAATAAAATAATAAACTGTAATTACTTTAATAATTATTGAGTAGTGTCTTCTTACGTAAGAATCAATAATTGGTGCAATACCATGTGCTACTGTGCAATACCGCGTATTACTGTATTTTAACCACTTAGTTTTCCAACAGTGTTAACGTTAATAACTATGACGTTATTTATAAAAAACTCACACTTATCGTTTTCTTCATCCAATCGCTTTCCGTTATGGGGCCCACACAAGGCTGCGCCATCGTACGAATATTCTCCGACAGTAAGAATATTCCACGACCAAACGAATATTACTCGACAACAAGAATATTTTATAACCACTTCCTTATTTAAGATATTTGCGCATTTTACCCATAACTTATCACATTAATCAAATCAACCCTTACCATTTCAAAATAATAAATAGAAGAAATTTAATTTCATTTATAAAAAGTTGGGGTCTTACAGTATCCATGTTTTGATCTTCATTCTTGAATTTTACTCCACTATGGTTTATTATGGAGTATTTTTGAACTTGGATTATCTAAATTACGAATTCCTAATCTTTGTCTTTTTATCTCACTAGATTCGTTCTTTAAAATATTTTTTATCATCCTCAATCATTAATGATGATACTTGATGAATATCTTTGGCCTGTAGTGCAAAGATGAATGATTACCTGATGAATATCTTTGGCCCATAGTGCAAAGATGGACAGGTGTTGAGATGAACATAACCAACTGGTGATACAAATGAATATCTTTGGCCCGTAGTGCAAAGATGAATATTTGATTCAAGATGTATATTGATTGATGTTACAGAGATAAAATATTGATGATGGACTTTGAAATCATAGAAGATAGTAGCGAGACTTCATTCTCTACTTATCTCTTCTAATGAATTGTTATTTTCGCTGCAGTTGTTGATCTAAAACTTGTTGCCTATTGTATTATATTAGATTTTTCCCTGTTGAGGACTAAGAATAATTTGTTCTACATTATCTTAGTCATAATATTATTTACTGAGCTAGTTGATCTCACCCTTTTCCTTTTTGTTCCATTTTTCTTCTCAGTAGGCGAGAATATAACGGGAACTAGTCGGGGTGTGGAGTGATGGGTCCAGACAGTTGTTTTAGTAGTCCTCACTATTTTGTAAAATAGTGTATCAATAATTGTAATGAGGACTCCTTTTTAAGTTTGAATACTGTCTATTAGACAATATTCGTGTAAAAACTCTCAGCTACGTTTTGTCGTATTGTATAAAAGAAGTTTTTATTTGATTTCTGTACCATGTATTTGGCGACTCAAAATGGGTGATGTATACCTATTTTGGGGGCGTCACAATCACGATATGCTTAGTTTAAATTTTCACATACTTTTCTTCTGGTGGGAATTCTGTGTTTTAATGGAAGAGTGTCAGTAATCAAGTGGTAATAGCTAGGACTGTAAAAAGCTTATGTTTGGGGGAATTCAATGGGTCTGCATAATAACTAAAAAAATATGAATAAACACTGTGGCTAGTATTGTTTTGGGGCCTTTGCTACTTGAGTAAGTATGCCCGAGGGGATTATCTCTACACCTAGTGCCCTAAAGCCTGAATGGTTTAAGAGTCGTTGGTTGAAAGCTCGCTAAGGGGTATCACTGTATAGCCTAATGGAATGAGACATTGCACAGCCATGGGAAAAATAAAAATATGATAACTGCAGAAAAGTACGAAAATCACCATCGTGAGTAAATAAAGGCATAAATCCCCCTGTTGACTCTTAACTTAAGTGATGCAGGGTCTTGGTTAGAACTTGTTTGATTTATTGCTTCTCTTGAGTTAAAACTAGTTTTTTCCCCCTAAGAAGCATAGTATGTGAAGAATTTGTTCAATAGCATGTTTAATGGTTGCTTCACACTCACACACTACATCAGTGCTGACAGATTTGGATTTGCAGAGTGTAATGCTTTATGATCTTGTCTTGGGTAACTTTTCTATTTGATTATCTTGTAGTTTTTCTGAGGCATTTCATTTGAATTTCATTTATGGCTGATAATTGGATTCGATTTCATGATAGTGTAGGTTGCGTACATGGTAGTTATTGCATTGCATTTTTGTTTGGTTTTGTTTTGGTTGCTTGAGGGCAAGTAACGATTTAAGTTTGGGGGTATTTGATAAATGGTTTTATAACCACTTATTTAGAAATCAACTAACTTAATTTGTTGTTTAAACTCATTTGACTGTATAGCTTTTTATGCATTTGTGCTTTATTTTGTAGTTTTCATAAATGGGAACTCTCTTGGTGTAAATGGAGCTAAGCATGATGGCATGTTGATGGAAGGAGAAAATGAAGTAAGAAGATGTCAGAAACCTGCAGCAGAAGACATCAGGAACAACAGTTGGTGCATGGCGCAGCTACACCCAACTTGCTCTTTGGTATAGCACAGCTGCGCTAGCTAAGATTCTCGGATGCCCTACAGCACAGCTGTGCCATTTTCATGGGTAAACTCTGCGCAGCTGTGTCGGTCTAGTTTCTGCACTTGACTTTCACTTAAGCTGACCAATGGGATTGTTTCTTGGAAAAGGATGGACACGAATTAGACTCATATACAAGACCTATATCAGTATATAAAAAGGGGATTCCACCCTTGGGGGATCGCTTAGTTTAGGATTGGTCTTTTCTTCTCTTTGATTCTCAATATTAGACTAGAGTAGATTAAGTAGTTATTTTCTAGATTTGATTAGATCTGAAGGTTGAAGCATTTGGATAACATTAAAGATTCAAACTTGGAGCAAGAGAACGGATTTGCAATTCAGCTTTCTACTCTTATCTTCTCTTTGATTCCTATTTGTATTCTTATGATGATTATTCAAATTGTGGACGATGGATTTAATTCAACTATGAGTTAAACTCTATTTTGGGATTGCAATGGAATCTATTTCCTAGTTTATTTTGATATACTTCATTGTTAGTCTTATTGATTTTTATGAGATTGTCTATTAAGATTCATGCTTATTTGCTTAGTTGATTGGCCATCAATTACTGTGATAATACATATGAACTTGAAAGACAAAGTATGGGTTTAGATCTGATCTTAATAGCTTTTGTTTGTATGTTCTACATGGTGATGGAATGTATGATTCCTGCTTAGGATAGACATATACCGAAGGACCACTCGTAGTCAATTGAGAGCTTGGGCTTAAACCCTATTTATTTGTAAATCACATAGACATATAGTGGTTTAAGCAATGTGGGTGTTCATGTGTATTCTATCAATTGTGGATTATATGTGATATGGGTATGATACATCTAGAGATGGCTATATTTTACTTTCGTGTTCTCGACTAACAATCTGGTATAATTAATTTGGCTTAATAGGAAGTGTGTCAATTTAAATGATTCAATAGGTGAAATTGTAATCTCAAGTCTTCATTATCTAGTCTTATTCTAGGGGTAGTTAGTATTATTTAATTTCATAGTTTAAATATATAGTATCACATCAATCGTTGAAATAAGATTGATTTGGTTACGAGTTAGTGCTTGGTAAGCTTTATTAGTAATTCCTCGTGGGAACGATACTTTACTTAATCTTTATTACTTGTTGATCGTGTATACTTGCACAAATATATTGATCGGGATTATGACCAACAATCTGCAGTCTGTTCTTCATACCTGTTGCGAACCAATACTCCCAAAACTATATAAAAACAACAATTTAGGCTTACCAAATCGATATAAACTTCATAAACTCACTACCAAACATACATATCATGATTCTAACAACTCAAACCAAGTAAACAACCAAATTAAAATTCTCAAATTCCAAGTTCATGTTATTTTTCCAAATTTCACACATTTAGCGAATCCAACCACTACAGATTCGTTAATCAACCAAATTAATCCATTCAAACTGCATTCTTTTCGTTTCTTAACGTATTAACACAAACTACTATCAATTTACAGATTATAACATGATTTAACCATCAATTTTAACTCCAAAATAAGCTATTTTGTACATATTCAACCAAAAACTCAAATCTTCCATTTAAAACATGTTTTTCATAGATTTGATTACTAAAAACTCAACTATATATGATATATAATGAATTACTTGCAACCAAGAACACATATATAACAATTCACTTAACAACTTAGCCAACCAACCAATTATAGAGAAGTAATTTTGAAATAAAATACGAACTATAACTTATAGTCAAATTCATACCTTTTAATTCCTTGTTTAGATTAGCTAGATGGTGTAGAATGGCTTTGATAATCTTGTACTTCCTCTTTGATATCCAAAATTTCTCCAACAAAGACACAAAGAACACAAACTCTCCCTATTGCCTTCTCTCCCTTACAACTCTGTTTTCTCTCTTCTCAGACTAAGCCGTATGAACTAATACGCAAACATAAACTGATAAAACGTGGGTATCAGTTTAAACAAACAAGGGTCATCAGCTGTTACAAGAGGCAAATGGTTACAAAGCCATATTTGGCTAGCATCCCAAACTCATCTTTAATTTATTTTAATTTTTCTTTAAACATATGAATCAAACATGTCACACCCACTACACCAAACTTATTATTTCATATTTAAATTACATTAGTTTATTAATAAATATAATTTACTAATAAATCAAATTAAAACCAATAAATATAATTATAATTTCTATTTAGTCATTATAATTATAATTTTATTTAACAAATTGTTATTAGTTCTCTAATTTAATTATTTAATTAAATTATGACATCACCAACATTTTAACGTAATAAAATACGCATAAATTGTAAAATTATTTAACATCAATTTAATTAATATTACCACACTTAATTAAATTATTCCACAATAATTTCCATCAAATATTTATTTTATTTAATAAATAAATTATCTAAAATATTTATTTCCTTCGATAAATATTTTTAATTATTTACAAAAAATCACATTTGTTACAGTATCTTCGATAAAGGTAGATAAGTCTTTTGAATGTGATCTTACTCATGAAAAATGACCATGAATGCTTAAAAGTTTTCTTGTGATTTCATAATTTGTTAAATGAAAAATTCCTTGAAGTTAGCGATTCACAACTTGTTTAGAAAAAATCATTTTTTTCATACTTAATTTCAAGATCTTTTGCAATAAGATAAAAACTCAGCTAATACAAGTTAGGTGGAAGACTCAATGAGCATCCAATTTCATGAGCTTTAACTCATACTAACCCTTATATCAAAGTTATCCCTGACGGCCCGAGCCGTTAAGCTCATTTTGTTATTCGTCTGATGTGCATGATATGTTAGGTTTGTATATAGCGCGATTACGTAATCAAATCACATAAACATAGCGGAAGCGCGATAAAATGAAATTTAAAATTTTTATACAAACCATCACCATGATCATACTTTGTGCTTAATTATCAATATAAACAAAGAAGAAGGAGAATTAGATTTATACCCTGTCGACGTCGGGATTTTATTAGTCCCTTTTCTGTTCTTGTTCTTTGGTGTTCTCATGTTAGGTGAGATTTATTTGAAAAATCAAGTTGTGAGAAGGTCCGACATTTATATGTCGACGATTTGACTGTAAAAGTCGCCAGTTGATTTTTTAAATGGTTGTACCAACGCAACCAAGAAAAGGTTTGCACATTGACCCAGTGATGTGACACTGCTAAACGGGTCTGTGAAACTGAGATTCATTAGGGTCCAGGGACTTGCTTATGTGGAGGGAAGGTGTTAGGCACCCCCCGACATCCGTGTTGCCACGGTTACCACCACTTTTCAAGAAATTGTTATATAAATGTGTGTGTGTGTGGGTCAATGTGCAGTTATTTGGAAGTAGTGATATGCTTCTTTCGCACCTATATACAAAGGGTTTGAATTTATATAAAAATTCAGTTTTAAACAAGATATAGTAGTGATGTTTTGTAAAAAAGAGATTTTTCAAACCCTTATGCTCAATAGTAATTGAGGCCTTTGATACTTCTATTTTATTATGTGTTCGGCTTGATTGCTTTTATTTTCGATATGCGAAGCATCTTCGAGAAAATAATGTACAAAGCAGTGCCAAACTCCTTGTGGGCATGAGACCCATCTAAGGAAATTCGAACACTATGCATAATTTACAAGCCATGTACAGCTGAAAATGTCCATTACGGGAACCGAATCTAGATTCAGTAGACTGAATCTGTGATCACATGATTCCTAAGCTCACATGATGTAGCAATTTATATAAAAAGCTATAAGTAGTTATATATATAAAAGCTGTAAATATAAATATACAGACATGATCAACCACCACAAAGCACCTCCACGGGGGATCAAAAATGTAAATATATAAAAGCGATAAATATATATATATATATATATATATATATATATATATATATATATATATGTGTGTGTGTGTGTGTGTGTGTGTGTGTGTGTGTGTGTGTGTGTGTATGTGTGCAGACAATCAACCACCACGAAGCACCTCCATGGGGGATTGTAAAAATAAATAAACCATAAAAACCCAATTAACCACCACGAAGCACCACCATGGGAGATTGGAAATGTAAATAAAGTTATAAAACGATCAACTGCCTTGAAGTAAACTCCAGGCGGGACAAAATGTAAATAAAGCTGTAAAAACGATCAACCGCCATGAAGTAAACTCCAAGTGGGACGAAATGTAAATAAAGCTGTAAAAGGCCACGAAGTAAACTCCAGGCCAGGCTGAAATGTAAATATATATATATATATATATATATATATATATATATATATATATATATATATATATATAAGTAGTAAACGCTTTGGATGTAAAATCCAGGCTCATCTAATAGAGTTCGACAACAGTTTATATATATAAGTGTATATATATATAAGCAAATAAACGCTCCGGATGTAAAATCTAGGCTCAATCGAGGCATAACTCGATAATGTTAGTCCATATATATATATATATATATATATATACAAAAAGAAATAAAAGCGATGGACCAAAGTCCGGGTATACACACGCTACATGACTCTCAACGTGAAGAACTGTGTGTGAATAGTAGTGGAGAAAGACTTTAAAGTGTGTAAGAAGGCTTACAGTGGACTGCCAAAGAAGACTTCAATGACTTTAAATGGATGAACACTCGGCTCCCGCCGGTAAAAATATAACAATATATGAGCTCACAAGTGTTTAAAATGAGAAAGAACTCAGTTTATAGTGTGTACAGAGCAAATTGGACAGGGCTTCCTCACCTTTTCCCTATGCAAAATGGCTGCCCCAAGCCCTCTATTTATGGAGGGGGGAGCCGCAGATGTACCTACGGCTGCCCGGGGTGCCCCAAGTTCTGATGGTCCTATCGTCTCGAAGTACGTGCACGCGTGCAACGTGATGTCCGCTCTAACTTTTAGAACTTCAATCCAGGCATCCGATTGAGATGTATAAGACCTTTTTCGTCATGCTGTTGGCGAGAGCTACACAATGACATGGGATTAGAGGTTGTACGAAGTCAGGAAGATGGGACCATGCCCTTGGTCTTCAAGCTTCAAATTATATTCGGTGTGCTATCTTGGGTAGTAGTCACTCAGGATTGGAGCTCTTTGGTTATCATAGGACATTGATGTGTATGTATGTATGAATGTTGAGACGGCGCAAAGTGGGATTGGGATGGCAAAATAACGGTTCTGCCCTTCACCGGGGTTATCTTCGGCTTGAGCTGATTTAGCAGTCGTTGTTCAGGGTTATATCTGAGATTGGACTACTACAGGTGTTGACCGTCCTCAGTGTTATTTCTGAGATGTGCCTGACTTTCCGGGGTTATCTCCGGACTTTGGAAAAGAGTGCACCGGGGCCATTGCCGAGTGTTTGAAGCTGATTGCATAGGTTTGAAACAAGCATTTCCAGTGTTATCTCCAGAACTGTAACTGTATGCCTCGGGGTTGTCTCCGAGGTTGACGTTGTCTTTCTTGGTGTTGTTTTCGGGACTGAGACTGAGTATCTCGGGATTATCTCCAAGATGACATGATCTTCTTCGGTGTGATTTCTGGTATTTAAATTTCATTCCTCGGGGTTATCTCTGAGGTTGACGCTGAAACTCCCGGTGTTGTTTTCGGGGCTGAGGTTGAAACTTCCGGTGGCATTTTCGGGACTGAGCTAGATGTCTCGGGGTTATCTCTGAGATGGTAATACTGCATATCCCAGGGTTGTCTCTGGGATTGACCTGAGCTGTCTTCCAGGGTTATCTCTAAAAGACGATTCTGCCCTCGTGCCATGTTAGTAACATGTATGCAAAAAATTTCGAGTGTCTACATACCCTTGTAGAATAAAGCTTCCTCAGGTACAAGTTCAACTCATAGTTCTTCGTAGTCTCCTTCAATAAGCGAGATTGGATTCTTTCATTTGATCAACGTTAGCTACCCAAGTGTTTGGCCTCTAGAGGTGATCCACTAATGAAGAACAAAAATCAAGAAGAAGGGTATTTGGAAAAACCCTAGTTTTTTCTATCTCTATAGAAAATGTGTACTCTCCCAACTCTTGGAATAAAGTGTGTAACTTGTGTCACCCTCTCCCATAAAAAGACTTCTCTTATTTATAGATGTAAGAAACCCTCCTAAACTATTTAGGATTAGGGTTTTTATTTAATTAATTAAACTCCTTTAATTAATTAGGTTTCCTAATCTCATTAATAATAATTAATTAAACTATTTTAATTAATTAGTCTCCTAATCTTATTAGGAATATAAGAGAGTACTTAAATTAATTAATTCCCAAATCCCTTTAAGAATTAACTTAATAATAATAGTAATAATAATAATAAGACTACTCTTATTAATTTATATTTAATATTTTTAAAATATTAAATAATAAATTTTAAGCTATTTAATTTATTCTGTCACCATAGATTAAATTAAATATACTTAACTTATTATTACGATTATGCCATTTACTTCTTATATAAATATTCTTCCTTTTATGGTGTAACCCTTTAGGTTCTCCATATTAAACTGGTTGTGAATAAATCAATTAGAACAATTTTAATGTCATTTAAATGAATAAATTAAACTATTAATTTATATAAATAAATAACGTTTATTACACAATAAAGATAAGCCTCCTTAGCGATCAACGACTTTCTAGATAATATAGATTTCAACTTTAATCATAAAAGAACCTTTGAGTAAATAGTTATTGTACAATTTAATCCTTCCACCATACAATGTCCCAATTAAATATAAGACATGAAATTAAGTCTTATTTTATTTAATTATATGTATTTCGATTCACAAATGCGCAACTCCAAATAATGCAAATTAGAAACTCCTTTCTAATTTCATTCCACCTTGGTCAAGGATTCCTTGGTTGTCATTTATCGAATCACATATGACATTTCTCTTCTTTTACTAGAAGCGGTAGATTCTTTATTGATCATTCATTATCTCCATATATAACTTATTATACCCAAGCATACCCTTTGATATACCCTAAGGGTCTTAAGGGACATGTCAAAGTATAACTTATCATACACAAGATACTATGATGTTCTCAAGTCTAAGGATCACTTGTACTATTATCACTTCAGAAATTTCTATTGACAGGCGAGTAAAACTCCATTAGGTATTCCTTAGCGAGTCACGTTTAGTGAATTTATTCTCCAATAAGAACCTACATACTTGCTTTAGTGTCTCCACACAAATGATCATGAGATCAATCATCTTCATCTAATGAGCAAACAACATATGTATCAATCTATCCGGATTCACTAATCCCCTTTTTAGTAATCAATCGATTGAGAACATTTTAGTTTTTAAGCTATCTAAGTATTTAGATCTCATTAGCATGATCTCATCATGATTCTAAAAATATTGCTTAATACTATGGGTTTATCACATATTATTAAAATAGAACCATGTAGATAATTAAATTCTTTTAATAAATAATTATTTTTATTAATAAATGAATAAGATTGTTTACAAAGTATATACTTTATCATTAAATATGATTGGCTTATATGCATACTACTTTCAGAATATTGCTCACTCTTGGCTTGGTTAACAAAGCGAGTCTCCTATATGAATCCCCGATAACAACATGCAAAAGGGCTAGGGCATTTTTTGCTATTCAATGAAATGGAAAGAGTCTAAGGCGTGACCAAGCTTCTCATCAAAAGAAATGAGATGACTCATGAAAGAAAATACGGCGACATAAACGTGCTATAACAAAAGAAGGAAAAAATTCCTAAGAGATCCTTAACTAAAAAATAAGAGCCTCGTCGGTAAAAATAGTATCACAAGACCACACAGGGGTCAGCTCTAATCGATAATTTCTAATTTCTAAATGATGTACGAAGCATGCATCATGATGGACAGTAGTAGAACATATGCGATAAATACCTAAGTATCCTCATATATATGTGCAAATATTACATCAGTTTTCATATCAACATCATCTATATACATGTGAATAGATGAAAAGAAAATATACATAAAAGAAGCACATGCGCTTCAATGAATCTAGCGTTGTGACACTAATCCCCAAAGATGTATAGCTCCATTTGGAGGGGACCGACTCATCGAGACCAGGTGAGGATGACGCGTCAAATGAAGAATGGATGCCAACGACGATCTACAAGGATGAGTTCTGAGGAAGCCCAAAGAATCATGAAACTACTTGGCGCGTGGGGATCCATATTTAATTCATAGAGAAAAAAAAACTTCAGGTGATTAATCAGGTACGTTTCCTTTTCAATTTGGTTCAATCAGTTATTGCGTTCTCCTTATCAAGATAAGAAATATAAATGATGAGTGGGTTTCATACCTACAAATTGGGTATTTTTCGGACTTAAACAGTTGCTAATTTTATGTTGTTTTATGTGTTGTGTTGTGTTTGAATTGCAGGGTCATGTTGAGATGGCTAAAGCAGTAAAAGATTGGTAAAAGTTGGATATTCCAGAGTAGACACCCGTCGGGGCGGGCCTTTACTAAGCAAAATCACCCGCCAGGGCGGGGGTACACGTCATCAAGTATCTTAAACACCCGCCGAGGAAGGCTTTACCAAGCACAAAACACCCTCCAGGGCGGGGAACACGACAGTCAGTTGAAGTTTCATGATGCGATTCTAACTCTAGAGATCTGTAGCTGATGGATTTAGGACGTGATTAGGAGAGGATAAAAAGCATATTCAGGGGCAGAGAATGTAAGAAACCGAATTTTAAAAAATTATTAATATAAGAATTTAGTAGATAAAATTCTTAAAGCATGAGATGGGTTCGAATAAGAATATATATATATATATATATATATATATATATATATATATATATATATATATATATATATATATATCTATATATATATCATTATTATATATTTGTTATAAAATGTAGAGATGAATTACTAAGAAGATAGATAAAATTTATCTATCGATATTAAATAATTTATGTGAAATTATTTTATCATGGTAAGTTGGTGACATTAAATATCTTTGATAATCACCAATTCCATGAGTATATGTACAAGTAGGTATAAAGTCTAAGGCAGTGCAACCGTACCCTTTAATGGATGATGTATAGGAACTGGGATAAACGATTCCTTCAGAGAATGGGGGTATATACGAATTAGTAACCGATCTAACTCACTGTGAAAATAGTGTAGACGAGACGGAGACTAATTTATTGGTTGTTTGTGGGAAACCACTCAGTGTACTATATTGAATACTATTAAAGACTCGATGTGTGCTAGGTTTAGGCTTGTATATATGTATGTTGTTTACGAGGGAAGAAAATCGATATATCTTTAGATAAATATTTGTTAGAGATTTATTAACTAATATTGGGATATGGTTAAATATATAGATTAAAGAAAGAAGAGTTGAACTTGAAGTTTAATCTCTAAATTATTGAAGAATGTAGTCATTGGAGATTTATTTTTGTTAGTATAATGAGATAGCATGTGTGGAGTATGTTAAAGGATTTGTGAGTTAAGTTCTGTTTCTGTTAAAGCAAAACATATCTGCGTTTGAACCTGAGGTGGTGCGACCGCGTCACTCTCAAGCCTAAGACCAGTGCGGCCGCGCCAGTCTACAGATCGGTCATAGTGAGTTGTGTAATCTGAACTATAGGGAATGTATATTAATGGCTAATATGGTATCATATGGGTTATATTTGATATTGATAGTGCCCATGAAGGGATTGAGTTAGTGACCATGAATTGAATGAGAGTTAATTATGAAAATTAACTAAACAAGAATAAATATTAGTTAACTTAAATTAAGTGAAAAATTATGTTATGGAATAATATAATTTGAATATTAAAGTCTTGTGTGGCAATGGCGTGATAGTAAATTGAATGGAAGGGGAAATTCACTCAAGTAAAATGGTGAATTAATATATGTGCTTTATATGAAGAAAATGAAATGAGTTAATTGATTTTAGTATTTTTTATATATTACATAATATGGTAATATATAAAAGGGTTTAATATTTGAAAGATGTTAATAGAAAATAAGTGAAGGATAATAGAAGAAAACCAATATAATTATAAATAGATATTGGTTGGAGATTTGTGCATTAAGTTAATAAATAAATTATGACAAACTGAAATGTGTTGGGAAAATTTGTGGAAGAAAAAGGAATTGAAGAATTATAGTATAATAATTGGTATTGTACATATTAATTATTTTAAGGAAAATGGTTATCTTAAATAAAGGGGCATGCGTATAAAAGTTAAATCAGGTTAAAGTTTTAACTAGAATTTTAAAAAGAGAATTAATGGAAGATAATAGATGATTGATAATAATCATTATGATATTTATGTGTGATAGGAAATAATGGGTTAAGAGTACACAATTGATTTATATTTAGCCCAATTAAAATATTATATGGACTAGTATACATGGATTGTATGATTATGAGTATATGTATCCCTAATTTATCATATAGTAATAACATTAAGTTATTAAATGTAAGCTTGTAAGTCTAAAAGAAAGTAAATATAGATGTCTTAAATATTCATTTTGCTAATACTGAGAAACCAAATGGATTGTCCCATTTTGTGAGTCCAATTTCCTTCATCGCGTGAATAGGCCATTGGCCTAGCCTATTGTTGCTGCTAAAATCAAGAAGGCTGATGATGAGAATTGGTATCAACTTTCCACCAACTCCTCCTTAACCACCATTTCCTTCCATCTTCCATTAGATTCTATCTTGGAGACAAAGTAATTATATGGGTAATGAATTCCCTATAAATGGAAGACCCTCCCTTCTCCTTCACGTTGGTTAAGTTTTCTGATAAGTTCTAAATAATGAGTGAGTGGCTATTAGTGTGAATAATCTGAGTTGGTAGCAAGGATTGCCAATTTAGCTTTAAAGGAGGTAATGTAGTTATGAATGTTGTTAATTTCAAAGTTGGATAAACTCTCAAAATTCTCCTAAATTCTCTGTTAAGGGAGTAAAAAATTTAGTGTTATGGGGTTAACATAGTTTATATGTGTATTGGGTGTTAATGCAATGTTTTGAGCACGATAAATGAAATTGTAATGGGTGTTTGGTCTGGAATCTGCAGAAGCAGAGGCCATGTCTTGGCTTGCACCGAAGTGGCACGGCCGCGCCACTTCCCAGTACAAATCCAGCGCGGTCGCACCATAGACCAATCTTGAATTCTAGTTTTGTTGCCTCCTAGAATTCCAAGCATGTTAGTTTGACTTAACTAAGTATGTAAACAGACCTAGCATGTGATTTAAAGTTACCTTGCCATAATGAGGTGCTTTAGTTGGATTATAATGATGTTAAAATGGAAAACTTGATGTTTTGAAAAGTAAAACATGGCAAACCTTATATCCTTTAAGTTCTGACTTTTCAAGCATGTATGCTAGGGTATTTTATGCTTCTAGACATGACGGATATGATCACCATCTAGCTAAGCATGATTTAGACTTTTCAAGCATGGTTTATTATAAGTTTTCAAGTGTTAAACTATTCAACCTTGGTGTAAATGGGTAGTATACATGTGAGAATGCATATATGGCTTAGTTAAATGTACAAATGAGTATAAGGTATGATTCGAAGTTACCTTGTATATTAATTGGGTTTAGCATGAGTTTTTTTAAAGAAAACTCGAAGTTTTGAAAATGAAACTTGACGAACTTTGTGTATTTTAAGTTCCAACTTTGTTAGCATGTGAATGTAGCCTAGTTGTGTGAACGAATGGGTAAGGAAGGTGATTCCAATATATATTGCATATAAAAGGTTGTCAAGCTTGGTTTAGTATGTGTTTTAAGGGAAGATTTAAAAGTTTTAGAAACTATCTTGACGAGCATTGTATTAATTGCATTATAACCTTATGAGCAAGCATGATAGTACTTGTTATGCCTTTAAGCATGAATGATATGTGCATCCAATTAATTAAGTATGAAATTTATTCAAGCATGTTTAAGGAAAGGACTATACTAATTATGTGTAAATGAGTTTGATACACAAAAGCATGCATATTAAGGATTGTTTAGTATCGTTATGTGACTTAATGGTTAATATAGCTAGTCTTTTGTTGAATAAACCTATTTAGCCTCAATTAAATAGTTTTGAAAAGGATGATTTAAGCTTGAATTGAGTATTATCTCAAAGTTTGTTTTAGAAACCTAAGAAGGTGTTCAACTCGGTCCATAGACTATTGGACATGTTAATCCTAGTTGAGCAAATGAGTTCAAAGAAACTAAAAGTTTTAGAAGTTAACATCAATGTTAACAAGTGTGGGAAACCAAATTTGTTTTAAACCATATCTTTATATGTTGATACTGTGTTCAAAGATATTAAGGTGTTAGCAAGAGAACTAGACTTTTGAAAATTTTAGTTCTGGTTCTGGCAGGGAGTAGCGCGGCCGCGCCACTCCCAAGCTTATTCTCAATGCGGCCGCGCCGTGCTGCAGAGTGGTCGAGAGCAGTTTGTTATCTGTCTTGAATTTAGAGCATGTCTATATATATACTTTAAAGACTGTAAAAGTTAAAGTAAGATTGTTTAGAAAGAATAAGCATGAGAGCATAATGAGCTAGTCTCATAGTTATCCTAAGTTTAAGTAAAAATGAAACCTAGTTAGGAAATAATATTTGTTCTTATATTAAAAGCATATGAAATGTATGACTGATGGGTATGAATCCATGATTACACAAATGTGTAGGAATACACAAAGTGCAGATAATGATATGCAGTTAAGTTGTAGTTGATAAACTACGAATCACGCAAGTCTTTCAGTTCCTATTTGATATATGAATTTGGTAACTGTTAGTTGAGCTATATTATGCTATGAGTATGTTGATGTATATATATGAAATGCATATGAGAGATGTATGAAATATGAAAGTTGAACTTTGATGATATGCTTGTGGAGTAAATCTCTATGCCTGTTATGTGAGAATTAATATGCGTAGTAAATATTAATTGATTATAAATACATGAACTGAGTATGTTATTATATGCTATGTGATGCATGAAAACTGTTAGATTTGTTGGGCTGTCAAGGTCACCCTTGCAAATAACCACTTTTGTAGGTTAAGGACTTACGGTAAAGATTACATGCTACTTGATTGATAGAGATCAATAGTATCGAAGGAGATTGATTGATTTATTTAAATATATGCTCTTGAACCATGTTTAGGTTCTAGGAGGTGTACATGATAGTAGTTTACGATGTGTAATACATATTAAGTTGTAAAGTTGTACTATGCAGTAAATAGAGGAATTCGAATCGAGATGTAAAGATATATACAGTAATTCGAATAGAATGAATCATAACATAATTTGATTCAAGGATATGTAATTGATTCAAGTTAAGATATCAATAAAAGATTTATTTTTAAAGGAGATTGAAAAAGTTTAAATTATTTTGCATATTTTTATAACATCGAATATGATGTAAGACATGAATGATAAATGATCAAGATTTGAAATTTATAAAAGTTTGGGGTCATTACATAGATCCTGGAAATGGAAAGAATTTATATTCTAAATTGTAATAAGCAAAGTTATATTCATTAAGTTATGAATAAAAGATATAAATAGTTGAACGATAGTAGTATCGTGACGGACCTGATCCGAGGTTCGAAGGGACCTAGATTTTGGGGCGTCACAGGTTGGAATCAAAGCTGTAGGGTATAAACTTTAGGTAAGTGTACCTTAGGCTATAACCTGAGAGAGAGAAAGATAAAGATTAAAATATATATAAGCGAGGATTCAAAGAAGAATCTTAAAGTATCTAAGAGAATGAGAATTCAGGAGTTTCCGAACTCCGGTAATAAAAATGTTAAAATGATGTCTATAAGATGAAAGTGACAAAGACAATAAGAATGAACTCGAATGGAGTTTAGTTAATAATGGGAAAGAAGCCTAAGGTGAATCGACGATCACGACATGATCGGATTGAGATATGAAATGAAAAATATTTTGTAACGACTACGTGGGTATAGCTTGATGCTATAAGAGAATGTACTATGAAATGGTACGAGATAAACTCATGAGGAGTTGTATATGATGAGATACGAAAAATTCGTATCGAGCAAAGAGCAAGTTAAGTGTGAGATAGAGTTAAGTGGGATTTCATTGAGGACTCATGTAAGAGCTGAGTTGTACAAACCTTTGTATGGGCGAAGGCTTTGTACTCGTGCCCGGTTCCTCACAATGATAATCAATGGAATGTCGATGTCGCGCTATCGATATGCTTATGGTGAGAAGGTAATTCTTTTCTCATATCATATTTGATAGACAGAGACTATTAAGATTAAGATAGAGAATATTAAGATTAGGCACGAGTTCTTAAAACTCAGGCATATGGTAAGTTCGTGACTCATAATCATATGGTATGTTTTGAACTCCTCAGCAAATGGACGTCTATGGTCTGACTAGGATAAGTTCTTAAACTCATATGATTGTGGCAAGTTCTTGAACTTCCAAAGTGTGGTAAGTTTGATGGACTATACTAGGTATAGAAAACTTCTATGGTAAGAATTAAGAAATTTTGGTATAGTAAGCATTGATGGTGTTAGAGATTGATAGAATGAAGCAATAGAGTAAAGATTAAAGTTGATGGAGAAACATGGATTTTCAAAATCTTCTAGCTCTGCTAGATTTTCAAAATTTATTGACTTCGTGTTGATGTTTGCACTTCCATTTTCTTGAAAAACATTGGATCATGTGATTGAACCAATGATGTTTAAAAACAATATCGTTATTCTTATGTCTATGCCAATTGTTTCGGCTAAGACAAATATAATTTGAAAATTTTCAAAATGTATTTCTGGTCATGTGCATCATTTGATATGATGTCAAAAATGGTAAACGATGGAGTCATCAATGCAGTCGAACCTTGTGCTGGTTATGATCAAAAGATCGTCAGCCCACTATGGTATGATGTAGTATGACAAAGTCACATAATGACGGAATCCTCAACATACTACTAATCTGGTACGGTATCATGACGTCATGAAAGAATTTTTGGTTTTCTTTTAAATTATGAAGAAGGTCAATTAAGTTGGCCAAATTATTTCGATTGATGTCTGAGTTGTTGATAAAAATCTAAGCTATTTGATTCGGCTAGACGGCTGTTGAAAAATATTTATGGAATTCAAACATTCTTGAGTATTTGTGCCAAACCAGATTGCTCTAGTGCGAATTCAGATGTGGAAAAGCTGAGGTGAACAACCCTATAAGGGGACATGTTTTCAGGGATAATGGTTCCGAGCGTAATGCATATAGTAGTTACAAAACACTACGTTGCGGCCCAACGTAGTGGTACAATAGGCTGGCCACATAGTGTACGTGTGGAGGGAGTTTTTAGACTTTATGATTGATAAACACTCTAGTTTGTAGTGTGAAGGATTGTGTAGAAGCACTAGTAAACCTAGAGAAAAGTTCACGGTCTTGTGACCCCTCAACATAATTTGGAATCTAAGATTTTTCCATACTACTTCCCGATTATCGAAAAATCGTGGAAGATTCTTATTCTTCTAAAGGATGAATGTAGTAAGTAGAATGTTCCTTAGAAAGGAGAATGTGGTAGAATGCAAGTGATCAAGTTATAATAAAACTTTCGAAAAGAGAATGGATAAAATTATTCAAAAAGAATATGTAATATTCTGAATAGCACCGAGTAGAGGAGGTTTCGGTGATTCCGAGGACGCAATCTTTATAAGGGGGAGAGGATGTAAGAACCCGAATTTCAAAAATTATTAAAATAAGAATTTAGTAGATAAAATTCTTAAAGCATTAGATGGGTTTGAATAAGAATATATATATATATATATATATATATATATATATATATATATATATATATCTGTGTGTGTGTGTGTGTGATATGAGGTATGTGGTATTGTGTTACATAGGGTAATATGAGGTATGTAATAAGTGATGTCGTGTTTAATATATATATATATATATATATATATATATATATATATATATATATATATCATTATTATATATTTGTTATAAATTATAGAGATGAATTACTAAAAAGATGGATAAAATTTATCTATCGATATTAAATAATTTATGTGAAATTATTTTATCATAGTAATTGGTGACATTAAATATCTTTGATAATCGCCAATTCCTTGAGTATATGTACAAGTAGGTATAAAGTCTAAGGCAGTGCAACCGTACCCTTTAATAGTGGATGTATAGGAACTGGGATAAACGATTCCTTCAGAGAGCGGGGGTATATACGAATTAGTAACCGATCTAACTCACTGTGAAAACAGTGTAGATGAGACGGAGACTAATTTGTTAGTTGTTTGGGGGAAACCACTCAATGTACCATATTGAATACTATTAAAAACTCGATGTGTGCTAGGTTCAGACTTGTATATATGTATGTTGTTGACGAGGGAAGAAAATCGATATATCTTTAGATAAATATTTGTTAGAGATTTATTAACTAATATTGGGATATGGTTAAATGTACAGATTCAAGAAAAAAGAGTTGAACTTGAAGTTTAATCTCTAAATTATTGAAGAATGTAGTCATTGGAGATTTATTTTTGTTAGTATAATGAGATAGCATGTGTGGTGCATATGAAATGATTTGTGAGTTAAGTTCTGTTTCTATTAAAGCAAAATATGTCTGCGTTTGAACCTGAGGTGGCGCGACCGCGCCGGTCTACAGATGGGTCATACTGATGAACTCTGGCTTCGTATTCCTTCTGGGTTAAGGTAACTCAGGAAGGGTCAACCTCTTAGTTTGAAACTAAGGGTCAGGTTTGTCCCTGAGGTGCTTATCAGAAGAGTTTCTTAGATTTGATAGGAATGATGTCATCACAGGGTGCTTCTCTACCATGTTGAGACTGCTATACGATCGTGGTTTCTCTGTAGTCATCTCTATGATTTTAACATAGCCTCTTTATCTACATGGTTAGCACTAACTAGAGCATAAAGTTTATGGTTGTAGATTTAGCATGCCTAATTCACTTATCAATTTATTAAATCTGGATTCATCTAAAGGTTTTGTAAAGACATCAGCAAGTTGATTTTCAGTAGGGATGTAATGTAAGGATATAGTTCCATTTTAAACATGATCCCTAATAAATTGATATCTTATCTCTATATGCTTAGTCCTAGAATGCATGACAGGATTATGTGTTATTGCTATGGCACTTGTGTTATCACAATAAATAGGTATAGATTTGAAATCAAACTCATAGTCTGCTAGCTGGTTTTTCATCCATAAGATTTGAGCACAACAGCTGCCAGCATCAATGTATTCAGCTTCTGCTATTGAGGTAGATACTGAGTTTTACTTTTTGTTGAACCAGGACACAAGTCTATTTCTTAGCAACTGACAGGTGCCACCGGAACTTTTTTTTATCGATCTTGCAGCCTACAAAATCAGCATATGTGTATCCTGTCAGTTCAAAGGAGGACTCCTTGGGATACCAAAGTCCCAAGTGAGGTGTGCCTTTAAGATACCTAAAAATTCTTTTTACAACAGTTAAGTGTGCTTCCTTAGGATTTGCTTGAAATCTAGCACATATACATGTTACAAACATTATGGCTGGTCTACTGGCAATTACATACAGAAGAGAGCCTATCATACCTCTGTATAGAGTAATATCAATACATTTACCTTTCTCATCTTTGTCGAGCTTAGTTATTGGAGCAATTGGTGTTTTCATGGGAGAGGCTGATTCCATACCATACTTCTTAAGAAAGTTCTTAATGTATTTGGCTTGGTTAATGAAGATACCTTCATCAGTTTGCTTCACTTGTAGTCCAAGGAAGAAATTTAGCTCACCTATCATACTCATTTTGAACTTGCTCTGCATAAGCTTGGCAAATCTCTTGCACATATTTTCATTAGTAGAACCAAAGATAATATCATCTACATATATCTGAACTAATAAGACTTTATTCTTGTGCTTCCTAAGAAATAATGTGGTATCTATTGTAGTCTAGTGAAACCATTTTCAATAAGAAAGTTAGTTAGTGTTTCATACCATGATCTTGGTTCTTGTTTAAGTTCATATAAGGCTTTGTCTAATCTATAGACATAAATAGAGAGAGCTGGATTGATGAAACTTGGAGGTTGCTCCACATATACTTCTTCTTGAAGTTCACTATTCAGAAATGCACTCTTGACATCCATCTAGAAGACTTTGAACTTCATGTGGGCAGCAAAGGCAAGGAATATCCTTATTGCTTCTTATCTGGTAACATGTGCGAAGGTCTCGTCGTAGTCGATGCCTTCTTCTTGAGAATATCCTTTGGCCACTAGTCTTGTCTTGTTTCTTATGATTACCCCATCTCCATCCATTTTATTTTTGAAGACCATTTGGTGCCAATAACTGGGTGACTTCTTGGTCTAGAAACTAATCTCCAAACTTTGCTTCTTTCAAACTTATTTAGTTCCTCTTGCATGGCTTTTATCCAATTTGAATCTTCCATAGCATCTTCTATCGTTTTGGGTTCCATTTGAGACAGAAAGCTCAGATGGAAACACTCATTCTGGGTGGCAGATCTCATCTTGACTTTTGCATTTGGATCTCCAATGATCAGGTCTTAAGTGTGATCTCTTGCCCATCTGTTCCCTGTTGGAACATCTATTTTGGTGCCTTCTTGTATGAATTCTTCAAGATCAACCTCTGCTTTTTGATGTATAGGTTCGTCGTCTGGTGTAGCTCTCTCTACGATCTCCTCTTCAGGCTCAACGAATTCATTTATGGGGCTGCGATTGTGGTGTTGAGCTCGACTGCCTCATTCGTAGTTTCTGAGTCGACGATCGTAGTATCTTGAGACACAAATTTGTCTAAGTCTGTTTCATCGAAGATGATGTGAATCGAGATTTCAACACTTAGTGTCTTCTTGTTGAACACTCTAAAGGCCTTGCTATCTGTGGTATATCCAAGAAAGATTCCTTCATCTGATTTGGGTTGAAACTTAGTCAGATATTGTTTTCCATTTTTGAGATTGTAGCAAGCACATCCGAATGCATGGAAATAACTGACATTTGGCTTTCTTCCTCTCCACAACTTGTAGGGAGTCTTCTTTAATGTAGAGTGAACAAGAGACCTGTTCTGAGTGTAGCACGCAGTGTTGACAGCTTCTGCCCAGAAGTATTCAGGCAGATGAGCTACTGCTAGTAGAGTCCTTCCGGCTTCAATCAGCGTTCTGTTCTTTCTTTCAGCTACTCCGTTTTGCTGTGGAGTTCGTGGAGCTGAGAAGTTGCGACTGATGCCATTGTCTATGTAAAACTGATCCATCTCAAAGAAGTCGAATTCTCTACCATGATCACTCCTTATAGCCTTGATTTTCTCCCCTTTTTCGTTCATCACCAGCTTTAACATTTTGATAAGTTGAGAGCATGTTTCATCTTTAAAGTTTAGAAAGAACACCCATGTAAATCTGGTGTAGTCATCCACTATGACCAATGAGTATCTCTTCCCTCCAAGGCTTGTTGTTGGAATTGGCCCAAAAAGATCCATGTGGAGTAACTTTAAGGGCTTATCAATTGAGTTGATCGTTTTGCCTTTGAATGAGCTCCTCGTTTGCTTTCCAAGCTGACAGGCATTGCAAGACCTTTCTTTGATGAAGCTGAGCTTGGGTAAACCTACTACTAGATCTTTGATGGCCAGTTTTGACATACTTTTGAAATTGAGATGAGACAATCTTATATGCCACAACCAGCTCATTTCTTCATAGGCTTTAGCAAGAAAGCATATTGTCTCACTAAAGCTTAGTTGAGCAAGATTAACAGTGTAGACGTTCACTTCTCTTGTTCTGGTAAGCTTTATAGAGGAGGTCTTCAGATCTCTGACTTGACACTGATTGTTGAGGAATGTGACTTGATGACCCTTGTTGCAGAGTTGACTTATGCTCAGAAGATTGTGCTTTAGCCCTTCCACATAGGCTACTTTGTTGAAAAATACTACACCATTCCTAGCTGAGCCATATCCTCTTGTCTTGCCAGAGCCATTGTCTCCAAAGATGACTGTTGGACCCTCCTTCTCTTTGAAATTAGACAGGAGGGCTTTGTTGTGACGCCCCCAAAATAGGTATACATCACCCATTCTTAGTCGCCAAATACATGGTACAGAATACAAATACAAACTTAAATATACAACATGAGTTGTGAGTTTTAATACAAATATTGTCTTCTAGACAGTATTCAAACTCAAAATAAGTCCTCAATACATTTATTATCACACTATTTCACAGAATAGTGAGGACTACTAATGCAAATATCTGGACCGTCACTCCGTTCCTCGACTAGTCCCAGCTATATTCTCATTTCCTGAAGAGAACAATGAAAGAAAAGGGTGAGCTCCTCTAGCACAGTAAGAAATATTATGACTAAGATAATGTAGAATAAATTATCGTTAGCCTTCAACAGTGTTAAACTAATAAAATATAATAAACATCAAGTTTAACTGCAGCGAAACAAGCAATTCATTAGAAGAGTCAAGTAGAGTATAAAATCTACTATCTTCGATGATTTAAAAGTTTTTTCCTCGCTTTTATCGCTGAGACTCGGCTTAATAAATAATCCACATCATCCCTGCACTACGGCCAAGGATATTCATTAGTATCACGACCACAAATTATCCATGCACTACGGGCCAAAGATATTCGTGTTTTCATCAATGGTCATGATCATGCCAACAACTGTCCATCAATGCACTACGGGCCAATGAGGACTTTTACCACATCATTTGTAACATTACGGTCATGATTACACCGAATAATCCCTGGTCATAATCATACCAAGTCCATCTATGCACTACAGGCCACAGATGACTTTCACCAAAATATAAACATGAGAATGATGACAATGATTTAAGAATTCAATAAAACAAGTTCAAGAATTAATTTATCCAGGAACCAATAACGTCCGAATTGTCAACATGATACTGCTTTGTAGGGTAAAATTCAAGATTGCTCAGAAGAATATTTCCATGAAAAGATACTAGATGGAGTATATAAGCCAAAACTTTAACAAAATGAGTGTAGAATTTGAAATCTGAAACGAAATAATATTACTTACATACAACAGAGTATGGAAGAAAATATTATTTCGTACGAATACTGAACAAAAATAACATCCCTTACCTTAAAAAAGAAAAGTATTTCAACTGGTAGGGCAAGGATATTCTTGAAGAAAACTTTCACTGTTTTCTACGCTCAAAGCTTTCTAAGACTCGAAAGAAATACGCTCAATATTATAGAAGAAGAATTCTCTGATTCTGGTGTGATTTTCAATTCTAACTAAGCATCCTATTTATAGGAGAATGGAAGGATACTATTTAGAAAAAAAAAATTCACAGACCAAACAGTAAAATCACGGGCCGAATTCTTTTCAACACAACGTCCATTTTTAAAAAAATTTAGAATATAATATTCAAGTAAAACAAATAACTTTATATAAAATATAATATATTCTATTTTTCATAAAAAACAAAACTTATTATAATATATATATATATATATATATATATATATATATATATATATATACACACACACACACACACATAAAAACAAAAGCCACCACCACCCGTGGCTAGACTTTTCTTCCCCCACCCATTTCATTTTTCTTTCAGTGGGCCCCACATGTGGCCCTACTTTTATTATATAAAAATATACCGAATAACTTTCTACCAATTATTTAGAAAAATGAGTAAATGGGGGTCTAAATAATACGTCAATATTTACAACAAATACTTCATAAAAATTACCTCAATATTTTTAACAACATTTATCATCATTATTACAATTCACAATATTTAACAACCAGGTCGTTCCCAGGAAAGAGGGGGCTTTCCAATAAGGATTTCTTCCTATTGGCACGAAATTAGGTTACCAAACCTCTCCTTGACAGAACTTCTAGACATTGTCAATATTGCAGATAATAATATGAATAACGTTGTCATCTCAATTATTGATTTAATAATATAACATATTATGCAGACAATACGGTGACAATAATTGAATCAATAATATGAGAGATATGATTCAACAATTACTGTAGCAATAATTGAGTATAACTGAGTGACTTCTCACGTAAGCATCAATAATCAATACCGTGTGCTACTATGCAACCACGCGTATTACTGTACTTTTAACACCGGTTATTTCAACAGTTAACGGTAAAACTTTCGCCGTTATTTTCATAAAAATATATTTTTGTCGTTTTCTCATCCCGACAATAATTTCGATGTGGGATCCACCAATGATTGTGTCGTCGTAAGAATATTCCCTGTTAAAACGAATATTTCCCGACCAATAGAATATAATATAACCACTTGCGTACTTTGCAAAATTTATAAATATTATCCACAACTATAACATTATATCAAATTCATTTCATAATTTTCAAAAATGATATTTATAGAAAATTCATCTTTATTCATAAAAGTTGGGGTCTTACATTTGTTCCCGGTCATGTGCCTTGAGCATCCACTGTCCAGATACCAAGTTGTGATCGTGGAGCTCTGTTCCTGTGGTATGATTAAACTCTCATTTTGGTACCCAGACTTGCATGGGTCCTACCTTGTCCCTTAGGGACCCAAATCTGCTTAACTTTGGGTCTTCTATGCAGAGGGTTATTGTAACATACTGCAGCCTTATGAACAATTGTATCACATACAAAACATCTAGCATGATACATGCTTGTGTGTGTATGTGGATTCTTTCTCCATTTGGACTTATGTGGATTCTTGGTAGTCTTTCCTTTATACACATTCTTCTTTTTCCATGTATCCTTGTGATTCATGATTTGTACTATTCCTTCCTGGTTGGTTCGTGGAGTTAATTTTACTCGACACTACCATCCTTCGAGGTTGGAGAGTATTGACTAAGTTACTCTTCTCTTTTCTGAACCCTAGGCCAGTATGGGATCCGTTATGTCTTGGAACATGGATTAGATCAGAAGAGCAGGGATGGACTGGTTCTTCCTTCTGTGAGGTTTTCATAAATGTAATGCCTCTATTGAAGTTTGAAGCACTACTAATGTTAGTTTCCTTTGGTTTTTCCACATATGGTACTGAGGTAGATTCCCCAAAACCTAAACTTGTTCTATTAGAAGCACTTCTCTGACTGAAGATCAGGGTGTCCATGGATGATGTGAGGACCCAGAATTTTAAACAATTCAAATTTGACAAATAATATATTTTTACTTAATATTGGTATTGATTATCAATATTGTGCTGAGTATCTGTGATACGAGTTTAGTAAGATGGTCAAACTGTGTATTGAGTGAGAAATATGACTGTAGTTATGTCCTTAACCCTAATTACGGATAGGGATTCGATAGTTAATACAATTATAATAATTGTATCGGTGATTATGTGTTTGTACAATATAGACTTAATGATCAATGATTGATCAGATAAGGTATAACCTTAGTAAACCCTAATGTCGATTACAAACCCTAATCTATAGTTAGTAAACCCTAACGAACAATTAGTAACCCTAATTGTATTCTGAGAAACCCTAATTTCTAATTCAAGAACCCTAAACCCTAATTGTGATTATCAAACCCTAAGGGTTAAGATTAAAGGGAAGCATGTCAATTGACTAGAATACCCTTAAAATCATGAGGGAAATTACCAAAATACCCTTTTGGAGGTGAAATGACCAAAATACCCTTTACTTATCTTTTAAGTTAAGAAATATTACCAAATCTAGTGAGTCATCACATTACGTATCACCATGTGCTTAAAATTCTATACAAGATCAGATATTATATGCCACCTTGCATAACTTAGATACATTGAATCAAAAGTGAGAGACTAAAGAGAGAGAAAAATCAAAACAAAAGCCATTGGTGAACCAAACACTTAGCCAATATCTTCTCTCTCCAAAGCTACAAAATGTATAAGTGAATCAGTCCCTAACCAAGTCCCTAACACCCCGAGATCAGTAGAGGAAAGCCAAGATCAAAGCTTGTGCAAGAGAGGTATAAACCCTAACCTATGTTTAATCTTGTATGCTAAGATAAAAGTTGTGTTTATGTGTTTAAATTTGTGTTATAAGATGTTATTTTGTGATCCATGATGTTATATCATAGATCCATAACATCAAAGTGCTCAAAAATGAAGTTTTCAAAACTGTCAAGAACCCTAGTTCTATGGCCTGACAACAGAATGTTAGAGACCATAGATCTAGATCTGTTTATGATTTGTCTTGTTTGATGTAATAGAGTTGTAGCATGCTATGAGGGGAGTAATCTGGAACTGGAATCATGTTCATATCATGTCCAGATTCCAAGATATTGATGGTCAAAGTGGGTTGACTGACCATGACTTTGAGTTTCTGGGTAACCTAGAAATTACCTAGATGAGTCTGACAAGATCTTCAAGAGCACTGATCTGCCAGATGTTATGTGTTTAGCTTATGTTGTTGTATCAATGTTATACTCTTGTATATGGACTATAGATTCATGGCCTTAGATCACATAAATAACAAATATGATCAAAGTAGTGGACAGTCAAACTAGGTTTACCGAGCATGACTTTGAATTTTCTGGAATTTCTAGAAAACTAATGAACACAATTTTTGACAAGGTTTGAATGGCTCAGATCTTGTGATTTTGATGTAGTTAGACTAACCTAGTGCAGTATATTTGTTCTTTGACATGATGACTACAAGATTGAACCATTTAAACACATTAACAATGATTAGAACCCAAGATTAATCAAGCTACAAAGTACCTACCTAAGAACTATCTGGGTTTCTCGGTAACCCAGAAAACCCAGAACAGGTCCGACAGTCTTTTTGAAGGCTTAAATCTTCATGATGTGTTGTCATATGGCCCTGATTGTTGTTGATACATATAGTATTACATCAATACTACATGATCAGTACCTTTGTTTGTGACGCCCCCAAAATAGGTATACATCACCTATTCTGAGTCGTCAAATACATGGTACAAAATACAAATAAAAACTTAATTATACAACTATCGTGTAAAATACGACAAAACATAAGCTATGAGTTTTAATACAACATTGTCTTCTAAACAGTATTCAAACTCAAAATAAGTCCTCAATACATTTATTTTCACACTATTTCATAGAATAGTGAGGACTACTAATGCTATCATCTGAACCGTCACTCCGTTCCCCGACTAGTCCCCGCTACGTTCTCATTTCCTGAAGAGAACAATGAAAGCAAAAGGGTAAGCTCAACTAGCCCAGTAAGAAATATTATAACTAAGATAATGCAGAATAAATTATCGTTAGCCTTCAACAGTGTTAAACTGATACAATATAACAAACATCAAGTTTAACTGCAACGGAACAAGCAATCCATTAAAAGAGTCGAGTAGAGAATAAAATCTACTATCTTTTAAGATTTAAAAGGTTTTTCATCACTTTTATCGCTGGGACTCAGCTTAATAAATAATTCATATCATCCCTGCACTACAGCCAAGGATATTCATTAGTATCACAACCACAAATTATCCATGCACTACGGGCCAAGGATATTCGTGTATTCATCAATCGTCATGATCATGCCAACAACTGTCCATCAATGCACTACGGGCCAATGAGGACTTTTACCACATTATTTGTAACATTACGGTCATGATTATACCGATTAATCCCTGGTCATAATCATACCAAGTCCATCTATGCACTACAGGCCACAGATGACTTTCAACATAATATAAACATGAGGATGATGACAATGATATAAGAATTCAATAAAACAAGTTCAAGAATTAATTTATTCAAGAACTAATAACGTCCAAATTGTCAACATGATACTTCTTTGTAGAGTAAAATTCAAGAATGATCAGAACAATATTTCCATGAAAAGATACTGGATGAAGCGCAAATATCAAGGATATTCTACTAATTTCATGGAGTATAGAAGTCAAAACTTTAACCAACTGAGTATAATAAATAATGAAATAACAAAAGAAATCACCAGGTATGCGATAGACCGCACAGACAGGTTATTCCAACAGAATAATAAATAACAGAGCCAGGTCATGCGTAAACGCACAGACAGGATATTCCAACCGAATAATAATTAACGGAACCAGGTCATTCGTAAAGCACAGATAGGATGTTCCAACAGAATGATAAATAATGGAACCAGGTCATGCGTAAAGCACAAACAGGATGTTCCAACAGAATGATAAAGAATGGAATAATATAAGAATTTCACCAAGTATAGGGTAGTCCGCGTATACAGGTTATTACAACAGAATAATAATGAGTGGAATAACAGAAGTTCTCTTCATGAATACAAAAGAAATAATACCCCTTACCTTAGAAGAAACTGGATATAGGAAAAGAGAGGTAGCAGACTTCTTTTCTTCTTTCTCTCTCTAGAGTTTCAGTGAATTCGTAAGAAATAATGAAGGAATGAGCTTCTATTTATAAGAGAATGGAAAGGCAATATGTAAGGATATTCACGGATGCAACAGTAATTATTCGGACGAAGTTCACGGTTCCAATGTATCAATATTTTCTTTTCAAGGTGCTAGCCAATGAGGAAAACCAACACATGCACATTTGAAGCTTTAAACAATTAGGAGGCATCCTAATTCACAAGTTTGAAAAGTTTGGCAAATAAGTCCAAGCTTTGAAAAAAATCATTGCATCCTGTCAAATTAGCTTTACTAGGACCACCACCATTTTGACATTTTTTTCTTCTTCAATACCCATCACATACTGAGCATATTATTCCAACGTGGTGAATTATATTACATTATATATATATATATATATATATATATATATATATATATATATATATCCACCCACCACACACATTACAAACTTATATATATAAATTCCCTCCCAGGCAACCCAAGTTTCCTCCCCCGTGAAAATTGAATTTCAACACATGTGGGCCCCACATGTGGCCCCCATATTTATAAAAAAATCTTCCTACTGCTTTTTTTGAAAAATGGGTAAAAGGGGATTCAAATAATACGCCAATAGTTACAACAAATACTTCATAAAAAATCCATCAATATCTTAACAACGTTTGTCATCATTATTACAATTCACAATATTAGTCGACCAGGTCGTTCCCAGGAAAGAGGGGGCTTTCCAATAAGGATTTCTCCCTATTGGCGCGCAATTAGGTGACCAAACCTCTCCTTGACAGAACTTCTAGACATCGTTAATATTGCAAATAATAATATTAATAACTTTGTTGTCTCAATTATTGATTTAATAATATATAAATTATTGACAATAATTGAATCAAATAACGTGAGATACTATGCAGCAATTACTGTACCAATAATTGAACAAAACTGAGTGACTTCTCACGTAAGCATCAATAATCAATACCGTGTGCTACTATGCAACCACACGTAATACTGTACTTTTAACACCGGGTGTTTCAGCAGTTAACGGTAAAACTTCCGCCGTTATTTTCATAAAAAGATATTTTTATCGTTTTCTCAATCTAACAATAATTATGTTGTGGGGTCCACCAATGATTTTGTCGTCGTACGAATATTCCCTGCTAAAACGAATATTCCCCTACCAATCGAATATAATATAACAACTTGTGTACTTCGCAAAATTTATAAATATTACCCACAACTATAACATTATATCAAATTCATTCCAGAATATTAAAAATGATAATCATAGAAAAATCATCTCTATCCATAAAAGTTGGGGTCTTACAACCTTCCCTTCTTAAGAAATTTCGCCCTCGAAATTAGGGTACGTACCTGGTATGTCGAAGAGGTAAGGATACCTTGATTTCATTTCAGATTCTAACTCCCAGGTCATTTCCTCAACATCGTGGTTTCTCCACAAAACTTTGACTTGAGGTATAACCTTGGAGCATAGAATATATTTCTTCTTATCTAAGATTTGAACAGGAACCTCTTCATACGTCAAATCTTCCGCTATTTCGTCCGGTTCTAACTCAATAATGTGGTTCGGGTCTTCCACATATTTACGTAACATGGATATGTGAAAAACGTTATGAACACGAGACATACTTGGCGGTAAAGTGAGTCTATACGCCACAGTTTTTACTCGATCGAGGATTAAGAATGGGCCAATGAATCGAGGATTAAGCTTTGCTCTCTTTCCAAATCTCGTAACTCCTTTCCATGGAGCAACACGTAACAACATATGATCTCCAATATCAAATTCACGTCCTTTCGATGAAGATCAGCATAACTCTTTTGTCGATCTTGTGAGGTTTTTATACGTTGCCGGATTGTTTGAATCTTTTTCGTAGTCATACGTACCAACTCCGGTCCCAACAACGTTGCTTCACCCGCCTCATCCCAGCATACTAGAGAACAGCACTTTCTTCCATACAACCCTTCTAATGGAGCCATGCCAATACTTGCTTGATAGCTGTTGTTGTAGGAAAACTTCACCAATGGTAAGAACTTGTCCCAACTTCCCTTGAAGTCAAGGACACAGAGTCTTTATAAATCTTCAAGAGTTTGAATAGTCCTCTCTGATTGTCCGTCCATCTGAGGATGATATGCTAAACTAAATTGTAAATCCGTGCCCATAGCTTTTTGTAAACTAACCCAAAATTGTGAAGTGAATCTTGGGTCTCGATCAAAAACTATGGATAATCGCATACCATGCAATCTTACAATCTCGTTTATGTACATATGAGCAAGACTTTCAAGTGTATAAGTTTCTCGTATAGGTAAGAAGTGAGCAGACTTGGTCAATCTATCAACAATGACCCAAATTGCATCTATGCCTTGAGAAATCTTAGGAAGACTGGTAACAAAATCTATGGTAATGTGCTCCCACTTCCATTCTGGAATTTCAAGTGGTTGCAATGGACCTTTTGGTACTTGATGCTCTGCCTTGACTCGTTGACACGTTAGACACCTTGAGATAAACAACGCTATCTCTCTCTTCATATTGCCCCACTAAAATGTATGTCGAAGATCATGATACATTTTGGTACTCTCAGGATGGATTGCAAACGGTGTATTGTGTGCCTCTATCATAATTTTATACTTTAAATCAGGGTCATTAGGAACACAAAGTCTGGAGTTGACTCGAAGTATTCCTTCTTTATCGATTCTTGCTTCCGGCATAGCACCTTCTTGCACTTTTTTCCTCATACGTATCAGCTCCAGGTCTGTAGCTTGAGCAACTTTAACTTTATCGATTAAAGTAAGTTCTATTCGTATATTCGCCATCATCACATGGGTCCCTGGAGTCTTTAACTCTATCTCCATCCTTCGCAAATCATACAAAATGGGCCTTTGCGTTGACAATATCGCACTCGTACTCGCAAATGATCTTCTACTCAATGCGTCAGCTACCACGTTCACTTTTCCAAGATGGTATTGGATGGTATGATCATAATCTTTCAATAGTTCAAGCCAACATCGCTGTCGCATGTTGAGTTCCTTTTAAGTGAAGAAATATTTGAGGCTTTTATGATCCGTAAAGATCTCCACTCTCTCCCTATACAAGTAATGCTTCCAAATTTTTAGTGCAAAAACGATTGCTGCCAACTCTAGATCATGAGTAGAATAATTCCTCTCATATTCTTTGAGTTATCGAGAGGCATAGGCTATGACTTTCCCATGTTGCATGAGAACACATCCTAACCCTTTGCCCGAAGCATCACTGTAGATGACAAATCCCTCTGAGCTAGATGGTATTATCAGAACAGGTGCTGAAATGAGTCTCCTTTTGAGTTCTTGAAAACTCTTCTCACATTCCTCGCTCTAACCAAATTTTTGTATATTTTTGAGTCAGCTGAGTTAATGGAGTAGCGATTCGAGAAAATCCTTCTACAAATCTCCGATAATAACCAGCTAAGCCGAGAAAGCTACGTACTTCAGTCACTGATTTGGGTTGCTCCCAGCTTTGAATAGCTTCAATCTTTGCTGGGTCAACTGATATTCCATGACTTGACACCACGTGCCCAAAGAATGCTACTTCTTCAAGCCAGAACTCACATTTCTTTAACTTGGCATAAAGCTTGTTTTCACGAAGCTTTTGGAGTATCAGCCTCAAGTGTTGCTCATGATCTTCACGGCTTTTGGAATAAATAAGGATGCCATTAATAAAGACAACCACAAAGTGATCCAAATATTCCTTGAATACTCGGTTCATCATATCCATGAAGGCAGCAGGAGTATTAGTCAATCCAATAGACATGACTAAGAATTCATAATGCCCGTACAAAGTTTTGAAGGCAGTCTTTAGAATATCCTCAGTTCTAACCTTCAGCTGATGATATCCAGAACGAAGATCAATTTTTGAAAAGAATTTGGCGCCTTGCAACTGGTCGAACAGGTCATCAATATGTGGCAATGGGTACCTATTTTTGATGGTGACATGATTTAACTCCCGATAATCAATATAAAGTCGCATACTTCCATCTTTCTTCTTCACGAATAGAACAAGAGCACCCCAAGGAGACGTACTAGGACGAATGAAACCGATGTCTAACAATTCTTGTAGTTGGGTCTTTAACTCCTGAAGTTCAATAGGAGCCATTCGATATGGGGCTTTAGAAATGGGTTTTGTACCGGGTTCAAGGTCGATACAAAATTCAATTTCACGCTCTGGGGGTAGGCCAGGAAGTTCTTCAGGGAATACGTCAGGAAATTTATTAAAAATAGAAATATCATTCAAAACTGACGTATTTTTGTTTAGATCCGTAACATGAGCTAAGAAAGCTTGACATCCGTTTTTCAATAAACGAATAGCTTTATGGCTTAAGATGACAGTGATTAATTTTAATGATTTGGTTGCTTGAATTCGCATAATAGGTTGGTTAGGAATATGAAAGCTAACAACCTTACGAAAATAATCAATTTTTGCATGATGAGTAGTTAACCAATTAATCCCTAGAATTACGTCAAATGCAAGTATTTTCAATGAAATAAGATCGACAGGTAATGTGAGGGTACCGATTTGAACCGAACAAAACTTATAAACAATGAATGTAATGAAGGTTTCTCCCAACGAAGTTTCAACAGATAAGTTAAAGTCTAATTTCTCCGGAGTCAAATTTAAACGTTGAGTGCAAGTAGGAGAAATAAAAGAATGGGTAGAACCGGTATTAAATAAGGTATATACTTTGCTAGAGTTTATGATAAGCTTACCCGTGATGACCTCGTTCGGGTTCCTTGCTTTTTGGGAGGTCACGACAAACGCTCTCCCTTGAACTACCAGTTTTATCTTGTCTGGAACGGCCTTTGATGCCTCCATCCCAACTGGACTTGACTTTGGTGCACGACAAAATCGGGCTAGGTGACCTTCTCTTCCATAATTGTAATATGCTTTGGATGACATCGCGCAGTTTGGACTGATGTGTCCCTCCTCTCCACATTTGAAGCATATGATTGGTGGTCGTTCTCCTTCCTTAACGATGGGTACTGATGTTGACGTCTTTCCATCATTGTTGAATCTCCTCTTCTTGAAATGTCCATTCTTATTTTTTTGGCCATGATTACCACCGAAGTGGTTACTATTTCTGGCATGTTGATTCTCTCCATGCTTATTGTCAACGCTTCGATGACTGTTATCACTGGTATTATCATTTTGTCGGCTGCTCTCTTTTGGTTGGGTTGACTCATTATCGCGTTCCAATAACTGAGCCCTATTAACAACATCTGAATACAAACACAGTTTATGAGAGATAAGATATTGACGTATCTCCGGTTTCAAACCTCTTAAAAACATCTGCGTTATTCTCTCCTCATTATCAACCAAGTGGGATGCAAATCGGGACAACTCGGCAAACTTAGCTTCGTACTGCGACGCGGTCATATTATTCTGCTCCAACTTGATGAACTCTACCTCCTTCATGTGACGAATACTTTCGAGAAAGTACTTGTCGTTGAACAGTTCTTGAAACTTCTCCCAAGACATCTTCAGTGCGGCATGTTGAGTACGCTTTACAGATTCCCACCAGTAATCTGCCTCGGCCCGCAACATGAAGGTGGCAAAGGGAACCTTTTGCTCCTTGGAGCATCCCAAGACATCAAATATCTTGTTGATCTGCTTTATCCATGTCTTTTGCCTTAAGTGGTTTTGGCTCTCCAAAAAACTCCGGTGGTCCCAGCTCCTTGAACTGTTTGGCGGTGACCGTCCGAGAGTTGCCAGTATTTCCACCTGTATTTTGGACAGGAGCCGCTCTCGCCTGATGTTACATGAATTGCATAAAGCCTTTGAACAATCCATTGTTCATCATTTGGTTAGCGTTGTTATTTGCATTAGGATTGTCGCCTTCCTGATACACATTATCTTGATTATTGATTTGTGGAGACTTAACGGTCTCCTGTGATCCATTGATATTCTTAACATTCTCGGATGTCATTTTCAAATACTGCCACAAAACAAGGGTTAATTAACATATCACATATTATTCTCATACTCTGACCGACCAATTAAATATCAAATAAACTTAAGTAGGTCATACTAGCGAAAGAATTCTCCGTCTCTCCCCTCCTAGTTCTTATCTCACATCTCAGCCACGGATCATATCCACAAGCTTTGATACCAACTGTGATGCCCCCAAAATAGGTATACATCACCTATTCTAAATCGTCAATTACATGGTACAAAAAATAAAAAAAACTTAATTATACAACTGTCGTTAAAATACGACAAAACATAAGCTGTGAGTTTTAATACATATTGTCTTCTAAACAGTATTCAAACTCAAAATAAGTACTCAATACATTTATTTTCACACTATTTCATAGAATAGTGAGGACTGCTAATGCTATCATCTGAACTGTCACTCCGTTCCCCGACTAGTCCCCGCTACGTTCTCATTTTCTGAAGAGAACAATGAAAGCAAAAGGGTGATCTCAACTAGCCCAGTAAGAAATATTATGACTAAGATAAGGTAGAATAAATTATCGTTAGCCTTCAACAGTGTTAAACTAATAAAATATAATAAACATCAAGTTTAACTACAGCGGAACATGCAATACATTAGAAAAGTCAAGTAGAGTATAAAATCTACTATCTTCTATGATTTAAAAGTTTTTTCATCACTTTTATCACTGGGACTCAGCTTAATAAATAATCCACATCATCCCTGCACTACGGCCAAGGATATTCATTAGTATCACAACCACAAATTATCCATGCACTACGGGCCAAGGATATTCGTGTATTCATCAATGGTCATGATCATGCCAACAACTGCCCATCAATGCACTACGGGCCAATGAGGACTTTTACCACATCATTTGTAACATTACGGTCATAATTATACCGATTGATCACTAGTCATAATCATACCAAGTTCATCTATGCACTACAGGCCACAGATGACTTTCAACATAATATAAACATGAGGATGATGACAATGATATAAGAATTCAATAAAACAAGTTCAAGAATTAATTTATTCAGGAACTAATAACGTCCAAATTGTCAATATGATACTTCTTTGTAGAGTAAAATTCAAGAATGCTCAGAAGAATATTTCCATGAAAAGATACTAGATGAAGCGTAAATATCAAGGATATTCCACTAATTTCATGGAGTATAGAAGTCAAAACTTTAACCAACTGAGTATAATAAAGAATGAAATAACGAAAGAAATCACCAGGCATGCGATAGACCGCACAGACAGGTTATTTCAATAGAATAATAAATAACGGAACCAAGTCATGCGTAAACGCACAGACAGGATATTCCATCAAAATAATAATTAACGGAACCATGTCATGCGTAAAGCACAGACAGGATGCTCCAACAGAATGATAAATAATGAAACCAGGTCATGCGTAAAGCATAGACAGGATGTTCCAACAGAATGATAAAGAATGGAATAATAGAAGAATTTCACCAAGTATAGGGTAGTCCGCGTATACAGGTTATTCCAACAGAATAATAATGAATGGAATAACAGAAATTCTCTTCATGAATACAAAAGAAGTAATACCCCTTACCTTAGAAGAAACTGGATATAGGAAAAGAGAGGTAGCAGACTTCTCTTCTTCTTTCTCTCTCTAGAGTTTCAATGAATTAATAAGAAATAATGAAGGAATGAGCTTCTATTTATAGGAGAATAGAAAGGTAATGTGTAAGGATATTCACGGACACAACAGTAATTATTCGGACGAAGTTCACGGTTCCAATGTATCAATATTTTCTTTTCAAGGTGCTGGCCAATGAGGAAAACCAACACATGCGCATTTGAAGCTTTAACTAATTAGGAGGCATCCTAATTCACAAGTTTGAAAAGTTTGGCAAATAAGTCCAAGCTTTGAAAAAAATCATTGCATCCTGTCAAATTAGCTCTACTAGGACCACCATCATTTTGCCATTTTTTCTTCTTCAATACCCATGACCAAATACTGAGCATATTATTCCAACGTGATGAATTATATTACATAATATATATATATTTCCACCCACCACACACATTACAAACTTATATATATAAATTCCCTCCCAGGCAACCCAAGTTTCCTCCCCCGTGATAATTGAATTTTAACACATGTGGGCCCCATATGTTGCCCCACATTTATAAAAAATCTTCCTACTGATTTTTTTTGAAAAATGGGTAAAAGGGGATTCAAATAATACGCCAATAGTTACAACAAATACTTCATAAAAATTCCATCAATATCTTAACAACGTTTGTCATCATTATTACAATTCACAATATTAGTCGACCAGGTCCTTCCCAGAAAAGTGGGGGCTTTCTAATAAGGATTTCTCCCTATTGGCGCGCAATTAGGTGACCAAACCTCTCCTTGACAGAACTTCTAGACATCGTTAATATTGCAAATAATAATATTAATAACTTTGTTGTCTCAATTATTGATTTAATAATATATAAATTATTGACAATAATTGAATCAAATAACGTGAGATACTATGCAGCAATTACTGTACCAATAATTGAACAAAACTGAGTGACTTCTCACGTAAGCATCAATAATCAATACCGTGTGCTACTATGCAACCACGCGTATTACTGTACTTTTAACACCGGGTGTTTCAACAGTTAACGGTAAAACTTCCGCCGTTATTTTCATAAAAAGATATTTTTATCGTTTTCTCAATCCGATAATAATTCCGTTGTGGGGTCCACCAATGATTGTGTCGTCGCACGAATATTTCCTGCTAAAACGAATATTCCCCGACCAATCGAACATAATATAACAACTTGCGTACTTTGCAAAATTTATAAATATTACACACAACTATAACATTATATCAAATTCATTCCATAATATTAAAAATGATAATCATAAAAAAATCATCTTTATTCATAAAAGTTGGGGACTTTCATTGTTAGCCCAAAAAAAAACATGAACTGTAAATTGAAGGTGGTCAAACATAACACCTTGAGACTGACTTTGAGTGTTCTTGAGGCTCAAGAACACCAATAGTGACAGTTTCTATTGCTAAAGGTTTTAGTGACAATTTTATTAAAACTAATTATATTTAATTTCTAAAAATCATTAAAAATAGAAATTAATTTCTAAAAATTCCAAAATGAGTTTTAAAAATTATTTTAAGTTATAAAAATTAACTTTTGATACTTTGACATATTTTTCATTAATATTTATATTTATTTTAATATTAATGATATTTAATAAGTATATTAAATAAATTGGTTAAAAATGATTTTAATATATTAAAAATAATTTTAAATGAGAATAAAGTATTTAAAAAAAATTTAAGTTATAAAATATGACTTTTAATATTTTGAGGTAAATTTTATTAATAATTTAATATTAATGATATTAGATTTATTTAATAATTATATTAAAGAAATGGTTTTAAATGGTTTTATTGATTTAAAAATCATTTAAAATTGATATAAGTGATTTAAAAATATTTTAAGTTATAATAAATGACTTTTAAAATTTTGATGAAAAATAAATTAATATTTAAATATTAATGGTAATTAGTTTAAAATAATTTTAAATGTTTTAAAAATCATTTGAGGGGAATATTAGTGTTTTAAAATTATTTTGAGTTATTATAAATAACTTTAATCTTTTGACAAGTATTTTATTAATATTTTAATATTATTTAAATATTAATGATGATGAGATTATTTAGTATTTAAATAATTTAAAAATGATTTCAATGTTTAAAAAATTATTATAAAATATATTAATTATTTAAAATTTATTATAAGCTTTCGAAAAATATTATAAATAATATTTTGATTATCTATAATAATATTGAAGCTTTGAAATAAAATTTGAGTGTTAATAAGCTCGTTAATTGTCTGATAGGGTGACCAGGACATTGAAGTAATACCGAGGTCCAACCAAATTAAGTGTTAGTAAAGGTTCTAAGCACTGTTGTGACTACGTGATTACGTGTCTAAGTGATATAGTGACTGTAAATAACAGTATTGTGTGTTGTGGTGTGTTATGCTAATTCCGAGACCGATAATGTTGATTATAGGTCTCTCAAACGCAGCTAAGTTATATTATGTAGCAGTAGTCAACGACGAAGGCAAGTTTCCTTAACTCAATCTTGAGTTATTACTTTTCAAATATAGTAGTGGGTAATTATTGCTGATTATTCCACATCTGGGATTTATTGTTGATTATTCGCAGTTAGTGCAAGTTCAATAATTTAAACTGAATTTTAATTTTGAAAGTATGACTAGGGAATAACTATTGTTGGTTATTCACAATATTATTATTGATTGCAAATAGTACAGTTAATTTTTGTCTATTATAGAACAGTTTTTGAGCTATGTCTTAGCTAATTATTTTGCCTAGACGAATATTTGTTGAAACTTGATACGTTCTAGTATTTGAACTCAATTGTTATTGAAAGATCAATGCCAATTATTTTGGCTAGATCGATATAGGTTTTAGAGGTTGAAATCATAGTATTTCTTTAAATCCAAACTATATTGTTGCGATACGAACTCTTGATATAAAACTGAGATGAACAACCTTTATAAAAAAAGGGATCTCTGTGGTCGGATATACGGCCGTTGCGTGCGTGTGAGTATTATGCATAATATTGGGTAAAACGAAGCTGATCACTTTGTATACTTGTGGAAGGGTATGATTTAATCTTTATGGTTAGTTGATACACCTGGGTAATTCAGAGTTGAACCTTTGATAATTACTCGAGAAGTTCATGATCCATTGTGATCACTCAACATAAAATTTGGAAAATATTCTACTTTGTTATTACGTAGAATTTTCTCTTGTTAATCAATTAAACATTATTGAAACTTCGAAGGAGTTTTACTCTTTCATCATTGAATTTTTGTTTAGTATGAAACTGGATGAAGTCTTATTATTGGTAAACAGTTTGTTCAGCTAATTCAAAGTCCTTTGAGCATTGTTGAAGTCCTATTGAATCTAGATTCTAATATCCTTAATTCATAAGTTTTATTGTATGTTTTAACTTGCGGAACAAACTCGTTGCTCACCCTTGCTTAAATATAACATTTCAGCTAAGAACGAAGTAGTCGCAGGGTCAGAGAAGGACAAGGGCAAAGGCAAATTAAAGGAGTAGTTAATAAGAACTCTACTTATTATATTGATATGTATAAACCTTTTTATATATCTAAAGGTATGTAGGCTATGTTAAGCTTAGATAACCTATGCTGATGTTATAAAGATATTAATTAGTGATATGTATGTTTATATTCATCAATGAATGGGTAGTTAGATGTTATTTATATGATGGATCGTGAGTACCAAACTCGGGGGTCAGGTAACCCGGATTTGGGGGCGTCATAGATGAAGAACATCTATTCCACATTAAGATCGTCTTTTCTAGTTCCTTAATCTTAGAGGTTAAATTTGATTGTCTTTGTGCATTAAGTTCATTGGTCTATCTTAAGAGTTTATTTTCAGCCTCAAATTTAGAGAGAGTTAGCACTTAGAAGAGTTGCTTTCAGTTCTTCTTGAACTTTCTCTTTCTCTTTCTCTTTTTGAAGAAGAGAATAATCTTTAGACAGAACTCCGAACCACTTCATGTATTGAGGCAGATAAGTTGTTATGATGAGTGAGATTTATACCCGCGAATCAGATCTTTTTTTCTTAAATAGTTGCTTGATCTTCATAGATTTTATATAGTTTTTATATGATTATAGTATTATTTTGCTTAACTGATGTGTTGCAGGGCTTAATAGGTCTTTTTTGCTTTTAGGGGGCGAAACGATCATTTTCTATACACAGATGTTGTAGCACGGATTCCAAGCTTTAAGCTCGCACCGCAGTGCGACCCCCTTATCTAGGCTGACGTCATCTTGGCGCTACAGCGTGACCTTCGGTGTTTTTGTTGATGATGTGGCACTGCAGCGCCATCCTAAGCCCTATTCCCCGTGCCGCAGCGCGACCTTTGGTGTCCAGATAGTGAAGGGCTGGGTTTGACCTAGCTGCAAGAAGGAACTGAGATATATATATATATATATATATATATATATATATATATATAGTCCGGTTCCAGTCCGGACGCTCGGATTTTATCTTGTCCAGATTTTTTTTTTTAAAACAATTAAAAAAAAATATTTAATATTTTATGGAATTAAAATTTTTTCATAATACAGTGTTTTGGACGTGATTTGGGTACGTATAACAAAACATGGTGGTACGGTTTGTGTAGACTGTACCACCATTTTTTGGTATAGGTATTCAAATCACTTCCAAAACACTATATTATGGAAAAATTTCAGTTCCATAAAATATTAATTTTTTTTTTGTTATTTTTGAAAAAAAAAAGCAAAAAAAAATAATAATTTTGGGGTCCGCATTTTAGTCCTGTCCGGGAGTCCGGACAGGATCGGCTATATATATATATATATATATATATATATATATATATATATATATATATGCAAAGCTAGCCTCTGTGAGCAATAATCAGTTATCTCCCCCTCTAAGATAGTTTTAGTTCTCCTCTTTTGTAATTTCTCTCTCTATTTTTTTAAGTAATGTCTGTAAATATAGATTAAGTAGTTTAGGGAGAAGTTTGGGATTCTTGGAGCAACAAGAGAAGTGAGCAATACGGATTGGAAAGCTTAAAAGGAGTGGAATTCGTGGAGACTGAAGAGCTTTGACAGAGTTTATTCTTATTCATCTATTTCCTCTGATTTTGTAATCCATAAATGTTGTCTTTATTGCTACTTATATTATGTTCAAGAGCTATGAACTAATTATTAGCTCTAAGGTTATAATGGAACCCTTTGTTATTTGAATTGAATGTCTTATCTCTTTGGTTGGCACCATATGGTTTGGTTTAATATATTCATGCTTAATAATTCTTGCTAAGATATTAGTGATAATTTTGGTAATCTACATGATGTTGAAAGAGGGATTGTAGATTTACACCATAATATATTAACATGTGATTATGAGTTGTCGATTTGTTTAGACTACATAAGTTGTGTATAGAATAGACATATATCTGTGCGCCACATGCGGCCTAATTGAGAACTTATGCTTAAATCCTTGTGATGGTTAATTCACATAGACATGTATAGGATTATCACCTAGCTTGGATGTTCTTTTCTGTTCTATTCCCTATCGGGTGGATCTAGAGAGGATATGTTTGTACATACCTCGGTGTATGAGCACTTGTGTGTTCTAGGTCGACAAACTGTCGTGACCATTAAGACCAAAGAGAGAAGGGTAGGAAGTTTGATGAAGCATAACACACCAGGTGTTTGACAAAATGCCTGTGTAGGGTGAAGTTATGACCTTAGCTTGTAGCACCTTAGATACCATTCGTTATCCATTTACTTGCTTTGATAATTAGATATAACTAGATTAATCGCACTTCTATTAGTCTGCTATTCAAAAAAGACTTAAGCGATACAAAGTCGGTATTTGGTAAATATTAGTAATAGTTCCTCGTGGGTATGACACTTTCCTTATCACTGTATTACTTGTTAGACCGCATATACTTGCACGTGTTTAGTGATCGATTTTTTTACCAACAAGTTTTTGGCGCCGTTGCCGGGGTACTATTATTCTAATATTGTCCAATATTAATTTCAATAAATATAGTCTTAATTTGAACGTGTATATATATATATATATAGTTTATTTGTTTGATCTTCCTTTTTGTTTTTAAGTTTACAGGTTATGGACGATCATTGTTATCAATGGCCTTATGAGAGGACGATACAACCAAGCTCGGAAGAAGGACTCGATCAATTGTAAGTTCAAATTGCAAATCTCTTGAGGTTTTCTAACAATCTTGAGTGTCAGTCCACTCAGACCGCCTACTGTCAGGAACGAGCTAACATTGAACCGATTTACTATCATCCAAATGTCAGGGTTATCCAAACTCTTGGGGCTGCAGTTAAGAGCAGTATCATGATTTGAATTACTCCTATCCAAATCAATTTGAATATCAGTCTCCACCGCAATATGAGGTGGCGTCTCGACCCAATGAGAGCTTTTCTAAGTACTCAACACGAGAAGAAGAGAAAAGGCTTAAAGAGCTCCTCACTAACTTTATAAAGAGAAATGAGGTTCGAATGGCAAACCAAGATGCCTCATTGAAAAGCCTCGAAACTCAATTGGGCTAACTCGTCAATGCCATCACAAATCCATCGCAAGGCAATCTTCCGGTTATAATTGATCTCAACGATGAAGCAGTAGAGCATTGCATGGTGGATACGCAAGGAGAAGGCAATGAGTCTCACAAAGTTGTTAAGGGAGATGTCATAGTGCAAATTGACCAACCGGTGGAGTCTGAAGTAGGAGAAGAGAGGATCAAGAGTGGTTGTATTGTCAAGACTAATCAACAGTTGGAAACCACGCTCATAATTATGGAAACCTTAGAGGGCCCACTAGCGCACAAAGAACGCTTTCAGATTGATGAAAAAGGTAAATTAGTGGACAATTTCAGTGGTGAAAGATTCTTCGTGCCGATGGGTGAAGAAAAGGGGGATGACCAATCACCCATGTCTGTCATTAATTTAAAGGAATTGACAAATAGGAGGAATAAAATGGTCATTTTTGCATATAAGCTGGACTGAACGGCAACAGAATAGTCAAGTCGACAACTTTAAAATAAGCGCTTGGTGGGGAGGCAACCCCATCTCGGTATCAATTTTCTCTATTTTTCTTACTTATGTCTAGTTTACATTGTGTCATTTCCTTTTAGTTGTTAACATAGCTGCCAGTATGATCATTTATGAAGTGTCTTATCTCCTATGCATATGCATGTTTTTGTGATTATAGGATGCTGGCAGCATGTTTATTTAGTATCTTGCTATTGTGTATATCTTAGTTTGAAATAATGCTTATTTAGCATGTTGTTTATTTAGCATGATATGTGTGTAATAGTATGTTCGCTAATACATGGCTTTTGCAGGAAAACTTAGAAATAGGGCTCGTGCTGCAGCGCCAACAAGTGCTCTCAATCCTGCGCCGCAGCGCTGGGCTCACTATCCATATTTTCATCCTCGCGCTGCAGCGCCAAGAAGCAAGGCATATGTCGCGCCGCAGCGCCACTAATGAGCCTCGCCCATTGTATTCTCGAGATGTAGCGCTATCAACAAGTGTCTGCCTCGCGCCGCAACGCCACCAGATTTTAAACCCTATTATTTTCTCGCATCGCAGTGCCAAGCAACGAAGTAATACCCGCGCCGTAGTGCCAGGGGCAAGATTTTGTTTTTAAAAATAGACTGCATTCAGCAGTTTTAGACCACACCCCTCCTCTCTCTCGACAGATCAGCAACAAAACATCACCTCTTCTCCACAAAACCCCCCATCTACCAGCACGACTCCTCAATACTCCAGCCAATTTTTGCTCTATACTCACTAACATACGAATTGGCTCCAATCGATTACACAACTAAGGTCTGTCCAGAGGACTGCCCAAGCTAGGTTTCCCACTCAAGGTAATTTGGGATTTCAGTCAAATTTTTATTTGAGTTTTGGGATTTTTTTCATGTCCAGTGATTGATTGGCCTGGGAAAATTCTTGCCTACTTCTTATTGTTAGGCTAGTGTTATTATTGTTATACATTTGGGTTTGAGGGTTCAAATCAGTGCTAGAAAACTGGGGTTAAGGTAACGCATGACAGGTGTTTGGTTTATTGTCTGAGTAAGGTTTACTTGCACTTTGCTCCTATTGTGGTATAATTGGGCTTGTGATTTGTTTAAAGGTATTGTAGCCAGTTAATTAAGGCTTTTGGCTGTTATTGTTGGGATCTTTTGCCTTGTGGTATATTGTTAACTGCAAATTCTGACATGGCTCCAAAGAGGCAACGACTTAGCATCGGCGGTTCCTCGCCCACAACACCACAGGCTTGGGACAATGCCAAATTTGTTAGTGAAGAGGCGTGGAAACGGTATAAGCACTCATTTGCCCAACGAAACTTGATTCCTGAGCGAGGGTTGAGGCTTGATAAAATAAAGGACGGCGAGTTAGCGGCCATGATCCTGGGACGCCACTGGGTACACTTCCTAAAACCACCTGAGTCAGCCATCGTATCTGTGGTCCGCGAGTTCTATGCAAATGCCAGTCCTGAAGGTCCTGCTGTTGTTCAAGTCCGGGGGCGGTCAGTGGCGTTTGGAAGTCAAGCCATCAATGCTCTATTCGCGATGCCTAGCTATGAGGGCAGGGACTATATGGAGTCGGGACTTCACAATTATGACCTCGATGATATTGTTAGGAGGCTCTGTAAGCCCGGGACAACATGGAAAACAAATGACATGATAGGTGAGAGGACCAGTTTCTCGCATTCTGCACTCAGTCGCTATAGGAAGGCATGGTTCAGTTTTATATGTGCCAATATGATCCCGACTCATCACATGAGCGACATGACAAAGTATAGAGCGATCCTATTATTCGCCATTGTCACGGGTCTGGACGTGGATATCGGAGTTCTCATTTATGAGTCCATCCTGAATGCAATCAAGAGTGCCACCTCTGCATGAATTCCACATCCATCCTTGATCACCCGGCTGTGCAAAAGGGCAGGTATCTGTAAGACCCCAACTTTCATAAATAAAGATTAATTTTTTTCTCAAAATATATTTTTGAATATTATGGTGTGGTTTTGATATAATGTTATAGTTGTGGGTAATATTTATAAATTTTGCAAAGTATGCAAGTTGTTATAAAATATTCGATTGGTCGGGGGATATTCGTTTTAAACAAAAAATATTCGTACGACATCACAATCATTGGTGGACCTTACAACGAAATTATTGTCGAAGTTAGAAAACGACAGAATTATCTTTTTATAAAAATAACGACAAAAGTTTTACCATTAACTGTTGAACTACCTGGTGGTAAAAGTACAGTAATACGAGTGGTTGTATAGTAGCACACGGTATTGATTATTGATGCTTACGTGAGAAGTCACTCAGTTATACTCAATTACTGCTACAATAATTGCTGCATAATATCTCTCATATTTTTTATTCAATTATTGTCACAGTATCATCTGCATAATATTTTATATTATTAAATCAATAATTAAGAAAATAAAGTTATTCATAATATTATTTATAATATTGACGATGTCTAGAAAGTTCTGTCGAGGAGAGGTTTAGTCACCTAATTGTGCGCCAATAGAGAGAAATCCTTATCGAAAAGCCCCCTCTTTCCTGGGAATGATCTGGTTGTTAAATATTGTGAGTTATAATATTAATGATGAATAATTGTTGAAGTATTAAGAATGTGTTTATTGAAGATAAGTGAATTACAAAAGTTAGAGGGGAATAATGCAAACTTGAAAAACTTTATGGGTACTAAAGTGTAATAAGTTAAATTAATCAGGACCATTGGTGGTGGTTTTAATAGTAAATTAATCAGGACCATTGCTGGTGATTTTAATAGTAAATCAATCTGGACCGTCGATGGTGGTTTTAATAGTAAATCAATCTGGACCATCGGTGGTGGTTTTAATAGTAAATCAATATGGACTGTCGGTGGTGGTTTTAAAAGTAAATCAATCTGGACCGTCGATTGTGGTTTTAATAGTAATCAATCTGGACCGTCCATTCTAATAGTAAATTAATCTGGACCGTTCGTGAATTAGTTACTATTTAGTCATTTCTCCAATAAATAGAAGCTTAATTCTTCTTTCATTCTCACCAATTCACTGAGAATCACAAGAGAAACTATAGAGAGCAAGAAGAAGAGTATTCTGCTACTTCACTGTTGCAGTTTCCAGTCTTTGATTAAGGTAAGGGATATTATTTGTTGTGTTTGTAAGGGGTATTATTTCTTTCGTATTCATAAGGAATACTATTTTTCATATTCATCCTTTAATATGTCGGAATAACCTGTCTACGCGGATTACGTACCGTATGACAGGTGAAAATCCATTTGCAGTTTCGTATGTTATTTCTTTTCATATTCTTAAATCTATACTTACTATGGTAAGTATTGCTTCTATAATCCTTGAAATTAGTGGAATATCCTTGAGTTTTGCTATTCATCCAGTATCGTTTCGTTGGAATATTGATCTGAACTTTCTTACTAAATATCAATATTTTCACCGGGGTACTATTCACGAGTTACTATTCACCCAGTTACTATTCACTAAAATATTATTCATTCGGGTATTTGAGGCACTTTTCATGCTAGGGTACTATTCACGAGTTACTATTCACCCAATTATTATTCATTCGGATATTCGGGACACTTTTCATGCTGGGGTACTATTCACGGTATACTATTCCCGAAGTACTATTCATAGGGTACTATTGACCGAAAAATTTATTTCTTTTCTGTCTAAATTATTTTTGATACATGGATATTATTCTTGAATTTTACTCTACAAAGTAGTATCATATTGATAATTTGGACATTATTAAATTTTGATAAATTAAATTATAAATCTTTAAAATTTATCTTTTGCTTTCATTTAATTGAATTCTTATATCATTGTCATCATCCTCATGCTTATATTATGATGAAAGTCATCTTTGGCTTACGTGCATAGATGGACTGTTGATTAGTATGATTATGACCAAGGATCATTCGGTATAATCATGACCCGTAATATTACAAATGATGTGGTAAAAGTCCTTATTAGCCTATAGTGCATTGAGGGACAGTAGTTGGTATGATTGTGACCATGGATTATTCGTTATAATCATGACCATTGATGATTACATGAATATCCTTGGGCCGTAGTGCAGGGATGATTCGATGATGTAGTTTATTTATTAAGCTGAGTCTCAGCGATAAAGTTGATGAAAACCTTTTTAAATCATAGAAGATAGAAGATAGCATGCTCTACTTGACTCTTCTAATGGATTGCTTGTTCCGCTGCAGTTAAACTTGTTGTCAATTATATTCTATCAGTTTAACATTGTTGAAGGCTAGTGATAACTTATTCTACATTATCTTAGTCATAATATTTCTTACTGGGCTAGTTGAGCTCACCCTTTTGCTTTCATTATTTTCTTCAGGAAATGAGAACATAGCCGGGACTAGTCGGGGAATGGAGTGATAGTCCGAGATGGCTGTTTTAGTAATCCTCACTATTTAATGTGATAATAAATGTAATGAGGATTGAATTTGAGTTTGGATATTGTCTATGAAACAATATTCGTGTAAAAACTCTCAGCTCTTGTTGTATAATTAAGTTTGTATTTGTGTTTTGTACCATGTATTTGGCGACCCAAGATGGGTGATGTATGCCTATTTTGGGAGCGTCACAGTTGGTATCAAAGCTTAGGGATATGATCCCTAGCTGAGATGTGAGACAAGAACTAGGAGGGGAGAGACGGGGAATTCCTTCGCTAGTATGACCTACCTAAGTTTATTTGGTATTTAATTGGTTGGTCAGAGTATAGGGATAATATGTGACATACAAATTAACCCTGGTTTTGTGGCAGTGTTTGAAAATGGCATCTGAAAATGTTGAGATCAACAATGAAGCACATGAGACCGTTGAGTCACCAATGATCAATACCCAGGATAATATGCAATAGGAAGATAATAATCCTCTGGTAAACAACAACACCGATCAAATGATGAATGATGAGACGTTCAGAGGCTTTATGCAATTCATGCAACATCAGGCGAGAGCGGCTCGTGTTCAAAATACAGGTGGAAACACTGGAAACTCACAAATGGTCACCGCTATGCAATTCAAGGAGTTGGGACCATCGGATTTTTAGGGAAAGCCAGAACCACTTAAGGCAGAGACATGGATAAAGCAGATCACCAAGATATTCGAAGTCTTGGGATGCTCTGAGGAGCAAAAGGTTCCATTTGCCACCTTCATGTTGAGAGGAAAGACTGATTACTAGTGGGAATTAGTAAAGTGTACTCAGCCTGCCGCACTCAAAATGTCTTGGGAGAAGTTCTAAGAGCTGTTCAACGACAAGTACTTTCTCAAAAGTATTCGTCACATGAAGGAGGTGGAGTTTATCAAGTTGGAGCAAAATAATATGATCGTGTCGTAGTACGAAGCTAAGTTTCCTGAGTTGTCCCAGTTTGCACCCCACTTGGTTGATAATGAGGAGAGAATGACGCGGATGTTTCTAAGAGGTTTGAAATCTGAGATACGTCAATACCTAATTTCTCACAAACTGTGTTTGTATTTAGATGTTGTAAATAGGGCTCAGTTATTGGAGCGCGATAATGAGTCGACCCAACCAAGAGAGAGCAGCCGACAAGTCGATAAATACCAGTGGTAGTAGTCATAGAAGCAGTGGCAATAAACGTGGAGGGAATCAATATGCCAGAAATGGTAACCACTCCGGTGGTAATCATGGCCAAGATAATAGAAGTGGAAATTTCAAGAAGAGGAGATTCAATAATGATGGAAAGACGTTAGTACCAGCACCTGTTGTTAAGGAAGGAGAATAACCGCCAGTCGTATGTTACAAATGAGGAGGGGAGGGACACATCAGTCCAAACTATATGCAGCAGTCCAAAGCATGTTACAATTGTGGAAGAGAAGGTCACCTAGCCCGATTTTGTCGTGCACCAAAGTCAAGACCAGCTGGGATGGTGATGCCAAAGGATGTCCCAGACAAGTCAAAGCCGTTAGTTTAAGTGAGAGTGCTTGTCGAGGAGCCCGAACGAAGTTATTATGGGTAAGCCAATCATAAACTCTAGTGAAGTCTATACCTTATTTGATACCGGTTCTACCCATTATTTTATTTCTCCTACTTGCGCTCACCATTTAAATTTGACTCTGAAGAAATTAGACTTTGACTTATCTGTTAAAACTCTATTAGGAGAAATCTTCGTTACATCCACTGTTTATAAATCTTGTTTGATTCAAATCGACACTTTCACGTTACCTATCGATATTATTTCCTTAAAAATACTTGCGTTTGATGTGATTTTAGGGATTGATTGGTTAAATACGCATCATGCAAAAATTAATTATTTTCGTAAGGTTGTTAGCTTTCATATTTCTAACCAACCTATTATGAGAATTCAAGCAACCAAACCACTAAAGTCAATCACTGTCATATCAAGCCATAAAGCTATTCTTTTATTGAGAAACGGATGTCAAGCTTTCTTAGCCCATGTCACAGATTTAAACAAAAATACTTCAAATTTGAAATGATATTTCCATTGTTAATAAATTTTCTGACGTATTCCCTGAAGAACTTCCTGGCCAACCCCCAGAGCTTGAAATTAAATTTTGTATTGACCTTAAATCCAGTACAAAATACTCAAATACTTCTTCATCCAAAACTAACATAACTCGCGCAGAAGACGTTGGCTCGAGCTGTTAAAGATTATAATCATACAATTCAATACCATCCTGGAAAAGCTAACGTGGTAGTTGGTGCATTGAGTAGAAGATCATATGCGGGTACGAGTGCAATATTGTCAATGCAAAGGCCCATTTTGTATGACTTGCAAAGGATGGAGATAGAGTTAAAGACTCCAAGAACCTACGTGAAGATAGCGAATATACGATTAAAACTGACTTTAATCGATAAAGTTAAAGCCGACTAAGCTACAGACTTAGAGCTGATGAATGTGAAGAAAAAGGTTCAAGAGGGCGTTATTCTAGAAGCAAGAATCAACGAAGAGAGGAAATCTCAATCCTCGATTCAGTGGGCCATTCAAAATTCTCGATCGAGTAGGAACTGTGGCTTATAGACTCGCGTTACCGCTAAGTATGTCTCGTGTTCATAATATTTTTCACATATCTATGTTACATAAATATGTGGAAGACCCGAACCATATTATTGAATTAGAACCGGATGAGATAGAGGAAGATTTAACATATGAAGAGGTACCTGTTAAAATCTTAGATAAGAAGGAGCATATTCTACGCTCCAAGATTATACATCAAGTCAAAATTTTGTGGAGAAACCACGATGTTGAGGAAATGACATGGGAGTTAGAATCTGAAATAAAATCAAAGTATCCTCACCTCTTCGACATACCAGGTATGTACCCTAATTTCGAGGATGAAATTTCATAAGAATGGGAGGTTATAAGACCCCAACTTTCATAAATAAAGATTAATTTTTTTCTCGAAATATATTTTTGAATATTATGGTGTGGTTTTGATATAATATTATAGTTGTGGGTAATATTTATAAATTTTGCAAAGTATGCAAGTTGTTATAAAATATTCGATTGGTCGGGAAATATTCGTTTTAAACAGAAAATATTCGTACGACGACACAATCATTGGTGGACCCCACAACAAAATTATTGTCAGAGTTAGAAAACGACAGAAATTTCTTTTTATAAAAATAACAGCGAAAGTTTTACCGTTAACTGTTGAACTACCCGGTGGTAAAATACAGTAATACGCGTGGTTGCATAGTAGCACACGGTATTGATTATTGATGCTTACGTGAGAAGCCACTCAGTTATACTCAATTATTGTTACAGTAATTGCTACATAATATCTCTCATATTTTTTATTCAATTATTGTCACAGTATCATCTGCATAATATTTTATATTAATAAATCAATAATTGAGACAATAAAGTTATTCATATTATTATTGCAATATTGACGATGTCTAGAAAGTTTTGTCGATGAGAGGTTTGGTCACCTAATTGCGCGCTAATAGGGAGAAATCCTTATCGGAAAGTCCCCTCTTTCCTGGGAATGATCTGGTTGTTAAATATTGTGAGTTATAATATTAATGATGAATAATTGTTGAAGTATTAAGAATGTGTTTATTGAAGATAAGTGAATTACAAAAGATAGAGGGGAATAATGTAAACTTGGAAAACTTTATGGGTACTAAAGTGTAATAAGTTAAATCAATCTGGACCATTGGTAGTGGTTTTAATAGTAAATTAATCTGGACCATTGGTGGTGGTTTTAATAGTAAATCAATCTGGACCGTCGATGGTGGTTTTAATAGTAAATCAATATAGATCGTCGGTGGTGGTTTTAATCGTAAATCAATCTGGACTGTCGGTGGTGGTTTTAAAAGTAAATCAATCTGGACCGTCGATGGTGATTTTAAAAGTAAATTAATCTAGACCGTCGAGTGTGGTTTTAATAGTAATCAATCTGGACCGCCCGTTCTAATAGTAAATCAATCTAGACCGTTCGTGAGTTAATTATGTGACGCCCCCAAATTCAGGTACTTGAAACCCGAATTCAGTGATTCACGATACCATTTCTTTTAGCAGAATAATAATAATATTATCATAAATATCAAACTTAATTTACATATCAGAGTTGTCTAATTTCCAGGTACGCCACCTTAAAACATTTCATTACATGATAGATAATAATATCATCATCTTATTTAAGTCTAGCTATTACATAAGATAACACAACTTATTCTGACAGCTTTCCTTTCCCTTTGTTCTTGGCAGAGCCCTCTGGTTGGTCATACTTAACTGAAAACATTTAATTTAAGCAAGGATGAGCATTTGAGTGCCCAACAAGTAATAACAATTATAAAGATTAGCTGAAAGGATTAAATGTTTTCTTTGTACTACCCTTCTACAACAAATCAATGGTTGTGAAGTAATCTGAACCGATAATAATATCATAACAACTCTCTATCAAATTTTTGAAACTATATACTGAATATAAATAGGGTTAAGGTGACATACTATGAACATTGTTCTCAATTTTCGAATAGGTTTAGCAAAACTTCATCAGCAAACCATCATAACTTACGAGCACGGGGGGTGATCAGCTCGTTATGCCCTGTATTGATCAATACTACATGCAAGAACGATATTATCATATTCAACTTTGGAAAACTTTGGGCGCATAAAAGTTTTCCCTTGATCGGGATGTTCATACTTAGTTTTGAATCTGAACCAAAACAATTTGATTGGATACAAAAAGGTATTATCATATTCAACAATATTTCTAAATCTGTGTCTAGCTGGTCACATAGCTTTGACGACTTTTTCTTAACGTATACACATGGGGGATCACGGGGGATCAATATGTATATGTATATATATATATATATATATATATATATATATATATATATATATATATATATATCAACATGTGATTAAATACAATGATTATCCAAGTGGGGACACTTGTATAACTATATTAATGAACAAAATATATATCCAAATTACACTACAGTATCATGTTAATAATCAATGATTGGATATAATATATATATAACAATAGGGTTAATAATCTGGTACAATAATATAATTTTGAAATTTTTTTACTCATGTCCATTGCATAAAGAAAATGCAAATGTAAAGATACTTACTCAATAATAATTGGAGTAAGTTTAGGGAACTTGCCTGGTCTGCTGCTTACACAACTTAGTACTATCTTTAATTCAACGACCTAACATTTACAAGATTGTTCTATTGATTAGAAAACATATCATAACACATAGTACTGTTATTTACAGTCAACACATAACCTAATCACATTATCACATAGTTATATCAGTCATTAAGACACAAACTTATACTTATACAGTCAAACTATATATGTTCGGATCAATTTCGGTAGCATTTCGGTGTACCGACGGCTTTATCAGACAATTATCGAGTTTAAAACTCTATCATATAGTTTAATATTATCCTGGATATTTTAAATACCAATCACATTATCTTTAAATACCTTATAATAATTTTTAAATAATTATTATAATTTATCTTGATTTTTCAAACACTTGAATCATTATTAAATGATTTAAATATTAGATAATTCTATTATCATTAATATTTAAATAATATTAAAATATTAATGCAACCATTGCCCAAATATCAAAGTTATTTATAATAACTCAAAATATTTTTAAAGTATTAATATTACCCTTAAATGATTTTTAAAACATTTAAAATTATTTTTAAACAATTACCATTAATAATATCAAGATATTATTCACTAAAATATTAAAAGTCATTTATAATTACTTAAAATATTTTTGAACCATTTATATCCCTTTTAAATGATTTTTAAATCAATAAAATCATTTTTAATCTATTTATTTAATATAATTATTAAATAAATCTAATATTATTAATATTAAATAATTAATAAAATTTACTTTAAAATATTAAAAGTTACATTTTATAACTTAAAATATTATTAAATACATTATTATCATTTAAAATAATTTTTAATATAATAAAATCATTTTTAATTAATTTATTTAGTGCATTTATTAAATAAATAATATTCAAATAATTACTAATATTTATGAAAAATATGCCAAATTATTAAAAGTTAACTTTTATGATTTAAAATAATTTTTAAAACTGATTTTATAATTTTCGGAATTTATTTACTATTTTTAAATGATTTTTAGAATTTATTTCTATTTTTAAATCATTTTCCAGAAATTAGAAAATAAAAATAATAGAAACTGTCGCTATAGGCTATAACGACAAAATCTGTCGCCTTAGGTGTTCTTGAGCTCAAGAACACTGACAAGGCAGTGTTCAAGGGGTCATGTTTAACCACCATTAATTCCCTGTGTAATCATGATCTGAGCTAACTAAGACTCTGACATTGTAGTATTGTCGTAACACTACAAGATCCAACTATCATCTAAGTCATAACACATCACAACAAGGAGATCGAAGCCATCAAAGTGGCTGTCAAAGACTGTTCTTCATTTCTGGGTTACCCAGAATGAAGAACAACTCAAGGGTCTTACTTTGGGCCTCCACTACATGCTATGCTTGTAATGTTTTTGTGATATTAAGCTTCCAGTGTGTAGACACCATGTAGGTGTACAGATCTATTACATAACATCATCATAACAGCAATACAACCGCTAGATCTAACCTGGTCAAACCATGTCAGAAGTCACGGTTTAAGTTTTCTGGGTTACCTAGAAAACTCATTTCGTGAACTTCTTTCTTAGTTTGACCGTCTACTGCAAGAAGCATGTTTATTGTTTTGGTGTTCTAAGAGCTTGAATAAGTAGTCTACATACAAGAGTATAATCTTATAACACTAACACGAGCAAACAAATCAAAAACATGCAAGATCTGGAACCATGAAGTTCTTGTCAGACACTGAAAAACACATTTTGGGTTACCCAGAAAATAAAAGTCAATGCCGAGTAGGATACTTTGACCATCCACCACTTACAATCTGTTGACTATTTGAGTGATTTAAAGGCCCAAATCTAGAGTATATCTGACAAGCTACAAACTAAATACAATAACATCTCCAAAACATTTAACACCTAACAGATACGAGCCTTGGGAAGTGTTATCAGACACTGACTTTGAGTTTCTGGGTTGCCCAGAAACTCTTGGTCATGCTCGGTCAACTGAGTTTGACCATAAATATCTTTCATTTTGGACATGATCTAAGTATGATTTCAAGTTCAGATTAAAGTCCTTACAGCAAACTACAAGTCTAAACATTTAAACAACAAACATGATAACTAGATAAAGATCTATGTGGTCTGACATTCGGTTGTCAGACCACTTTTGAAAATTTTCCAGATTTTGTAAAAACATAAATTCGAGCATATAAATGTTATGGATCCACTATTTAGCAATCTAGATCACTGATTCACAACTTATACAACATATTTAAACATTCAAACATCAAATCTAACATGACTTTAAAGATCAAATTTCTAGGGTTAGGTTTATACCTCTTATGAACAAAATCTTGAATCTGACTTCTTGATCTGTTATGGGTGGACTTGGGACTTGATTAGGGACTGGTCTAGCAAGAGAATTTCAGATGTTTGAAGTTGAGAGGGTCTTGGTTGAGTGTTGTAAGTAAAATGAGCTAATTTATGCAACTTCTCTCTCCTTGATCTTATATAATACTTGAATCTAATGTACTTGTGATGCAAGATGGTTGAGATTTGTGGTTTATAGGCACATGGCTAGGTTGAGTTGGTTTACCAACTAAAGTTATGGCAAGTTTTACAAGTTATCTATTAAATAATACAAGAAGGGCAATTTAGTCATTTGGTGTTTACTTTTAGTGGCAAAGTTGTCAATTCCTTTCTAACCCTTAGGGTTTAACCCTTAGCGTTTAACCATAAGGTTTCCAAAACTCATAATCTAGATTTGTGTAATTAGGGCAAAAATGAGAATCTTAGTTTCTAGAAATGTGAATTAGGGTTCCCTAACTGAATTAGGTTTCCTAATCACTTTAGACTTGTAAAATAGGCTTTATAAAATACTAATTACTATTAAGCTTGCTAAATTAATAATTAGGGTTTATAACTTAGCAATTAGGGTTCTAATTTAGTAATTAGGATTTCTAAATATTAATTAGGGTTTACCTAATTAACATTAAACATATAAAGGTCAATAACTACACAACACATAACTTAACAAGTCTTACAGTCATAGATGACTATGTACTATAGTTTATCAGTAATGCTAGGATTTTGTACTGTTTCTCCATAAATGTTCCACAAATTACATTACACACATATCAGACATGTTTGTATTACTGAAATATAAATAATATTATATTATTATTCTCATTCCTTATTCAAAATCTAGACTTAGGGTTTTAAATTTATATCTGACATAACCTTCACACATACCATTATTAATTAAGTTAAAATAATTAACTTAACTAATATAATAAAATACATATTATAATAATCATATCATATATACAATAATAATATTTTCATGGAAATTAGATAATAATTAATTTATTATAAGAATATCATCTATAATGATCAATAATTCGTCAAAGAATTTATTTATAATTATTCATCAAATAAATAATTTTATTTATCACATATATACATATGTTTTACTTTTCACATATTTGCACCTTTATATATATAAAAAAATTATTCGCAAAATTTCTTATTGAAAATATTGGGTTATTACATCCACCCTCCCTTATGAGGATTCCGTCCCCGGAATTACCGCTTTAAAACCTATAGACGCTAGGGCAAATAGCATACATAGTCATTTCAAGTAGATCTCGATCAAATTCGATCGAACTGATCTTTAACAGTTCAACATAAAGCTTGTTTATCTGATTATACGGAAATCTAATTTGTAACAGAACTCAAATTTCTCCTTCAAAATTTATTTATAACATAATTTACTTATATTTAAGAAAATCGTATATACGAAAATATAATTCATACGAATAATACCTGAAGTTCCACCCCCGGCTGCTACGGTATCCTGAACCGTCATGTTGAAGACTCGTGCGGTTGATTTCGTTGAAGTTGGTCCCGTTATCGCCATTGTTCCACTGCCTCTTCCCGCATTCACACTCCCTATATCCATTCTCCTTTTTGGACAGTTCTTCACCTTATGCTCTGTGGATCCACACAGAAAACACTCATTGCTCATCCTAGGATTGGGGCAGTTAGGAGAGATATGTCCCTCCTGCCCACATTTGTAGCACATAAACTTGCCTTTAAGACACTCACATGAATGACTCTTCCCATAATTCTTACACTGCACAGCCTGCTTTTTCACACCTTCCTGCTTGACTTGAACACTCCCTACATTGTACCACTTCCTTTTCTCACTGCTACTTCCACTACCTACTTCTACCTTCCCAGCTCCCTCACCCTTATTCTTTCTCTCCTTATTGTAGAGACTTATAGACTCACTTCCCCCTTTAGCTATGATAGCCTTTTCTAAGAGTTCGGCAAATGTATTGATCTGCAACACTGTCACCTTATTGTAGAGCCAGGGTTTTAGGCCTAGCTCAAACCTCCTTGCCTTTTATGCTTTCGTATTAACTTGATGCGGAGCAAACCTAGCTAATTCATTGAACTTTACGGCATACTCCGCAACTGTCATGTTTTCCTGCTTCAATTCCAATAACTTCACCTCCATCCTAGCCTGTACACTAGTCGAGAAATAGTTCTCAAAGAACAGCGTCTTAAACCTAGTCCATGTTATCTCTCCTTCTCCTGCCCTAGCTTGATTTTCCTCCCACCAGAAATTTGCCTCTCCTTTCATCATATCGGTGAAAAAAGCTGCCTTTTGCCCCTCAGCTACCCTAGCGACTACAAACGCTTTTTCTATTTCCTTAACCCAAGTTTGGGCTTCTATTGGGTCAGTGGTACGTCTAAATTCTGGTGGTCCTACTGCCTTAAAATCTTTAAAGTTTGCAAATCGATTGTCGGGTTGATTTCCCGCGGTCGGCATTCCATTATGCATGGCTTGAGCTACCATGTTCACAAAATTCTGCACCAGGTCTAGTTGTTGTCCTCCAGGATTATTGACAGATTCTTCTGCCCTTCAGTTTCTTGTTTGACGTCTTGGCGGCATTATCTGGTTAAATAAAACATAATCTATATTTTATTAACTTACATTCTAAACCTTATCGTATAAGTTTAATATTTTAAACCTGTTTCATTAACCAAACATAAATTTATATTCATTCATCTATTTCATAGTACATAACATAGCACATACTGCTTAAACATTCGATATCCCTTTATGACCACAAAAGTCGGGAATCGCTGTTACAACTTATACAAAAGTTAGAAATATTGCACAGACATACTTATCATATGAACACACGTATCCAAATAGTACTTATACTACTTATTCACTACGCCTTTTCCTGATCCTGGACAACTTTTCGCTCGATGACCTTCTAATCCATAGATAAAACATGCACCTAGTTTATAGTCGGGACAATACAGAGTGGTATGTCCCTCATAACCGCAAATGTAACATATCTTTTTCCCTTTCTTTTTATCGAGATTTTCTATGTCGTGGTCTTCTATCTTTCTTTTCCCTTTCTTGCTTGGAGCTGCACACGATATGTTGCTCTTGGCTCCCATCTGATTAATTTGGATCTTAAGTTTATCTTGTTCTTCCATTATTTCGATTAATGCCTTTCGTAATTGGCTATTTAGTAGCTTTTCTATTTCCCACAACTTTTCTAGAGAAGAAATCTTGTCCCTCAGATTCTGCACTTCGATTGATTCTTGATCAGCTCCAACTTTGGTGTCCAAATCTCTATCTATTAGTTCCACCATTTTTGGGCCCGGTACTATATTCTCTAAAATGATCACCTCATTAAGGTTATCTTCAACGTGAGCTTCTATTTCAGCTATTGGCTTTGACATTGGCTCGGTTATGGAGATTGACTCCTTCTTTACGATCCGAAGGTATCCTAATCTTTTTCCTCCTAACATCTACACAAAATTATCTAGATTAGTATATAATAGATACACACAACAAATAATACTTTTATATAAGTTGTCTTTTATTTGGTTTGACGATGAATTTATTCAATTCAACTCCTTTTAAACTCTATATGAGTTATTTATATTTTCAACGTTTCCCTCTGCTCTAAGGTTATAGCCTAAGGTCTATCTCACCTATGGTTTCTAACCTTAAAGCTCTGATACCAACCTGTGACGACCCCAAATTCAGGTACTTAAAACCCGAATTCAGTGCTTCACGATACCATTTCTTTGAGCGGAATAATAATAATATTGTCATAAATATCAAACTTAATTTACATATCATAGTTGTCTAAATCCCAGGTACGTGACCTTAAAACATTTCATTACATGATAGATAATAATATCATCATCTTATTTAAGTCTAGCTATTACATAAGATAACACAACTTATTCTAACAGATTTCCATTCTCTTTATTCCTAGCAGAGCCCTCTGGTTGGTCAAACTTAACTGAAAACATTTAATTTAAGCAAGGATGACCATTTGAGTGCCCAGCAAGTAATAACAATTATAAAGATTAGCTGAAAGGAATAAATATTTTCTTTGTACTACCTTTCTACAATAAATCAATGGTTGTGAAGTAATCTGAACCAATAATAATATCATAACAACTCTCTATCAAATTTTTGAAACTACGTACTGACTATAAATAGGGTTAAGGTGACATACTATGAACATTGTTCTCAATTTTCGAATAGGTTTAGTAGAACTTCGTCAGCAAACCGTCTTAACTTACTGGCACGGGGGGTGATCAGCTCGTTATGCCCTGTATTGATCAATACTACATGCAAGAACGATATTATCGTTCACTATGTCCGCCTTGGGCGCATAAACGTTTTCCCTTAATCGGGATGTTCATACTTAGTCTTGAATCCAAACCAAGACAATTTGATTGGATACAAAAAGATTTTATCATATTCAACAATATTTCTAAATCTGTGTCTAGCTGGTCAAATAGCTTCGACGACTTTTTCTTAACGTATACATATGGGGGATCAATATATATATATATATATATATATATATATATATATATATATATATATATATATATATACCAACATGTGATTAAATCTAATGATTATCCAAGTAGGGACACTTGTATAACCATATTAACGAACAAAAAATATATCTGAATTACAATACAGTATCATGTTGATAATCAATGATTGGATATATATATATATATATATATATATATATATATATATATATATATATACAATAGGGTTAATAATCTGGTATAATAATATAATTTTGAAACTTTCTTACTCATGTCCATTGCATAAAAAAAATACAAATGTAAAGATACTTGCTCAATAATAATTGGAGTAAGTTTAGGGAACTTGTCTGGTTTGCTGCTTACACAACTTAGTATTATCTTTAATTTAACGACCTAACATTTACAAGATTGTTCTATTGATTAGAAAACATATCATAACACATAGTACTGTTGTTTATAGTCAACACATAACCTAATCACATTATCACACAGTTATATCAGTCATTAAGACACAAACTTATACTTATATAGTCAAACTATATATGTTCAGATTAATTTCGGTAGCATTTCGTTGTACCGACGACTTTATCGGGCAATTATCGAGTTTAAACTCTATCATATAGTTTAATATTATCCTGGATATTTTAAATACCAGTCACATTATCTTTAAATGCCTTATAATAATTTTTAAATAATTATTATAATTTATCTTGATTTTTTAAACTCTAGAAATATTATTAAATGATTTAAATATTAGATAATTCTATTATCATTAATATTTAAATAATATTAAAATATTAATGCAACCATTGCCCAAATATCAAAGTTATTTATAATAACTCAAAATATTTTTAAAGTATTAATATTACCCTTAAATGATTTTTAAAAAATTTAAAATTATTTTTAAACAATTACCATTAATATTAAAATATTAAGGTATTATTCACTAAAATATTAAAAGTCATTTATAATTACTTAAAATATTTTTGAACCATTTATATCCCTTTTAAATAATTTTTAAATCAATAAAATTATTTTTAATCTATTTATTTAATATAATTATTAAATAAATCTAATATCATTAATATTAAATAATTAATGAAATTTACTTTAAAATATTAAAAGTTACAATTTATAACTTAAAATATTATTAAATACCTTATTATCATTTAAAATGATTTTTAATATAATAAAATTATTTTTAATTAATTTATTTAGTGCATTTATTAAATAAATAATATTCAAATAATTACTAATATTTATGAAAAATATGCCTAATTATTAAAAGTTAATTTTTATGACTTAAAATAATTTTTAAAACTGATTTTATAATTTTTGAAATTTATTTACTATTTTAAAATGTTTTTTAGAATTTATTTCTATTTTTAAATCATTTTCCAGAAATTAGAAAATAAAAATAATAGAAACCGTCGTTATAGGCTATAACAACAAAATCTATCGCCTTAGGTGTTCTTGAGCTCAAGAACACTGACAAGGCAGTGTTCAAGGGGTCATGTTTAACCACCATTAATTACCTGTGTAATGATGATCTGAGCTAACTAAGACACTAACATTGTAGTATTGTTATAACACTACAAGATCCAACTATCATCTAAGTCATAACACATCACAACAAGGAGATCGAAGCCATCAAAGTGGGTGTCAGAGACTGTTCTTCATTTCTGGGTTACCCAGAATGAAGAACAGCTCAAGGGTCTTACTTTGGGCCTCCACTACATGCTATGCTTGTAATGTTTTTGTGATATTAAGCTTCCAGTGTGTAGACACCATGTAGGTGTACAGATCTATTACATAACATCATCATAACAACAATACAACTGCTAGATCTAACCCGGTCAAACCATGTCAGAAGTCACGGTTTAAGTTTTCTGGGTTACCCAGAAAACTCATTTCGTGAACTTCTTTCTTAGTTTGACCGTCTACTGCAAGAAGCCTGTTTATTGTTTTGGTGTTCTAAGAGCATGAATAAGTAGTCTACATACAAGAGTATAATCTTATAACACTAACACAAGCAAACAAATCAAAAACATGCAAGATTTGGAACCATGAAGTTCTTGTCAGACACTGAAAAACACATTCTGGGTTACCCAGAAAATAAATGTCAATGTCGAGTAGGATACTTTGACCATTCACCACTTACAATCTGTTGACTTTTTGAGTGATTTAAAGGCCCAAATCTAGAGTATATCTGGCAGGCTACAAACTAAATACAATAATATCTCCAAAACAATTAACACCTGACAGATACAAGCCTTGGGAGGTGTTGTCAGACATTGACTTTGAGTTTCTGGGTTGCCCAGAAACTCTTGGTCATGCTCGGTCAACTGAGTTTGACCATTAGTATCTTTCATATTGGATATAATCTAAGTATGATTTCAAGTTCAGATTAAAGTCCTTACAGCAAACTACAAGTCTAAACATTTAAACAACAAACATGATAACTAGATAAAGATCTATGTGGTCTGACATTCGGTTGTCAGATCACTTTTGAAAATTTCCCAGATTTTATAAAAACATAAATTCGAGCATATAAATATTATGGATCCACTATTTAGCAATCCAGATCACAGATTCATAACTTATACAACATATTTAAACATTCAAACATCAAATTTAACATGGCTTTAAAGATCAAATTTCTAGGGTTAGGTTTATACCTCTTATGAACAAAATCTTGAATCTGACTTCTTGATCTGTTATGGGTGGACTTGGGACTTGATTAGGGACTGGTCTAGCAAGAGAATTTCAGATGTTTGAAGTTGAGAGGGTCTTGGTTGAGTGTTGTAAGTAAAATAAGCTAATTTATGCAACTTCTCTCTCCTTGATCTTATATAATACTTGAATCTAATGTACTTGTGATGCAAGATGGCTGAGATTTGTGGTTTATAGGCACATGGCTAGGTTGAGTTGGTTTACCAACTAAAGTTATGGCAAGTTTTACAAGTTATCTATTAAATAATACAAGAAGGGCAATTTAGTCATTTGGTGTTTACTTTTAGTGGCAAAGTTGTCAATTCCTTTCTGACCCTTAGGGTTTGACCCTTAGCGTTTAACCCTAAGGTTTCCAAAACTCATAATCTAGATTTGTGTAATTAGGACAAAAATGGGAATCTTAGTTTCTAGAAATATGAATTAGGGTTCCCTAACTGAATTAGGTTTCCTAATCACTTTAGACTTGTAAAATAGGCTTTATAAAATACTAATTACTATTAAGCTTGCTAAATTAATAATTAGGATTTATAACTTAGCAATTAGGGTTCTAATCTAGTAATTAGGGTTTTAAAATATTAATTAGGGTTTACCTAATTAACATTAAACATATAAAGGTCATTAACTACACAACACATAACTTAACAAGTCTTACAGTCATAGATGACTTTGTACTATAGTTTATCAGTAATGCTAGGATTTTGTACTGTTTCTCCATAACTGTTCCACAAATTACATTACACACATATCAGGCATGTTTATATTACTGAAATATAAATAATATTATATTATTATTCTCATTCCTTATTCAAAATCCAGACTTAGGGTTTTGAATTTATATCTGACATAACATTCACACATACCATTATTAATTAAGTTAAAATATTTAACTTAACTAATATAATAAAATACATATTATAATAATCATATCATATATACAATAATTATATTTTTCATGGAAATTAGATAATAATTAATTTATTATAAGAATATCATCTATAATGATCAATAATTCTTAAAAGAATTTATTTATAATTATTCATCAAATAAATAATTTTATTTATCACATATATACATATGTTTTACTTTGCACATATTCCCACCTTTGTATATAAAAAAATTTATTCGCAAAATTTCTTATTGAAAATATTGGGTTATTACAAGTTACTATTTAGTCATTTCTCCTATAAATAGAAGCTTAATTCTTCTTTCATTCTCACCAATTCTCTAAGACTCACAAGAGAAACTATAGAGAGCAATAAGAAAAGTATTCTTCTACTTCACTATTACAGTATCTAGTCTTCTATTAAGGTAAGGAATATTTTTTGTTGTGTTCGTAAGGGGTATTATTTCTTTCGTATTCATAAGGAATACTATTTTTCATATTCATCCTTTAATATGTCAGAATAACCAGTCTACGTGGATTACGTACCGTATGACAGGTGAAAATCTATTTGTAGTTTCGTATGTTATTTCTTTTCATATTCTTAAATCTAAACTTACTATGGTAAGTATTGCTTCTATAATCCTTGAAATTAGTGGAATATCCTTGAGTTTTGCGCTTCATCCAGTATCATTTCGTTGGAATATTGATCTAAACTTTCTTATTAAATAGCAATATTTTCACCGGGGTACTATTCACTAAAATATTATTCACTCGGCTATTCGGGGCACTTTTCATGTTAGGATACTATTCACGGGTTACTATTCACCCAAGTATTATTCATTTGGATATTCAGGACACTTTTCATGTCGTGGTACTATTCACGGGATACTATTCCCGAAGTACTATTCACAGATTCATCGAAAATTTTATTTCTTTTTTGTCCAAATTATATTTGATACATGGATATTATTCTTGAATTTTACTCCACAAAGCAGTATCATGTTGACAATTTGGGCATTATTAAATTCTGGATAAATTAAATTATAAATCTTTAAAATTTATCATTTGCTTTCATTTAATTAAATTCTTATATCATTGTCATTATCCTCATGCTTATATTATGATGAAAGTATCTTTGGCTTACGTGCATAGATGGAGTGTTGATTTGTATGATTATGATCAAGGATCATTCGATATAATCATGACCCGTAATGTTACAAATGATGTGGTAAAAGTCCTCATTAGCCTGTAGTGCATTGAGGGACAGTGGTTGGTATGATTATGACCAGGAATTATTCGGTATAATCATGACCATTGATGATTACATGAATATCCTTGGCCCGTAGTGCAGGGATGATTCGATGATGTGGTTTATTTATTAAGCTGAGTTTCAACGATAAAGTTGATGAAAACCTTTTTAAATCATAGAAGATAGTATATATCATGTTCTACTTGACTCTTCTAATAGATTGCTTGTTTTGCTGTAGTTAAACTTGTTGTCTATTATATTCTATCAGTTTAACATTGTTGAAGGCTAACGATAACTTATTCTGCATTATCTTAGTCATAATATTTTTTACTGGGCTAGTTGAGCTCACTCTTTTGCTTTTATTATTCTATTCAGGAAATGAGAACATAGCCGGGACTAGTCGGAGAACGGAGTGGTGGTCCGAGATGGCTGTTTTAGTAATCCTCACTATTTAGTGTGATAATAAATGGAGAACGGAGTGGTGGTCCGAGATGGTTGTTTTAGTAATCCTCACTATTTAGTGTGATAATAAATGTAATGAGGATTGAATTTGAGTTTGGATATTGTCTATGAGACAATATTCGTGTAAAAACTCTCAGCTCTTGTTGTATAATTAAGTTTGTATTTGTATTCTGTACCATGTATTTGGCGACCCAAATGGGTGATGTATACCTATTTTGGGGGCGTCACAGTATTCATTGGAGACCAGAAAGATAGCTTTTTCGCTCATGTCAACCATCGATCATCAAATCATCTCACGCTTCAATGTATGGGACGGGACGGCTTCACATGTTAGAGGCGAATGGTACGGGCCACCTCCTACATCAGAGGCCGAGCACTCGCAGCCACCAGACGCAAGCCCAGCTTCACAAGGACTGTTGGTCGAGATTATGGCATCCTTGACCCTTCTACATTAGAAACAAGACGCCGATGCTCAGAGGCAGCAGAGGCACATAGCAGCGGAGGCCCAGAGGCTGGATGTAAGACCCCTAATTTTATGAAGTAGTATTCAATTTTTTTATTTAGTAAATAGTTAAATTGATAAAAGTTTAAAGTTAAGGGTGATAAATGCAAAATTTTTAAAATAAGCAAGTGGTTATAAAATACTCATTGTTGTCGGGGAATATTCGTTTGGACATGGGATATTCTTGTTGTCGGGGAATATTCATACGACGGCGCAACCATTTGTGGGCCCCGTAACGAAAAATTATCGAATGAAGAAAATGACAAGAATGAGTTTTTTTAAAAAATAACGGCGTAGTTGTTACCGTTAACACTGTTGGAATACCCGGCAGTTAAAACACAGTAATACGCGATATTGCACAGTAGCACACGGTATTGCACCAATTATTGATTCTTACGTAAGAAGTCACTACTCAATAATTGTTACAGTAATTACTGTTCAATATTTTATTTTATTAATTCAATAATTGCTACGTTGATATTTTATATTATTGTTGATTCAATAATTATCACTGTTTTTTTTATTATCAGATCAATAATTCATATTATTTGAATAATATTATTAGATAGTATTATTGGCAATGTCTAAGAAAATTCTTTCTAGGAGAGGTTATTTAATTACGCGCCAGTAAGGAGAAATCCTTACCGGATGGCCCCCTCTTTCTTGGGAACGACGTAGTTGTCATTATTGTGATTCTGTAATATTATTTGTGAATAATTAATTATTAATTTATATGATAAGGAAAATATTTAATTATAATGATATAAATGGCAGAATTTTTAGATAAAATAATTCACTTAAATATATTATTATATTATAATAATATAATAATGGTGATATTTTTACAATGAATGTGTGATATATGAGTAAATGAGGAATAGTATTATTGTTACAATAAATGCTAAACACATGTTAAACATGTTGAGGGACCCCATTTTTGACTGAAATTTGATTATAGCCAGCAAAATCGTCCGTATGTGGATTTCAGTCAATTTCTATTTAGAATTTAGAAAAACTTAAACTTACAAAGTTGTAGAGAATTAAATTTCCTATACAATGGACATAAGATTCAAATTTTTCTGTTAAAAGGGCTATTTATTATGAATTATTAAAGTTCCGGAATATTGGGGGTAAATTGATTTTGTTACAAAAAATGTTTAAAATAGGTGTTTCATGTTGGTGGGCCCCACTTGCATGTGTAAAATTTTAAAATCTAATTTCAAGTGTGCGTAGGAAATTTTTAATAAATATTATTATTTTATTAAATTTTCTGCTTTGGTGTTTTAAGCATATTTCTATAAATAGGGTGCTTAGGTTAGAATTGAAAATCACACCAAAAACTGAAGTTTTCTCTCTCTATATTATCTAGCGTATTTTTGTGAGTATTTAGATATCTTGAGTGTTGCTATATGGTACAAGTTTCCTTCAGCATTATATTCGATATTCCAGACAGAAGTATTGTTCTTTTGAGGTAAGGGATTGTAAGGGATAGTAAGGGATGATAAGGGATGTTATTTTTTTGAAGTAAATGATATTATTTCCTTTAATATCATTATAACGAAATATTGATATGAATTTTATTCTGAAACTTTATATTTTTCGTGTCGGGGTTACTATTCACTTATACGATACTATTCACGTATACGGTACTATTCATGTATATGGCACTATTTATGTATACGGCATTATTTATGTATACGATACTATGTACGAATACGAGTTACTATGTACGAATACGAGTTACTATTTATGGATTACTACTCACAGGTTACTATTCACGAGTTACTATTTACGAGTTACTATTCATGGGGTACTATTCATGACAAAATTGGTTTTTTCTTTTACCAAATTATCGTTGATTTATGAATTTTACTCTTGAAATTAAATCCATGTTTTGATTATATTGTTTTTATTATCATGTATAACATTTTTATAGTCCTGATGATGAAATTTCTCTTTGACTTGAGTGTAAAGATGAGTAGATTATTGGTTTGATCGTGACTATGAGTTCTCTTTGGCCATTAGTGCAAAGATGAATTATTGACTGGTATGATCATGATCATTAAATTTATAATTGAATATCTTTAACTTAAGTGCAAAGGTGAATTGATCAACATGGTTATAATTATTGTTTATATAAATTTTGAAATGATTATATATTTATTCGAGATATTAATATCTTTGGCATGTAGTGCAAAGATGACTTGTTGTTGAATATCTTTGGCATGTAGTACAAAGATGAACTGTTGATGAATATCTTTGGCCCGTAGTGCAAAGATGAATTTATTAGTATGATTATGAACAGGAACTGTGATTTGGTATAACTATTATCTTTGATGTTTCAGGTAAAGATATGTGATGAAAATTATCTTCGTCCTGGGTGCGAAGAGGAATTTAGAACCACAATTATGATTATGAGTTATTCACATGATTGTGGACATGAACTGTTGATTAATGTTACAGGGATAAAACATTATTGGTGGACTTTTAACATGGAAAAGATAATAGACTTTATGGTCTATTTGACTCTTCTAATGGATTGCTCGTTCCGTTGTAACTATGGTTGAAAAGTTTATTCATCTACCATATGTTCTAAATCTCTGATTCATTACTGATGAAGGCTATTGATAATTTAATTATCTTTAGTCATGATATTATTTATTGAGCTAGTTATGCTCGCCCTTTTATTTCACAATTCCTTTCAGGTGATAAGAGTATAGCTGGGTCGAGCGGGGGTAACAAGGGAATAGAACGATGGTCGATAGCTGTTGAGATTTCCCCTAAAACAGTATGAAAATAATTTTATTGAGAACCTTAGATAAGTGTGTTGTATTTTATACGTCATTTAATAGTTATATTTGGTGAATCAAATAGGGTAAGGCGAACTCAACTTTGGAAGGGTGTTTTGCCACTATCATACAAGATGTCTAATGACATACAACTTCGTGATATCATAAGACAGGGTTGTGCACATCCACTTGCTGAGTATATCTATGAGCACTACCTATATAATCTTAGAGTTTAGTTGAAATATAATTCTCAATTGGAGATAATGGAGATAATTATATGTCAAGAGAAGACTCACCATTGGAAAGAACATGATAGTAATCTTCTCGTTTTTCTTTGGGGTCTATTAGGTCAACCAAGGATAATTCTCCAGTCATATGATATCTATTATAACTTAGATGCATGGCCTCCCACGTACGAAGGTTTCCTTGAGCATTTTCCAAATATTTTAATTTCTAAAATAGTTATTGACTGTACATTTATGTAAGGTGCCATTGTGACATGCTATCCAAGGTTGGGATAAGGGTCACAGTTGGTATATATTTGTATTTAAACTCACAGTATATGTGTTATCATATTTTGCACAACAATTGTAATAATAAAGTTGTAGTTGTTTTATGTACCATGTATTTGGCGACTCAGAATGGATTAGGTGGAATGGACCTATTTTGGGGGCGTCACACAGGACATCGCGATGCAGTATCAGGCTGAGCTGGTCAACACTATACAGAGCATCTACACTGTGTATAGTGGCAAGGATGCTAAGTTTATGCCATTCCAGTTCCCAGAGCCTCCTGTTTTCCCACCATACCCTCTACCGTCACCGCCCGCCGAAGCTGACGAGGATGATGTTGATGCCGAGTGACCAGACTTCAGGGAAGCCCTCTTTTATTGATTGATATATGCTTAGTAATGAGGGCATTGCTCATCTTAAGTTTGTGGGTATTATGGTTCATTTTTTATTTTATTCTGTTTATTGCCATGCCAAGATAGGTTGCCATATTTAATATTTTGCTTATGCTTTATCAGTATTGTAGTGCAGTCATGGATGAACTGTGTTTTGAACATCATTTTGGGCTTTATTAGCCTTTGGTTTATTATGTTTTGGTATTATTATAGATGTATGCCATGAACAGTTTTTATTATTATGGATGATTGTTTTGATTATTATCAGTATGTTTGTTTAGCTTATAGCCATCTTTTTGGGGCTTATACATATTTGATTGCTTGTGCCATGCTAATGGCATTATTACCCTATTTTGAGCTGTTATTATGCAAAGGTTTAATATAAATCATTAATTTTTGTTCGTGGCTGATGACAAGCGCCAAGTGATTATGTCTATCTCTTAGAGTCGTGTCAAGCATGTGTAAGCTAGGGGTTTGTTTAGTTGATAAGTTAAGACTGTTATTGATCCGTCTTTCTTAGCAAGTACTTACTAATTGTTATAACTAGTTATTTTTTGAATTTAGTTTGCATGTTTATTGCTTTGAGAATATGTTCACTCTTTTAAACTTTCATTTTTACAAGGTAATAAAAGAGTTTGACGCTTATACAGTTTCAGATCTTGGGTTCTGGCATGTTTACATTTATAAAATAATAATAATAAAGAAGAAGAAGAAAACAAAATAAATATCGAAAGTCTTACGGTGGGTTGAGATGGAGCGTGAAACACACTCACCCATAAACGCAGGACCGATGTTGAGATGGAGCATAAAATGTACTCACCAAATAATCTTCAGATTTTGTAAAGTCTCATTTGTCTTATGTTGATTATGTGGCCTTTGCTGCTTGAGCTATTAGATTCATAGTGGTGTTCTACACCTAGTGCCCTAAAGTCATCTGGCTTGGGAGTCATTGATCAAAAACTCATTAATGGGTAGCTCTGAATAGCCTAAGGTAATTAAAGACTGTTTGAGTTAGATTTTACTGTCTTCATGCTAGAACCTTTTGATCCTTTCCTGCATTTGCTTCTTATTCTTAATGCTTGTTGAATATGTTTAAGTTACTGAGTGTGCATATTGGTATCTACAATCGATTATATGTGCTTCTTTTGAGCTATGCTTAGTTAGGATGGTTGGTCTCCACACACACACATAGAATGGATCGAATACAGTCGTATGCTTGAAATTGATTTAACCCTTACTCATATATGTGTTTGCCCTGTTATTTGGGAGTAGATATGATTGAGCTTAGAAGCCATGATGCCAGTATACAGTTTTATTTTTTGTTCGCGTGTTGATTCACTATTGTTATTTTTATTTTAGATAGTTTTCTTGAGGATAAGCAAAGACTTAAGTTTGGGGGTGTTTAATGAGTGTGATTTATACTTGCTAATCGGATCCTTTATTGCTTAAATAGTTGCTTGATATTCGTAGATTTTATATAGTTTTTATATAATTATAGTATTATTTTGCTTAACTAATGTGTTGCAGGGCTTAATAGGTCTTTTCTAGCTTTCAGGGGGCAAAACAGTCATTTTCTATACACCGGCGCTGCAGCGCGAATTCCAAGCTTTAAGCTAGCGCCGCAGCGCGTCCCCCTTGTCCAGGCTGACGTCATATTGGCACTGCAGTGCCCCAGTTCCTTCATGGACTCACGCTGAAGCGCGACCTCCGGTGTTTTTGTTGATGACGTGGCGCTGCAATGCCATCCTAAGCCCTATTCCTCGCGTCGCAACGCAACCTCCAGTGTCCAGATAGTGAAGGGCTGAGTTTGACCTAGCTGCAAGAAAGAACTAAGATATATATATATATATATATATATATATATATATATATATATATATATATGTAAAGCTAGCCTCTGTGAGTAATAATCGGTTATCTCTCCCTCTAAGATAGTTTTAGTTCTCCACTTTTGTAATTTCTCTCTCTATCTTTTAGGTAATGTCTGTAAATATAGATTAGGTAGTTTAGGGAGAAGTTTGGGATTCTTGGAGCAACAAGAGTAGTGAGCAATATGGATTGGAAAGCTTGAAAGGAGTGGAATTCGTGGAGACTGAAGAGCTTTGACAGAGTTTATTCTTATCCATATATTTCCTCTGATTTTGTAATCCATAAATGTTATCTTTATTGCTACTTATATTTTGTTCAAGAGTTATGAACTAATTATTGGCTTTAAGGTTATAATGGAACCCTTTGTTATTTGAATTGAATGTCTTATCTCTTTGGTTGGCACCATATGGTTTGGTTTAATATATTCATGCTTAATGATTCTTGCTAAGACATTAGTGATGATTTTGGTAATCTACATGATGTTGAAAGAGGGATTGTATATTTACACCGTAATATATTGACATGTGATTATGAGTTGTCGATTTGTTTCGACTGCATAAGTTGTGTGTAGAATAGACATACATCTGTGCACCACGTATGGCCTAATTGAGAACTTATGCTTAAATCCTTGTTAAGACATGTGTAGGATTATCACCTAGCTTGGATGTTCTTTTTTGTTCTATTCCCTATCGGGTGAATCTAGAGAAGATATGTTTGTACATACCTCAACAGAGGTGCATGAGCACTTGTGTGTTCTCAGTCGACAAACTGTCGTGACCATTAAGACCAAAGAGAGAAGGGTAGGAAGTTTGATGAAGCATAGCACACCAGGTGTTTGACAAAATGCATGTGTGGGGTGAAGCTGTGACCTTAGCTTGTAGCACCTTAGATACCATTCGTTATCCATTTACTTGCTTTGATAATTAGATATAACTAGATTAATCACACTTCTATTAGTCTGCTATTCAAATAAGACTTAAGCGATACAAAGTCGGTATTTTGTAAATATTAGTGATAGTTACTCGTGGATACGACACTTTCCTTATCAATATATTACTTGTTAGACCACGTATACTTGCGCGTGTTTAGTGATCGATTTTTCGACCAACAATGCCATATATTGCAATTCAAAATTCATCAATATCTACATCAGGAGAGTTAAAGTTGAATACCTCATCGATACTTACTTCATGATGGTCAGTGCTTTTTTTGTCCTTTGCATTTTTGGCCATTAGACACAAATTTGTTACTTGAGGATCTTCATCTGCTCCAGACTCAGGAGTTGTATCATTGTCTGAGTCACTCCATTATCCTCCATCTACAAGACATTTGTCTTCCTTTTGGAGCCTTTTGTTGCCTTTGAACTCCTTCTTTGTATTTGTTCTCCTCTTGAGCTCTTCTCTAAGAGGTTTGTTGCAGTTTTTAATAAAATGGCCAGGCTTTTTGCAGTTATAGCATAGGTCATTGATCTGCTCCTGGTTGTTGTTGTTGTTATTAAATTTCTTAGGTCTGCTGCTTTTTCCCTTATACATGAACCTTTTTAGTCTTCTTACCAGCATTGCAATGTCCTCGTCATCATCTTCCTTAGAGTTAGAATCATTTTCAGCATGACCCTTGGAGATGGCTTCTATTACTTTGAGAGTAACTCCTTTGTCATTCTTTCTCCCTTCAGATAGAGTCTCTGCTCATTGGGTCAGCTCCAGTTCGTAGGTGAGAAGGTTGCCATAGAGTTGTTGAACAATCATTTCATGGAGATTCTTTGATTCTCTGATGGCAGTGGTTTTGGCATCCCATTTACTTGGTAAAGCTCTCATGAATTTTATGACCAGATCTTTGTTTGGATAAATCTTTCCAAAAGCTCGAAGAGAGTTGAGTAGAACATTGAATCTTTCATAAGTAGAAGTGACGTTTTCTCCTAGAACATGGGAGAACATTTCATATTGTTGAGTCAGAAGAGATTGCTTGTTTTCTCTAACTTCTTTAGTTCCTTCGTGCATAATTAGCAGTGCTTCCCAGACTTCCTTGGAAGTTTTGTTCTTGACCACATTCTCGAATATATCATCTTCTAAAGACTAGAACAAAATGTTCTTGGCCTTTTTGTTGAGTTTGACAGCTTTCTTGTCGTTGTCAGTCCACTTTGTTTTGACCTTGATTTGAACTCTGTTTGGATCATTAGGAGTTGGTGCAAGCTTTGTTGGAATATAGGGCCCATTCATAATTGTTTCAAATAGCTCTTCATCTATTGAGTCCATGTAAGCTTCTATACGAACTTTTCAGTTGGCAAATTTGTATTTGTTGCACATCGGTGGCTTGCTGCCTCCTCCAGTCTTAGATTCACTTATCAGATGTGCCATTGGATCTAGTTAAGCTATGTAGGCTGATTGAGAGAACCTAATTTGATATCAATTGTTCCTAGAGGCACAATAGTTATCTAGAATGGGGGTTGAATAGATATTATTAAAATTTCTTAGTCAAAATACTTTGTCAGATTTATTAATAAATTAACCCCGGCGGAATATATGTTTTGTTTGTTTCCCTTTAAGATAAACAAAATTAATAGGTGATAAGCAGTTATGACAGATATAACAGTTAAAGCAAGAATATAAAATACACAGTGATTTTAAGTGGTTCAGAGCACTCAAGGGTCCTAGTCCACTCTTCTACTCCTCGAGTAGGAAATCCATTAAGGATTTCTTTACAATCTTTGAATCACTCAGATTCCTTCAAGACCAACAGTCTTAGAACTACTTAGTTCACTTAGAACTTTTCAAGTCCAGCAGACTTGGATCTTCTTAGTTCACTTAGAACTCTTCAAGTCTAGCAAACTTGGAAAACACTTGATGAGAGTTGAGTTCTTGGGTTGTGCCACTCAGTTGCCGTTAAGCATATGTTTGAAAGAATTGAGTAGTTGAGTAAGTTTTCTTTCTAGATCATAGAGTTGAGCGTTGTGTGTTCTTCAGCTTTTTGTTGTGTACTTGCTTATTCATTTTGCATCTATATCTGATAATTTGTATATAAAGGAGCCTTTGAAATATGTCCGTTTAAAGGCGCCCGTTAAAGCATTAAATGCATCAGACATCTCTGAGCATTGATGGTGACTTCCTGAAAATTTGTTGTTCAGTCGTCTGTTGTGACGCCCCCAAAATAGGTATACAACACCCATTCTGAGTCGTCAAAATACATGGTACAGAAACAACTATAATTTTATTAATACAACATAAAAACTGTGAGTTTAAATACAAATATTGTCATCTAGACAATATCCACACTCAAATAAGTCCTCATTACAATTATTGATACATTATTTTACAAAAATGGTGAGGACTACTAAAACAACTTTCTAGAACCTTCATTTCATACCCCGACTAGTATTCGCTACATTCTCGCCTCCTGAGAAGAAAAATGGAACAAAAAGGAAAAGGGTGAGCTCAACTAGCCCACTAAAGAATATTATGACTAAGATAATATAGAACAAATTATCGTTAGTCTTCAACAGGGAAAAATTTAATAGAATACAATAGACAACAAGTTTTAAATCAATATTCACAGCGAAAATAATAATTCATTAGAAGAGTTAAGTAGAGAATGAAATCTACTATCTTCTATATATGAATTTAAAAGTTCATCGTCGATATTTTATCCATGTAACATCAATCAAATATATCTGGAATCAAATATTCATCTTTGCACTACAGGCCAAAGATATTCATTAGTTGGTCAGGTTCATCTAAACACATGTTCATCTTTGCACTACGGGCCAAAGATATTCATCAGAAATCATTCATCTTTGCACTACAGGCCAAAGATATTCAGTAATATCATCATTTAGGACTGAGGATGATGAAAAATATTTTAAAGGAAACGAATCCAGTGAAACAAAATAACAAATATTAAGGATTCGTATTTCGATTTATCCATGTCCAAAAATACCTCATAAGTAATCATAGTGGAGTAAAATTCAAGAATGATCAAAACATGAAAACAATCAAAGCTAGTATCCATAATAGATATTTTGGAGGAAAAATAAAAATTTAATTTTTCTGTGAATAATGTCGTATACGTGAATAGTGCCGTATACGTGAATAACAACTCCGACACTAAAAGACAAGAATTTCACAAGAAAAATCTTACCAATATTCCGGCATAATGATATTGAAAGAAATAATATCATTATTTTTAAAATAATATCCCTTACCTCGAAAAAACAGTACTTCTGACTGGAATACTGGATATAGAGTTGAAGGGAACTTGCACCGTATAGCAACACTCAAAGTCTTAAAATACTCACAAGAATATGGTCAATAATATAGGGAGAGAAAGAAAGAGAAAACTTTAGTTTCTGGTGTGATTTTCTATTTATAGAAAAATGCTTAGAACACCAAAGCAGAAAATTTAATAAAATATTAACTTATAATTAAATTTTCTTATGCCCACTTTGAATTCTCTAGCTTCAGCACTTTGCACATGTTTAATGAGGCCACAAAGTATAAAAAACGTTTTTATTAATAAAAATAAATAAAACTTCCAAATATCAATTATTTCCGAACTTCAGAACTTCAATAATTCATAATAAATAGCCCTTTTGTCAGAAAAATTTAAACCACATGTCATTTCCATAGGAAATTTCATTATCTACAACTTTACAGAAGAAAGTTTTTCAAATTCTAAACAGAAATTGACCGAAATCCACAAACGGGCGATTCTACAGGCTATAAACAAATTTTAATCAAGAAATGGGCCCACAGACATGTTTAACATGTTTTAAATAACTTTTACAACAAAAATACTCTTCCTCCTCATATACTCATATATCCCACATTCATTGTAAAAATATCATCATTATTATATTATAATAATATAATAAAATATTATTTTATCAGAAAAGATAAAATATCGATTTTCAACAATTGTCACTTTAAAAATTTTCTCCATCTATATCCACATAAAATGAATATTTTCCTCATCATATAAATCAATAATTAATTATTCACAAATAATATTACAGAATCACAATACTGACAACCAAGCAGTTCCCAAGAAAGAGGGGGCTTTCCAATAAGGATTTCTCCTTACTGGCGCGCAATTAGGTGACCAAACCTCTCCTTAGATAGAACTTTCTAGACATTTTCAATAATGTTATCTAATAATATTATTCAGATAATATAAATTATTACTTCGATAATGAAAAATAATGTGTAATTACAATTATTGAAACAATAGTAATATAAAATATCAACGTAGCAATTATTGAATCAATAAAATAAAATACTGAACAGTAATTACTGTAACAATTATTGAGTAGTGCCTTCTTACGTAAGAATCAATAATTGGTGCAATATCATGTGCTACTGTGTAACAACTCGTATTACTGTGTTTTAACCACCGTGTATTCTAACAGTATTAACGGTAACAACTATGTCGTTATTTATAAACAACTTATATTTGTCGTTTTTTTCATCCAGTCACTTTCCGTTATGGGGCCACAAAAGACTGCGCCGTCGTACGAATATTCCCCGACAGAAAGAATATTCCACGACCAAACGAATATTCCCCGACAACAATGAATATTTTATAACCATTGCTTATTTAAAATATTTGCGCATTTTACCCATAACTAACCTCATTAATCAATTTAACCATTACTTTTTTAAATAATAAATAGAGAAAATTAAATTTTATTTATTAATAATTTGGGGTCTTACAACCTCCCCTCCTTATAAAATTTCGTCCTCGAAATTGACGTACGTACCTGGTGTTTCGAAAAGATGAGGATAGCTCACTTTCATTTCCGTTTTCAACTCCCAAGTCATTTCCTCAGTAGCATGGTTCCTCCACAAAACTTTAACTTGTGGTATGACCTTTGTGCGTAGGACATGCTCTTTCCTATCTAAGATCTTGACAGGTACCTCCTCGTACGTTAAGTCTTCAGCTATCTCGTCTGGTTCTAACTCAATGACGTGGTTTGGGTCTTTCACATATTTACGAAGCACAGATATATGAAAAACATTATGAACACGAGACATACTTGGAGGTAACGCGAGTCTATAGGCCACATTTCCTACTCGGTCAAGAATCTGAAATGGACTAATAAATCATGGATTGAGCTTTCCTCTCTTCCCAAATCTTGCAACTCCCTTCCATGGAGCAACATGCAACAATACATGATCCCCAATACTAAATTCCACGTCCTTTCGATGAAGATCCGCATAACTCTTTTGTCGATCCTGTGCCGTTTGTATACATTATCGTATCATTTGAATCTTTTTCGTTGTCATACGTACCAACTCGGGTCCCAACAATGTTGCTTCTCCCACCTCATCCCAACATATTGGAGAGCGACACTTTCCTCCATATAATGCTTCAAATGGAGCCACACCTATACTTGCCTGATAACTGATGTTGTAAGAGAATTCCACCAATGATAGGTACTTATCTCAACTACCTTTGAAATTTAGGACACAAAGTCTTAATAGATCTTCAAGAGTTTGAATAGTCCTCTCGGATTGCCCGTCCGTTTGAGGATAGTATGCCGAACTGAATCGTAAATTCGTGCCCATAGCTTTTTGCAAGCTAATCCAAAATCGTGAAGTGAATCTTGGGTCACGATCCGAAACTATGGATACTGGCATGCCATGCAATCTCACAATCTCATCTACGTACATACGAGCAAGACATTCAAGGGAATAAGTCTCCCGTATCGGCATGAAATGAGCAGACTTGGTTAATCTATCAACAATAACCCAAATAGCATTTATGCATTGAGAAACCGTGGGAAGACCCGTAACAAAATCCATGGTAATGTGTTCCCACTTCCATTTTGGAATCTCAAGTAGTTGCAATGGGCCCTTAGGCACTTGATGCTACGCCTTTACACGTTGACAAGTTAAACACCTCGAGATAAACTTTGCAATCTCTCTCTTCATATTGTTCCACCAAAATGTATGTCAAAGATCACGAAACATTTTGGTACTTCCAAGATGGATTGCAAATGGTGTATTGTGTGCCTCTTTCATGATCTTGTACTTCAAATCAGAATCATTAGGAACACAAAGTCTGGAGTGGACTCGAAGTATTCCTTCTTCATCGATTCTTGCTTCTGGAATAGCACCTTCTTGCACTTTCTTCTTCATACGCACCAGCTCCGGGTCTGTGGCTTGAGCAACTTTAACTTTTTCGATTAAAGTTGGTTCTATACGTATACTTGACATCATTGCATGGGTCCCCGGAGTCTTGAATTCTATCTTCATCTTTTGTAAATCACACTAAATGGGCCTTTGTGTTGACAACATCGTACTCGTTCCCGCGTATGATCTTCTACTCAATGCGTTGGCTACCACGTTCGCTTTTTCAGGATGGTATTAAATGGCATGGTCGTAGTCTTTCAACAGCTCGAGCCAACGTCATTGCCGCATGTTGAGTTCTTTTTGTGTGAAGAAATATTTGAGGCTTTTATGGTCTGAATATATCTCCACTTTCTCCCCATATAGATAGTGCCTCCAGATCTTTAGCGCGAAAACGACTGCTGCCAACTCTAGATCATGAGTAGGATAATTCCTCTCATATTCTTTAAGTTGTCGTGAGGCATAGGCTATAACTTTCCCACGTTGCATGAGAACACATCTTAGCCCTTTGCCTGAAGCATCGCTATAGATAACAAATCCATCCGAACCAGATGGTATGGTCAAAACAGGTGCTGAAATGAGTCTCCTTTTAAGCTCTTGGAAACTCTTCTCACATTCCTCGCTCCATACGAATTTGATATCTTTCCGAGTCAGCTGAGTTAATGGAGTAGCGATTCGAGAAAATCCTTCCACGAATCTCCGATAATAACCAGCTAATCCCAGAAAGCTATGTACTTCGGTCACCGACTTTGGTTGTTTCCAACTTTGTATTGCTTTAATATTCGCCGGGTCAACAGATACTCCATATTTTGACACCACGTGCTCGAGGAATGCTACTTTCTCAAGCCAGAACTCGCATTTTTTCAAGTTGGCATATAACTTATTTTTACGAAGCCTTTGGAGTACCAGCTTCAAATGGTGCTCATGATCTTCACGACTTTTAGAATATATGAGGAAGTCATCAATAAAAACAACAACAAACTGATCCAAATATTCCTTGAATACTCGGTTCATCATATCCATGAAAGCCGCAGGAGCATTAGTCAATCCAAAAGACATAACTAAGAATTCATAATGCCCGTACCGAGTTCTAAAGGCAATCTTTGGAATATCCTCAGTTCTAATCTTCAGGTGATGATATCCAGAACGAAGATCGATTTTTGAAAAGAATTGTGCTCCATGTAACTGGTCAAACAGGTCATCAATACGAGGTAGCGGATACCTATTCTTGATAGTGACATGGTTTAATTACCGGTAGTCGATACAAAGTCGCATACTCCCGTCTTTCTTCTTTACGAATAAAACAGGAGCACCCCAAGGAGATGTACTAGGACGAATGAAACCGATGTCCAACAACTCCTGTAATTAGACCTTTAACTCCTGAAGTTCAATAGGAGCCATTCGATATGGGATTTTAGAAATGGGCTTTGTACCAGGTTCAAGATCTATAAAGAATTCAACTTCACGTTCTGAGGGTAGACTAGGAAGTTCTTCAGGAAATACGTCAGGAAAGTCAATAACAACAGGAATATTATTCAAATATGACGTGTCTTTGTTCAAATCCATAACATGGGCTTAGAAAGCTTGACATCCATTTTTTAATAAACGAATAGCTTTATGACTTGATATAACATTGATTGATTTTAATGGCTTAGTTGCTTGAATTCACACAACAGGTTGCTTAGGAATATGAAAACTAACAACCTTACGAAAATAATCAATTTTGGCTTGATGAGTAGTTAACCAATCAATCCCTAAAATCACGTCAAATGCAAGTATCTTTAAAAAGATAAGGTCAACGGGTAAGGTGATGGTGCTAACTTGGATCAAACAAGATTTATAAATAGTAGATGTGATGAAAGTTTCTCCTAACGGAGTCTCCACAAATAAATCAAAGTCCAATTTCTCTAGAGTCAAGTTTAAACGTTGAGCACAAGTAGGAAAAATAAATGAATGGGTAGCACCGGTATCTAGTAAGGTATAAACTTCGCATGAATTTATGATTAGCTTACCCGTGATCACCTCGTTTGGGTTCCTCGCATGTTGACCAGTCACGACAAACGCTCTTCCAGGAACCGTTGACTTTGACTTTTCTGGGACAGCCTTTTGAGTCACCATCCCCGCTGGACTTGGTTTCGCTACAATGCAATCTCGAGCGATATTTCCTTCTTTTCCACAGTTATAACATACATTAAACTGTTGTGGGCAGTTTGCGCTGATATGTCCTTCTTTTTCGCACTTATAGCATATGACCGGTGGTCGTTCTCCTCCCTTAGAACCAGTTGCTGGTGATGCTGACGTCTTTGTATTGTCATTGTTGAATCTCCTCTTTTTTAAATCTCCTCCCGACTCGCTTCTTCTATCCTCATGGCCATGATTACCACCAGAGTGGTTGCCGCTCTTGTCCGTATTTTTCTTTCTCCACTGGTTATCGTTGTTCTGATGACTGCTGTCACCGGTATGATCCTGGTTATGGTCCCTCGGTTGAACGTACTCGTTATCTCGCTCTAATAATTGAGCCATTTAACAACATCTGAATAGAGAGAAACTTTATGTGAAATGAGATATTGACGTATGCCGGGTTTCAAACCTCTCAGAAACATCTGTGTCATATATTCCTCATTCTCCACCAAATGAGGTGCAAACCTGGATAACTCTGCAAACTTCGCCTCATACTGGGACACCGTCATGTTATTCTACTCCAGTCTAATAAACTCTACCTCCTTCATATGACAAATACTTTCAGGAAAGTACTTGTCATTGAACAGTTTCTGAAACGTTTCCCAAGACATGCTAAGTGCGGCTGGATGAGTACGCTTTACAGATTCTCACCAGTAATATGCCTCATTACGGAACATAAAGGTGGCGAATGGAACCTTCTGTTCTTCCGTGCATCCCAAGACATCGAATATCTTGGTAATTTATTTGACCCATGTCTCCGCCTTAATCGGATCCGGCTTTCCCCAGAATTATGGTGGTCCCAACTCCTTGAACTGCTTGGCTGTGACAAACCGTGAATTGCTATCATTTCCTCCTGTATTTTGAACACGAGTCTCCCTCGTCTGATTTTGCATGAACTGTAAAAAGCTTCTAAACATCCCATCGTTCATCATCTGCTCAGTGGTGTTGTTCACAGAAGAAACAATGCCAGCCTGTTGCACGTTCTCCTCGTTAGTGAGTACAGGCGTCTCCACGGTTTTGTTTACTCCACTGTTAACATTCTCAGTTGCCATTCTTAAATACAGCCATAAAACAAGGGTTAATTAAACAAATTAACAAATCACATAATACCCCTATATTATGACTGACCAACAAATAAGCTTAGCAATGACACACTAGCGAAGGATTTACTCGTCTCTCCCCTCCTAGTACAATTCCCCGATCTCCGCCAGAGACCATATCCCTAAGCTATGATACCAACTGTGACGCCCCCAAAAAAGGTACACAACACCCATTCTGAGTCGTCAAAATACATGGTACAGAAACAACTATAACTTTATTAATACAACATAAAAATTGTGAGTTTAAATATAAATATTGTCATCTAGACAATATCCACACTCAAATAAGTCCTCATTACAATTATTGATATATTATTTTACAAAAATGGTAAGGACTACTAAAATGACTTTCTAGAACTTTCATTCCATACGCCGACTAGTACTCGCTACATTCTCGCCTCCTGAGAAGAAAAATGGAACAAAAAGAAAAAGGGTGAGCTCAACTAGCCAGTAAAGAATATTATGACTAAGATAATATAGAACAAATTATCGTTAGTCTTCAACAGGGAAAAATTTAATAGAATACAATAGACAACAAGTTTTAAATCAATATTCGCAGCAAAAATAATAATTCATTAGAAGAGTTAAGTAGAGAATAAAATCTACTATCTTCTATATATGAATTTAAAAGTTCATCGTCGATATTTTATCCATGTAACATCAATCAATAAATATCTGGAATCAAATATTCATCTTTGCACTACAGGCCAAAGATATTCATTAGTTGGTCATGTTCATCTAAACACATGTTCATCTTTGCAGTACGGGCTAAAGATATTCATCAGAAATCATTCATCTTTGCACTACAGGCCAAAGATATTCAGTAATATCATCATTTAGGACTGAGGATGATGAAAAATAATTTTTAAAAAAACCAATCCAGTGAAACAAAATAACAAATATTAAGGAATCGTATTTCGATTTATCCATGTCCAAAAATACCTCATAAGTAATCATAGTGGAGTAAAATTTAAAAATGATCAAAACATGGAAACAATCAAAGCTAGTATCCATAATAGATATTTTGGAGGAAAAATAAAAATTTAATTTTTCTGTGAATAATGTCGTATACGTGAATAGTGCCGTATACATGAATAGCAACTCCGACACTAAAAGACTAGAATTTCACAAGAAAAATCTTACCAATATTCCAGCATAATGATATTGAAAGAAATAATATTATTTTTTTTAAAATAATATCCCTTATCTCGAAAAGACAGTACTTCTGACTGGAATACTGGGTATAGAGTTGAAGGAAACTTGCACCGTATAGCAACACTAAAAGTCTTAAAATACTCACAAGAATATGGTCGATAATATAGGGAGAGAAAGAAAGAGAAAACTTTAGTTTCTGGTGTGATTTTCTATTTATAGGAAAATGCTTAGAACACCAAAGCAGAAAATTTAATAAAATATTAATATATAATTAAATTTTCTTACGCCCACTTTTAATTCTCTAGCTTCAGCACTTTGCACATGTTTAATGAGGCCACAAAGTATAAAAAACGTTTTTATTAATAAAAATAAATAAAACTTCCAAATATCAATTATTTCGGAACTTCAGAACTTCAATAATTCATAATAAATAGCCCTTTTTCAGAAAAATTTAAACCACATGTTCTTTCCATATGAAATTTCATTATCTACAACTTTATAGAAGAAAGTTTTTTCAAATTCCAAACAGAAATTGACCGAAATTCACAAACGGGCGATTCTACAGGCTATAATCAAATTTTACTCAAGACATGGGCCCACAGACATGTTTAACATGTTTTAAATAACTTTTACAACAAAAATACTCTTCCTTCTCATATACTCATATATCCCACATTCATTATAAAAATATCATCATTATTATATTATAATAATATAATAAAATATTATTTTATCAGAAAAGATAAAATATCGATTTTCAACAATTGTCACTTTAAAAATTTTCTCCATCTATATCCACATAAAATGAATATTTTCCTCATCATATAAATCAATAATTAATTATTTACAAATAATATTACAGAATCACAATACTGACAACCATGCATTTCCCAGGAAAGAGGGGGCTTTCCAATAAGGATTTCTCCTTACTGGCGTGTAATTAGGTGACCAAACCTCTCCTTAGACAGAACTTTCTAGACATTGTCAATAATGTTATCTAATAATATTATTCAGATAATATGAATTATTGCTTCGATAATGAAAAATACTGTGTAATGACAATTATTGAAACAATAGTAATATAAAATATCAACGTAGCAATTATTGAATCAATAAAATAAAATACTGAACAGTAATTACTGTAACAATTATTGAGTGGTGCCTTCTTATGTAAGAATCAATAATAATAATTGGTGCAATACCGTGTGCTACTGTGCAACAACGCGTATTACTGTGTTTTAACCACCATGTATTTTAACAGTATTAACGGTAACAACTATGCCGTTATTTATAAACAACTTATATTTGTCGTTTTCTTCATCCAATCACTTTTCGTTATGGGGCCCACAAAAAACTGCGCCGTCGTACGAATATTCTCCGATAGGAAGAATATTCCACGATCAAATGAATATTCCCCGACAACAATGAATATTTTATAACCACTTGCTTATTTAAAATATTTGCGCATTTTACCCATAACTAACCTCATTAATCAATTCAACCCTTACTATTTCAAAATAATAAATAGAGGAAATTAATTTTATTTATTAATAATTTGGGGTCTTACATCTGTCTTACTGACACGTCAGATGTAGAGATTTCGGCACAAAAAGAACATCAGAATATAAAATTTTCCAAACAATCTTCGAAACCCTAAAATAGGATCCATGCGAAAATATTAATTCAGAGGTTTAGATTCTTACCGATTATCCGAGCTTGAATGGATACGATGGAAAAATTCTGGAATAGCTTCGAATCTTCAACGCAAACTAACGGAACTATGCCTCTACAGTATCCATATGAACGCCCCGCGAATCTTCACATGATCTGCAGCAAAGAGAGTCGCGGTACTAGCCACCAATGATCTGGATTTTTTGAAGTTTTTCTCTCTAGTCTCTCTCTAAGAGCGGCTAGGGTTTAGGTTTATGATATTATATCTCTATAAAACTGCTGATATATCATATATATATATATATATATATAGCATTCAAAAGGAATTAACCAAAACCTAATTCAATTAGAAAAATAAAATTCAAATTTATATATATTATATCTTAATTAAGTCTTACTTAATTAATATACATATATACAAATTATCCTATTAATTTAAATTCATAATTTAAATACTATCAATCATATTGACATGTTTAAATCCCTACAATTTAAATTAATTCCTTTTTTAATTACGTTCTATGTGTGTGATCCTATAGATGCAACTTTTTCGTGACCAATGTTTCAATGTAATTTAATCCTTTTAACCTTGACATCCTAGATTAAACTCGAGGCATGGAATGTGTCATACTCTTCATAATTTAATCTGAGTTTTCTTGATCAATGATTAGACTATATGAAACAAATCACTATTTAAGCATGGCCATGCATTTCATAGTCCTACTCAATCAAAAGGCCTATGAATATCACCCCTAATATATAGGAGGGTTAAATTCCATCTAGATCACTCATATTCCTCACACGATTCATGATGTACCCAATAATCACATTTATTGTCCACCCTATTAAAGGTGACCTTTGATGATATCAAAGTACATAAATTCCCGTTTAGTAATATAGTGATTTCAGGTCGGAGGATCATTATATCATTGTCACTATGAGAATTGTTAATGACACTTTGCATAATGCTCCACATAAAATTCTCATGATGGGTCTGTCTAGTACATTATTCTCTTACATGTACCTATGCATTAACTCAATATCTCATATATTTATGACCAATGAAATTTGGCCATTAGTTAATCCACATACTAGTCTCAATGTATCATTGTTGTCACATTAACAATGATACTCGACTAGGGACATTTAAGAGCAATGATACTAATTGTAATTATATGATCTCATACTCAAGTCACATACTTGAAGTTATATAATTTGTATCACTATTCTAAGGAATTTTATTATGCTTACATTTATATAACGCAATAAATAAAATCATAATAAAATAATTCATTTATTCAACCAAATATAATATCAAAAATGTTAAGCAATTACATCAAAGAATTGACCTCTAGGGCATAAACTCTAACATCAGACTACTATCATACCTAACACCTAAAAAAACTTTTTCAGCAGGTATGCAGTCCTTTTCCTTAGTTTCTACAATACACTTCTTCGATACTTATTAAGGATGAGCATTGGGATTCCTGAAAGTCTCAACGTCTATAATCTATTCCACATTTGTTGTAATTTATTCTTAAACAAATGGACAAGGCTCGATGCTTCTGATGCTGACAGGAGATGCACTACGATCATGATCGTGGTGTCTTGTCATGTTCGTGCTTCAATCAGCCTGATAAGAAAAACACTACGATTTCTCTTATGCACTAGTAGACTACGATCTTTACTTGCTTGTTTTTCAGATTCTACGCTTTCGAGAGCAGACTACGATTCTTGACTTGGCTCGGCAGGTGCTTGGACCAACTCTACGATTTTGAGAGAGACCCTCCAAAGCAGACAAAGATTTTGTAGCAACTTTATTAATGAGTATGAAATATGTTATATTTTTATTCTTTAATACTTAATCTTTTGTATTTATTTTGTGCCTAAATAAAATTATTATTTTTATATTTTTATTTTAGGTACAATTGAAGGGGTTGCGTGATTTTAGAAATAAATTGGAGGAGGTTTATGGGATTCCTAGCAAATCAAGGATTCAACAATTAGTATCATAAATGGATTTGGATTCACGCGGCAATGAGTTTAAGCACATGGCAATTGTGGGATTTAATTCCAATTTCAAATCTGAATTTTGGATTCTAGAAAATTAGTTTTTACGATTCTATTGTAATTAGAATTTCTTTTAGACTAAGATTTGTTATTAAATTAAATTCTATTTCTTTATGAAAACTAGTTATGATTTGTAATTCCTTTTAAGATTTAGATTTTTAATTTCCATAGGATTTAGGACTTTGTCTAGCACTATAAATAGAGGATGATAGTCATGGTTTTATTCATTAAATATCAACTATCATCTATTGGAGTACAGACTCAAGAGCATGTCAGGCTAGTTCTTTTCATTCAGTTCTAAAGGGAGGTGGAACCTTATTACAAGTAATTAATTAATTGAGTATTATTATTTATTCTTTCTTGTGTGAAATTTCTTCTGATAATCTATTTTCATTGATTGCATGCTAATTGATCTAATTAATTTGATATGGCCAATTGAGTTAATTTGATCATTATCATCTGCTAGATTAAGATTAGTATTACGTGTAATTGATATATGTCTTCATCACAAGTAGCAATGTGGTAATACTAATTGTGGACAAGCTTTTGTGTATTGATAAGATTATCAAAAAATAAGTTAAACAAATCGAGCTTATGTGTTTGTTGCTTGGATTAGCCTAATTCTCTATTTCTTAATGCTTCTATCATATTAAATCTAGAGAGCTTATTCTAGGTTGTATGCTAGTTAGAATCTGGTGGAGAGCTTATTTCATACAGTGATTATCTACGGAGAATTTCATATAACAGAGTTTATTGTTATCTAGGGCTAAAAGTTTTACTGAAGGGAAAATAATAATAACTTGATTAATTGATTATTATACTTGGTAACTGAACTGCAGAACTGAAATTTTTACATATTTGGTTAACTTCATCATTAATTATTGTTCTCTTAGTTTAAAAATAATTTTCAAAAACCTCCATCTTTATTTTCTATTGAAATAGTAGAATAATTCTAAAACAACTTTACTCTCTGTGGGATCGACCCTTACTTGCTACAGTTCTAATTATTATAAATTGTGAAGTAAAAGTGAGGTTAATTTAGGAGTGTCAACAACAGCTCCCAAATTTTGGCGCCATTGCTGGGGAGTAATTTCTCGTTTTGTTTTTATTCTATTATTTGTTTTGTTCTTATTTTATGACTTGATCTTCTCAGGCTACTATATTAGATTTTGATCCAGAGATTGAGAAAACTGCAAGGAGACTAAGGAAGGATAAACTTAAAGTTCAACAGTCTTCTGCAGATATAGACGAGGCTTCTGCATCATCACCAGGCCTCAACTTAGCTTTGAAATTATTATCCAACGAATCATCCACTGAATCCGATAAAGAAGAAGAGATGGCGATTCAAAACAACGATAGAACTCTTAAAGAGTTGGCAACTCCTAATTTAAATCAACAACCTTTGTGCATTGAATATTGTAGTAACCCCAGATCCTGTTCCCAATCACCAAGGATCTGGTATACTATTTCTATAAATGTTGCGAAAGATATAAACATAAATTGTTTATACATTAAACTTACACACTATCCCCAAGGTCGAGAACTTTCACGTAATACTTGTATTCCATATCTATCTGACATACAATGTCACTAGCTTCTCCTGTATCCGACGTATTTGTCTTAATCTACAATGTTTATCATAATATAGCAAGGGTGAGCAACAAGTTTGCTCATCAAGTTTAAGATTAATTGAGGATATATCACGATTGAAAGAATTGAATAATAAGCTGGCTAACATTCAACAATATAATTGTGAACTAGCATGAACAAATTTTCATAGCTGAACGAACATTGAATATAAACAATTCAACTAAACCAGATGGTAGTGAAGGTGATCAACTTTTCATACCTGAAGAACACATGCAATATGCACAGAGTGCGAAACAATAATTCATAGACATGGTAATCAGCAATGATTAACCATAATCATATTTGAATGAACAACTCGAGGTCGAGTTAGAGAACTTGCATGTATCACCGACTACAGCTACGCAGTCAATATAGCTTTATCTGAAGACCTAATATTGATAATATTGATCTCTAATATTAGAATAATATCATCACAGTATAATACTGTTAATACAGTTATAAAATAATCTAAACACATTACACATATTCCTATCAGTCCACAAACTACCTAAGACTCGGTATCAAGTCAAACTATTTCAGTCTGAGTTGAGTCCGGTATAATTTTCGACATCCCGACGTCCTAGTCAGATAATTCTCGAACATTATATCCATAAGACTCTACCTAAAAGCTTAACATTATCTTAAAATAATCTATTATTCAGCTAAAATATTTTTCAAAGACTCATAATAATTTTCAAGTAATTATTACTATTTATCATGATTTTAATCATTAATATCATATTTATATGATTTAAATACCACTTAATTCTATTATCATTAATATTTATTTAATATCAAATATACATAACATAATATTATAATATATTTATAATATCTCAAAGTATTTTTAATACCTTAAAATCTCATTTAAATAATTTTTAAACGTTTAAATCCATTATCACATAACTGCCATTAATATTAAAATATTAATGTATTTATTGACAAAATATCAAAAGTTATATTTTATAACTTAAAATATTTTTATAATCCTTAAATCATTTTTATATGATTTTTAAAGTATTAAAAATAATTTTCTATAATTTATTTAATACATTTATTAAATAAATCAATTATCATTAATATTAATTTATTAATGAAATTCATCACAAAATATTAAAAGTCATTAAAAATAACTTAAAATATTTTCTTATACATTATTATAATTTTAAATGATTTTTTAAGTATTAAAATCATTTTTAAGTAATTTATTTAATATTATAATTAAATATCATTAATATTCCAAAAATATTAAATATTAATGAAATATATTCAAAATTATTAAAAACTCATTTTAGCCTTTAAAATAATTTTTAGGAATTTATTATGAATTTTTAATAATAAAAAACTATTTTTCTCTAATTATTAAATAAAATAATTAATTTTAGAAATAAAGTGTCACTAAAGGTGCCTATAGTAACAAAACTGTCGCTATAGGTGTTCTTGAGTGTTCTTGAGCATTCAAACACTGCTAACAGGTTGCCTAGTTTGACCACCTCTAGATCATTGATCTTTCAGTTTCTGGGTTTGTAATGGTGCTAAGGTTATAGTATTTATGTAGTACTACAACCCCAATTCAATATCATGGCCAAAACATATCACAACTGAGAGATATAATCTCTCAAAGTTCTTGTCAGAGGTTGTTCTTCATTTTTGGGTTACCCAGAAATAAAGAACAGTTCATGGTGCCTACTTTCGATCCTTATATTTTGCATTCTGGGTCTTGTTTGTGTGATTTAAAAGTTCAATCTTGTAGCCCTTATGTCAGGGTACAATAACATAACACTAGATTAGTATTACATCATCACAACAGAAAGATCTAAGCCAGTCAAACTGTTGTCAGGAGCTGTTCTTGAGAAATCTGGAAACCCAGATTTCTTCATCCGGCTGATGGTCAACCCTAGTTTGACCATCATTATTTTTGATCCTGATCATGATCTGGGTGTTCTAATGACATGTATGTGTAGTCCATATGTCAGACTACAACCTTAATACAACAACATGGCTTAATCACTTAAACATAGCAAGATTTAAGGCCTGCAATATCACTGCCAGACCATTCATATGACGCCCCCAAAATAGGTATACATCACCCATCTTGGGTCGCCAAATACGTGGTACAGAATACAAATACAAACTTAATTATACAACAAGAGCTGAAAGTTTTTACACAAATATTGTCCCATAGACAATATCCAAACTCAAATTCAATCCTCATTACATTTATTATCACACCAAATAGTGAGGATTACTAAAACAGCCATGTCGAACCATAACTCCGTTCCTCGACTGGTCCTGTAACGCCCCCAAATTTACGTGCTTGAAACCTAAATTCTGTGCTTCACGATACCATTTCTTTGAGCGGAATAATAATAATAATGTCATAAATACCAAACTTAATTTACATATCAAAGTTGTCCAAATCCCAGGTACGCGACCTTCAGCACAATTCATTACATGATAGATAATAAATATTCATCAACTTATTTAAGTCTACCTATTACATAAGATAACACAAACTTAATCTGCTAGCTTTCCTTTCCCTTTGTTCCTGGCAGAGCCCTCTGGTTGATCATACATAACTGAAAACATTTAAATTAAGCAAGGATGAGCATTTAAGTGCCCAGCAAGTAACAACAATTATAAATATTAGCTGAAAGGATTAAATATTTTCTTTGTACTACCCATCTACAATGAATCAATAGTTGTGAAGTAATTTGAACTGATAATAATAACATAACAACTCTCTATCAAATTTTTGAAACTACGTACTGGCTATAAATAGGGTTAAGGTGACATACTATGAACATTATTTTTCATTTTCGCTAAGGTTTGGCAGAACTTCATCCGCAAACCGTCATAACTTACGGACACGAGGGTGATCTACTCAATGTGCCCTATATTGATCAATGCTACATATCAGAACGATATTCTCGTTATAACATACTAACTTACCTTTAAGACACTCTCCCGAGTGATTCCTTCCGCAACTTCCACACTACACAACCTTATTCTCTCCCCCTCTTGGCCTAATTTTGGTATTCCCAAAATTATCTCCTTTTCTTTTTCCAGTCCTACTACCACTACTCCCTTCTCCGGCTCTAGCTTGATCTGACTCCCACCAAAAATTCGCCTCCCCTTTCATCAAATAGGTGGCAAAAGATGTCTTTTGCTCCTCCGTTACCCTAGCTATCACAACTACTTCTACAGGGTCAATTGACCCTCTAAATCCTGACGGTCCTACGGCCTAAAATCTTTAAAGTTCGCAAATCGATTATCTGGCTGATTTCCCGTGGCTGGCATTCCATTCTGCATATCTTGAGCGACCATATTCGCAAAATTTTGCATCGGGTCTAGTTGTCCTCCAGCTTTGTTGACAGGTTTTTCTGCCCTTTGGTTTCGTTTTCGTCTTGACGGCATTATCTGATCATAATTGATCTTTTATCGACTTACCTTTTATAACGCGAAATTTTCTACTCAAATAATCATATATTCAAAATATTATATTTTGAAAACTTGGTTTGCTATATTAACCACTGTTCAGATAAATAATTACTATCTTTATACCAACTTATTTCATTAATCCAACATAGATTCATATTCACAGCATTTGACATACCATAGCACATGCTGCTTTAAACATCTGCTATCCCCTTGTGACTCAAAAGTCGGGATTCGCTGCCATAACTCATACAAAAGTTAAGAATATTACATTATACCTACATACCTATCATATACGCATCATATAATCATACATATTCTGTGACGCCCCCAAAATAGGTATACAACACCCATTCTGAGTCGCCAAAATACATGGCACAGAAACAACTACATCTTTACTATTACAACATAAGAACTGTGAGTTTAAATACAAATATTGTCATCTAGACAATATCCACACTCAAATAAGTCCTCATTACAATTATTGATACATTATTTCACAAAAATGGTGAGGACTACTAAAATAACTTCTAGAACCATCAATCCATACCCCGACTAGTACTCGCTACATTCTCGCCTCCTGAGAAAAATGGAACAAAAAGGAAAAGGGTGAGCTCAACTAGCCCAGTAAAGAACATTATGACAAAGATAATATACAACAAATTATCGTTAGTCTTCAACAGGGAAAAATCTAATAGAATACAATAGACAACAAGTTTTAAATCAATATTCGCAGCGAAAAATAATAATTCATAGAAGAGTTACGTAGAGAATGAAATCTACTATTATCAATGAATTTAAAAGTCCATCATCAATATTTTATCCCTGTAACATCAATCAATATTCATCTTTGCACTACAAGCCAAAGATATTCATCAGTTGGTCATGTTCATCTCAACACCTGTTCATCTTTGCACTACGGGCCAAAGATATTCATTAGAAATCATTCATCAGAAATCATTCATCTTTGCACTACAGGCCAAAGATATTCAGTTATATCATCACTTAGGACTGAGGATGATGCAAAATACTTTAAAGAAAACGAATCTAGTGAAACAAAATAACAAATATTCAGGATTCGTATTTCGATTTATCCATGTCCAAAAATATCATATAAATAATCATAGTGAAGTAAAATTCAAGAATGATCAAAACATGGATACAATCAAAGCTAGTATCCAGAATAGATATTTTGGACGAAAAGAAGAAAATTTTATTTTTCGGTGAATAGTAACTCGTGAATAGTAACTCATGAATAGTAACCCCAACATGAAAAGTTCTAAATTTGATAAAAATTTTCAACCAATATTTCGGCATAATGATATTGAAGAAATAATATCATTTTCGAATAAAATAACATCCCTTACCTCGTAAATACAGTACTTCTAGTTGAACACCGGATATAGGCTATGACTTGAACTTGCACCGTATAGCAACACTCAAAGTATTAAAATACTCACAAGAATATGCTCAATATATTGAGAGAGAAAGAGAGAGAAATCTGTAGTTTCTGGTGTGATTTTCAATTCTAATCTAAGCACCCTATTTATAGTAAAATGCTTAGAACACCAAAGCAGAAAATTTTAATATAATATTAATATATATAATCAAATTTCCTACGCCCACCATCAATAACACAATTCAGCTGATTTCAACAACCAATGGGGCTCACCAAACATATCAAAAATGTTTTTCTAACTATAAATATTTTAAACTTCCAAAAATCAATTATTCTGGAATTTTGGAACTTCGATAATTCATAATAAATAGCCCTTTTATCAGAAAATTCAAATCTCGCGAGTTTTTATAAGAAATTCAATTCTCTACAACTTTACAGAAGAAAGTATTTCCAAATTCCAAACAAAAATTGACCGAAATCCACAAACGGGCGATTTTACAAGCTATAATCATATTTCAGTCAAGAAATGGGTCCACCGACACACAAAACATGTGTTAATCATTTAATGAAACAAAAATACTCTTTCTCCTCATATACTCATATATCCCACATTAATTGTAAAAATATCACCATTAATATATTATTAAAAAAATATATTTCAATGAATTATTTTATCATAAAAAGATAAAATATTAATTTTCAACAATTGTCACATTTAAAAATTTTCTCCATCTATATCCACATAAAATTAATATTTTTCTCATTATATAAATCAATAATTAATTATTTACAAATAATATTATAGAATCACAGTACTAGCAACCAGGCTATTCCCAAGAAAGAGGGGGCTTTTCAATAAGGATTTCTCCTTACTGGCGCGCAATTAGGTGACCAAACCTCTCCTTAGACAGAACTTTCTAGACATTACCAATAATGTTATCTAATAATATTATTAAGATAATATGAATTATTACTCCGATAATGGAAAATACTGCATAGTGACAACTATTGAAACAACAGTAATATAAAATATCAACGTAGCAATTATTGAATCAATAAAATAAAATATTGAACAGTAATTGCTGTAACAATTATTGAGTAGTGCATTCTTACGTAAGAATCAATAATTGGTGCAATACCATGTGCTACTGTGCAACAACGCGTATTACTGTGTTTTAACCACCGGGTATTCTAAAAGTATTAACGGTAACAACTACGCCGTTATTTATAAATAACTTGTTTTTGTCGTTTTCTTCATCCAATCGCTTTTCGTTATAGGGCCCACAAAAGACTGCGCCGTCGTACGAATATTCCCCGACAGGAAGAATATTCCACGACCAAATGAATATTCCCCGACAACAATGAATATTTTATAACAACCTGCTTATTTGAAATATTTGCGCATTTTACCCATAACTAATCTCATTAATCAATTTAACCCTTACTATTTCAAATAATATATAGAGAAAATTAAATTTTATTTATTAATAATTTGGGGTCTTACATATTCAAGTAATACCAAAACTACTTATTTCTTACGCCTTCACTAAGGATCAGTTGCTTAGTATTCTATATATTCTCATTATCCTCAATAATCTATTCACACCTAACTATACCTAGTTCGTCAAACTTTACCACACATTACGGTTTAAGAACTCACCACAAATATATGGGTTAAGACTCGAGCTTGACCTTATATTCTTTAACTATACTCTACCTATCAGTTATACTATCGTTTCTAGGTTCGATACTACATTTTTTCAGTATAATCACCTCATCAAGGTTGCTTCAATATAAGCCTCTTTTTCAGCTATCAGCTTTGATATTGGCTTGGTTATGGAGGTTAACTCCTTCTTTACAATCTAAGGGTATCCTAATCCCTTTCTATCTGACATCTATACACATAAATTATCCTGATTAGCATATAATATATACACACAGCAAATAATAGTTTTATTTAAGTTATCTTTTATTTTTGTTTGACGATGAATTTTATTCGATTCATCTCTTTTTAAACTCTATGTGAGTTATTTGTACTTTCAACGTTTTCCTCGGCTCTAAGGTTATAGCCTAAGGTCTACCCCCAGCTAAGGTTTCTAACCCTAAAGCTCTGATACCAACCTGTGGCACCCCCAAATTCAGGTGCTTAAAACCCGAATTTAGTGTTTCAGGATACCATTTCTTTGAGCAGAATAATAATAATAATGTCATAAATACCAAACTTAATTTACATATCAGAGTTGTCTAAATCCCAGGTACGCGACCTTCAGCACAATTCATTACATGATAGATAATAAATATTCATCAACTTATTTAAGTCTACCAATTACATAAGATAATACAAACTTAATCTACTAGCTTTCCTTTCCCTTTGTTCCTGGCAGAGCCCTCTGGTTGATCATACATAATTGAAAATATTTAAATTAAGCAAGGATGAGCATTTGAGTGCCCAACAAGTAACAACAATTATAAATATTAGCTGAAAGGATTAAATATTTTTTTTGTACTACCCTTCTACAACGAATCAATAGTTGTGAAGTAATTTGAACCGATAATAATAACATAACAACTCTCTATAAAATTTGGACAGAAAAAAAATAAATTTTTCTGTGAATAGTACTTCAAAAATAGTACCCCAGGATGAAAAGTGTCCCAAATACCCGAATGAATACTATTTAAGTGAATAGTAACCGAGTGAATAGTAACCCATAAATAGTACCCCAGCACGAAAAGTGCCCCAAATACCCGAGTGAATAATATTATAGTGAATAGTAATTGGGTGAATAGTAACCCGTGAATAGTACCCCAGGTAAAAATATTGATATTTAATAAGAAAGTTCATATTAATATTCCAATAAAACGATACTGAATGAAGCGCAAAACTCAAGGATATTCCACTAATTTCAAGGATTATAGAAGCAATACTTACCATAGTAAGTTTAGATTTAAGAATATGAAAAGAAATAACACACAAAATTGCAAATGGATTTTCACCTGTCATACGGTATGTAATCCGCGTAAACATGTTATTCCGACATATTAAAGGATGAATACAAAAAAATATTATTCCTTATGAATACGAAACAAATAATACCCCTTACCTTAGTAGAAGAATGGACACTACAATAGTGAAGTAGCAGAATACTCTTCTTCTTGCTCTCTATAGTTTCTCTCTCTATATAGTTTCTCTTGTGAGTCTCAGTGAATTGGTGAGAATGAAAGAAGAATTAAGCTTCTATTTATAGGAGAAATGACTAAATAGTAACTAATTCACGAACGGTCCAGATTAATTTACTATTAGAACGGACGGTCCAGATTGATTACTATTAAAACGGACGCCTCCATCATGATTTTATACATTAAAACAGGGTCGTTTGGAACACAAAGTCTGGAGTTGACTCGAAGTATTCCTTCTTCATCGATTCTTGCTTCTAAAATAGCACCTTCTTGCACTTTCTTCTCCATATGCATCAGCTCCAGGTCCGTAGCTTGAACAGCTTTAACTTTATCGATTAAAGTCGGTTCTACTCGTATGTTTGCCATCATTACGTGGGTTCCTGGAGTCTTTATCTCTATCTCCATCCTTTGCAAGTCATACAAAATGGGTCTTTGTGTTAACAATATCGCACTCATAAACGTATACGATCTTCTACTCAATGCGTCAGCTACCACATTCACTTTTCTAAGATGGTATTGAATGGTATAATCGTAATCTTTCAACAGCTCGATCCAACGCCTTTGGCGCATGTTACGTTCGTTCTGGGTGAAGAAATATTTGAGGGTTTTATACCAGATTCAAGGTCGATACAAAATTTGACTTCACGCTCTGGGGTTAGGCTAGGAAGTTCTTCGGGAAATACGTCAAGAAATATGTCAACAATAGGAATATCATTCAAATCTGACGTATTTTTGTTTAAATCTGTGACATAGGCTAAGAAAGCTTGACATCCATTTCTCAATAAACGAATAACTTTATGGCTTGATATGACAATGATTGACTTTAGTGGTTTGGTCGCTTGAATTCTCATAATAGATTGATTAGGAATATGAAAGCTAACAACCTTATGAAAACAATCAATTTTAGCATGACGAGTGGTTAGCCAGTCGATTCCTAAAATCACATCAAATGAAAGTATTTTCAAATAGATAAGATCGACAGGTAATGTGAGGGTACCGATTTGAACCAAACAAGACTTATAAACAGTAGATGTAATGAAGGTTTCTCCCAACAGAGTTTTAACAGATAAGTCAAAGTCTAATTTCTCCAGAGGCAAATTTAAACGTTTAGCGCAAGTAGGAGAAATAAAAGAATGGATAGAACCGGTATCAAATAAGGTATAGACTTCGCTAGAGTTTATGATAAGCTTACCCGTGATGACCTCGTTCGGGTTCCTTGCTTTTTGGGAGGTCACAACAAATGCTCTCCCTTGAACTACCGATTTTGTCTTGTCTAGGACTGCCTTTGATGCCTCCATCCCAGATATTCATGTAATCATCAATGGTCATGATTATATCGAATAATCCCTAGTCATAATCATACCAACCACTGTCCCTCAATGCACTACAGGCCAATGAGGACTTTTACCACATCATTTGTAACATTACGGGTCATGATTATACTAAATGATCCCTGGTCATAATCATACTAATCAACAGTCCATCTATGCACGTAAGCCAAAGATGACTTTCATCATATTATAAGCATGAGGATGATGACAATGATATAAGAATTCAATTAAATGAAAGCAAATGATAAATTTTAAAGATTTATAATTTAATTTATCCAGAATTTAATAATGATCAAATTGTCAACATGATACTGCTTTGTGGAGCAAAATTTAAGAATAATATCTATGTATCAAAAATAATTTGGACAGAAAAGAAATAAATTTTTCGGTGAATAGTTTCCTATGAATAGTACTTCAGGAATAGTACCCCGTGGATAGTACCCCAGCATGAAAAGTGTCCCGAATATCCGAATGAATAATATTTGAGTGAATAGTAACTGGGTGGATAGTACCCTAGCACGAAAAGTATCCCGAATACCCGAGTGAATAATATTATAGTGAATAGTAATCAGGTGAATAGTAACTCGTGAATAGTACCCCGGGTGAAAATATTGATATTTAATAAAAAAGTTCAGATCAATATTCCAATGAAACGATACTAGATGAAGTGCAAAACTCAAGGATATTTCACTAATTTCAAGGTTTATAGAAGCAATACTTACCATAGTAAGTTTAGATTTAAGAATATGAAAAGAAATAGTATATGAAACTACAAATGGATTTTCACTTGTCATATGGTATGTAATCCGCGTAGACAGGTTATTCTGACATATTAAAGGATGAATACGAAAAAATATTATTCCTTATGAATACGAAAGAAATAATACCCCTTATCTTAGTAGAAGATTAGATACTGCAATAGTGAAGTAGCGAAATATTCTTCTTCTTGCTTTCTATAATTTCTCTCTCTATAGTTTCTCTTGTGAGTCTCAGTGAATTGGTGAGAATGAAAGAAAAATTAAGCTTTTATTTATAGGAGAAATGACTAAATAGTAACTAATTCACGAACGATCCAGATTAATTTACTATTAGAACGTACGGTTCAGATTAATATACTATTAGAACGGACGGTCTAGATTGATTACTATTAAAACCACAATCGACGGTCCAGATTGATTTACTTTTAAAACCACCACCGACGGTCCAGATTGATTTACTATTAAAACCACCACCGACAGTCCAGATTGATTTACTATTAAAACCACCATCGACGATCCAAATTGATTTACTATTAAAACCACCACCAATGGTCAAGATTAATTTACTATTAAAACCACCACCAATGGTCCAAATTGATTTAACTTATTACACTTTAGTACTCATAAAGTTTTTCAAGTTTGCATTATTCCCCTCTAACTTTTGTAATTCACTTATCTTCAATAAACACATTCTTAATACTTCAACAATTATTCATCATTAATATTATAACTCACAATATTTAACAACCAGGTCATTCCTAGGAAAGAGGGGGATTTTCGATAAGGATTTCTCTTTATTGGCGCGCAATTAGGTGACCAAATCTCTACTCGACAAAACTTTCTAGACATCGTCAATATTACAAATAATAATATAAATAACTTTATTGTCTCAATTATTGATTTAATAGTATAAAATATTATGCAGATGATACTGTGACAATAATTGAAAAAAAAATATGAGAGATATTATACAACAATTACTGTAGCAATAATTGAGTATAACTGTAAGACCCTGAATTTTACGAAATAAAAGTATTCAATTTTTCTATTTAGTAAATAGTTAAATTGATAAAAGTTTAAAGTTAAAGGTGATATATATAAATTTTTCAAAATAAGAAAGTGGTTATAAAATACTCATTGTTGTCGGAGAATATTCGTTTGGTCGTGGAATATTCTTGTTGTCGGAGAATATTCGTACGACGGCGCAGCCATTTGTGGGCCCCGTAACGAAAAATTATCAAAAGAAAAAAATGATAAGAATGAGTTTTTTTTTAAATAACGGCGTAGTTGTTACCGTTAACACTGTTGAAATACTCGGTGGTTAAAGTAAAGTAATACGCGTTGTTGCACAGTAGCACATGGTATTGCACATTATTTTATATTATTATTGTTTCAATAATTGTCATTGCAGGTATTTTAAATTATCATATCAATAATTCATATTATTTTAATAATATTATTAGATAACATTATTGATAATGTCTAAAAAGTTTTGTCTAGGAGAGGCTATTTAATTGCACACCAGTAAGGAGAAATCCTTACCGAAAGGCCCCCTCTTTCATGAGAACGACCTGGTTGTCATTATTGTGATTCTGTAATATTATTTGTGAATAATTTATTACTGATTTATATGATAAGGAAAATATTTATTTTATGTGGATATAAATGGAAGAATTTTAAAAAAGTAACAATTGTTGAAAATTGATATTTTATCTTTTCTGATAAAATAATTTATTCAAATATATTATTATATTACATTATAAATATATAATGCGATAATATATTAATATAATAATGGTGATATTTTTACGATGAATATGTGATATATGAATAAATGAGGAGGAATAGTATTTTGTTACAATTAATGCTAAAAACATGTTAAACATGTTGATGGTCTCTATTTTTGACTGAAATTTGATTATAGCCTGCAAAATCGTCCGTATGTGGATTTCGGTCATTTTTCGTTTGGAATTTAGAAAAACTTTCTTCTACAAAGTTGTAGAAAATTAAATTTTCTACAAAATGAACATAAAATTCAAATTTTTCTGGTAAAGGGACTATTTATTATGAATTATTGAAGTTCCGAAATATTGGGTCTGAATTGATTTTGTTACAAAAAATGTTAAAAACATGTTTTGTGTGTTGGTGGGCTCCACATGTGTTGTGAATGTGCTAAATTTAGATTTCAAGAGGTGGACGTGAAATTTTTTAATAAATAATATTATTTTATTAAATTTTCTGCTTTGGTATTCTAAGCATTTTCTTATAAATAGGTGTTTAGGTTAAAATTGAAAAATACACCAGAAACTGAAGTTTTCTCTCTCTCTATATTATCGACCGTATTTTTATGAGTATTTAGATATCTTGAGTGTTGCTATATGGTGCAAGTTTCCTTCAGCGTTATATCCGATATTCCAGTCAGAAGTACTATTCTTTTTAGATAAAGGATTGTAAGGGAGAGTAAGGGATGGTAAGGAATGTTATTTTTTTGAAGTAAATGATGTTATTTCCTTTAATATCATTATAACGAAATATTGATATGAATTTTGTTGTGAAACTTTATCTTTTTTGTGTCGGAGTTACTATTCACGTATACGGTACTATTCACGTATACGGCACTATTCATGTATATGACACTATTTACGTATACGCTACTATGTACGAATACGAGGTACTATGCACGGGTTACTGTGAGAGCCCCAAATCCGGGTCCCAAATCATCGCGGATCCGGTACAATCAAATTCTACAACTATTACTATTTGCGGAAGATATAAACATAAATTGTTTATATATTACATTACACACTATTTCCCAAGGTCGAGTAACCTTAACTTATACACAATTCATAACTTATTTGACTTACAACAACATTAATATATAATACTTATACAAACTTAACTGCACACATAAACTTATTGCTGGAACTGTCTTTAACCTTTTTTTGTATCCGACACATTCGTCTTAATCTGCAATATTTATCATAATATAGCCAGGGTGAGCATAAGTTTGTCTAGCAAGTATAATTTTATTTGAGGATATATCATGATTGAAAGAGTTTGAATAATAAGCTGATTATAATTCTTCAATATAGTTGAGAACTAGCAGGAATAAATTTTTAACTGAACAAACATTGAACATGAACAAATATATCTGGACCGAATGGTAATGAAGGTGATCAACCTTTCATACCTGACTTATACATGCAATATGTACAGAGTACAATTCTATAATTCTTAGACGTGATAATCATGGATGATTATTCACAAGCATATACGCAAAATTATAACTCAGGGTTGAGTTAAAGAAAACTTGCCTGAACCGTTGATTACCGCTATGCAATTTAATAAGCTTTGTATGAACCTAATATAAATAATACTGATCTACACATTAGAATAATATCATCACAGTATTTAAAATAACATAAACACATTATCACATAACCCTATCAGTCTATAACACACATACGACCTATCTTCAAGTCAAACTATTATAGTCAGAGTTGAGTTCGGTACAATTCTAACATTTCGACGGTCTAGTCGGACAAATATCGAGTTTAAGTTCAATTAAACTCTGCCTAAACACTTAACCATTATCTTAGACAATTTATTAACAGTCAAAATAGTTTTCATAAGCTCGTAATAAGTTTTAAATAGTTATTATCATTTATCATAATTTTTCAATCATTAAACTCGTATTTACATGATTTAAATACAACTTAATTCCATTATCATTAATATTTATTTAAGACTAAATATTAATGAAAATCATAACATAATATTTTAATATATTTATAATATATCAAAGTATTTTTAATACCTTAAAATCATATTTATATGATTTTTAAAATCTTTAAATTCATTATTCGATAATTGCTATTAATATTAAAATATTAATATTTTCATGACAAGATATCAAAAGTTATATTTTATAACTTAAAATATTTTTATAACACTTAAATCATTTTTATATAATTTTTAAATCATTAATTCTATTTTTTTATAATTTATTTAATATATTTATTAAATAAATTAATTACCATTAATATTAATTAATTAATAAAATTCCTCACAAAATATTCAAAGTCACTAATAATAACTTAAAATATTTTCTTATGCCATAATATAATTTTTCATGTTTTAAACTCATTTTTAAATAATTTATTTAATATTATAATTAAATAAATTAAATACCTTTTATATTTCAAAAATATTAAATATTTATGAAATATACTCAAAATAATTAAAAACTAATTTTCGGACTTTAAAATAATTTTTAATAATTTATTATGTATTTTTAATAATTAAAAACAATTTTTATCTATTTAATAAATAAAATAATTAATTTTCTAATTAAACTGTCGCTAAAGGGCCCTATAGCGACGAAACTGTCGCTATAGGTGTTCTTGAGTTGTTCTTCAACAAACCCAGAAACTCAAAGACAGTTACGAGGTGCCACGTTTGACCGGTTCTTATTTTCAATCCATACATGTTCTAGGCTAACTAATGCTTATAGATCGTAGTACTAATGTAATATTACATGTTCCCACAACTAGATAGGTCATACAACATCACACTTAGAAGATCTGAGCCTTCAAAATTCATGTCAGAACGTTTCTGGGTTTTGCAGAAACCCAGGCAGTTCAAGTGGTCAGTTTCATGCTCGATTTCCGTTACGTTCTGGTCATTTTATTAGTGTTGTTAAGGTTCACACCTATAGTACTCATGTCATAGAACATATATATAACAACATATCAGTTCAACAACAACAGAATCACAAGTTATGATTCAGTCAAACCTTGTCAGAAACATAATGCTTACGATTTCTGGGTTTTCCAGAAACGCTAAAACAGTGCCGAGTGGTCTACTTTGACCACTCACTACGTTCGATCTATAGATGTTTTGAAGGGTCTAAAGACATGGATCAAGAGTACATCTTACAGGATACAAGTAGGTTACAACAACATCAACAAAACACATAATACCTGTCCGATATGGGCGTTACAAAATCATGTCAGACGCTGTTCATGACTTTTTGGGTTACCCAGATTTCACCCAGTCAACGTCGGTCAACGGATTTTGACCATTAATAACTCATGATCTAGACATTAAATGACTGTGATTTCACTTGCAGAACAAAGATCTCATACCAGACTACTGATCCAAAACATAAAACAAGAAAAATCATAAACAGACACTAATTTGTGGCTCCTGACATTAGCTTGTCAGACCACAAATCATGTTCTTGGACAGTTTTTGAAAAACTTTATTTTTACCCACTTTGATGCTATGGATCCATGATAGATCATCATAGATTATCATAAAATATCCTTTAGCACAAATCTAAACACAAAAACACGAATCTTATCTTAGCATACATGATCAAAAGTGAACTTAGGATTTATACCTTCTATTGTCAAATCCTTGATCTTAGCTCTCCAATCTGTTATTAGGTGATCTAGGGGTTGTTTATGTTACTGATCTACTTGATATATTTGGAGGTTTTGAGAGAGAATGAGTTTGTTAAGTGTTTGGTAGCAAATGGACCAAAAGTCTAGACTTTCTCTCATTTAATTCTCTCACTTAGATACAATATATGTATGTAATTGCAAGGTGTCCCTCTAGATCAGATTGTAGCTGAGATTTAAGTCAAAAGGCTAGCTTTAGTTGGTGAACCACTACAATTTTGGCAAGATTTGCAAGTTAGCTTATTAAAAATATAAAAAGGGTATTATGGTCATTTTGATTTTTTTTATTTAATGGCAACATGGTCTTTTGTCCCAACCCCTTAGGGTTTAATCTTTAGGTTTTGAACCCTTAGGGTTAAAACCTAAGGTTCTAAAAATTTTATTTTCTAGGATTTCCAGAATTAGGTTTTCAAAATGGAAAATTAATATTTTTAAATTATAATTAAGATTTTATAATTATATTAAAATTTCCTAATCATAATCCAAGCTTACTAATTAGGATTATTACTTCCTAATTAAAATTGCTAATTTAGCAATTAGATTTTATAATCATCCATTAAGGTTTATAACCCAAGAATTAGGGTTTTAAATAAAAAAAATAATCTTTCTAATTTAGAAATTAGATTTCCTAATTAGATTAAGATTTTCTATTTACTAATAACTTGAAAATTAGGATTAGTGTTTCCTAATTAACATTAAAATTATTAAATTAACAATTAGGTTTTTCCTAATTATAAATTAGGGTCTCTAATCTAGAAATTAGGGTTTTCTAAAAATCAATTATCGTTATCCCTAATTAAATATAATTAATAGCGTTTAAACCTTATACTTGCATTTAATTCCCAAATAAGGGTTTCAAATTCCCAGAACTGAAATTAGGGTATCCAAAAACGGTTTTAGGGTTTCTTATAATTCGTAAGAATTTTCTAACTGAACATTGATGTTCTTAATATTATATTAGGGTTTGCCACTGATATAACTTATCTGGTCAACCTTTGACCCTTAACCACATACTGTACACATATACACAGAACATATTCTCTTAAACCCTTAATCCTGAATAATTCACCACATAAATTTTAAATTCACAAAATTCCTTCTCGGAAATCTCAAATCCATTCACTTATTTTCTGTCTAGGTTTATTATTTAACCTTAATTCAATATTTTAAAATTTAAATAATTCTCTAAATTCTCGGGTTGTCATAGTTACTATTCACGAGTTACTATTCACGGGGTACTATTCACGATAAAATTGGTTCCTTTTTCTAACTAATTTATCATTGATTTATGAAGCTTACTCTTGAAATTAAATCCATGTTTGGTTTTATTGTTTTAATTATCATATATAATATTTTTATAATCCTGGTGATAAAATTTCTCTTTCACTTGAGTGTAAACATGGGTAGATTATTGGTATGATCGTGACTATGTGTTGTCTTTGGCCAGTAGTGCAAAGATGAATTATTGACTGGTATGATCATGACCATTGAATTTATGATTGAATATCTTTAGCTTAAGTGCAAAGGTGAATTGATCAACATAGTTATAATTATTGTTTATATAAATTCTGAAATGATTATATATTTATTTGAAATATTAATATCTTTAGCATGTAGTGCAAAGATGATCTGTTGTTGAATATCTTTGGTCTGTAGTGCAAAGATGACCTGTTGTTGAATATCTTTGGCCGTAGTGCAAAGATGAACTGCTGATGAATATCTTTGGCTCGTGGTGTAAAGATTAATTTATTAGTATGATTATGAACAGGAACTGTGATTTGGTATAACCTTGATCTTTGATGTTTCAGGTAAAGACATGTAATGAAAATTATCTTCGTCCTGGATGAGAAGATAAATTTAGAACTACAATTATGATTATGAGTTATTCACATGATTGTGGACCGAAACTATTGATTGATGTTGCAGGGAAAAAATATTGTTGGTGAACTTTTAACATGGAGAAGATAATAGACTTTATGGTCTATTTGACTCTTCTAATATATTTCTCGTTCCGCTACAACTATGGTTGAAAAGTTTATTCATCTACCATATGTTCTAAATCTCTGATTCATTACTGATGAAGGCTATTGATAATTTAATTATCTTTAGTCATGATATTCTTTACTGAGCTAGTTGTGCTCACCCTTTTATTTCACAATTCCTTTCAGGTGATAAGTGTAAGACCCCAACTTTTATGAATAAAGATGAATTTTTTATAAATATTATTTTTTAATATTAAGGAGTGAATTTTATATAATGTTATAGTTGTGGGTAATATTTATAAATTTTGTAAAGTACGCAAGTTGTTATATAATATTCGATTGGTAGGGGAATATTCGTTTTAACAGGGAATATTCGTACGACGGCACAATCATTGGTGAACCCCACAACGGAATTATTGTCGGAATGAGAAAACAACAGAAATATATTTTTATAAAAATAACGGCGGAAGTTTTAGCGTTAACTATTGAAATACCTGGTGTTAAAAGTACAGTAATACGCGTGGTTGCATAGTAGCACACGGTATTGATTATTGATGCTTACGTGATAAGTCACTCAGTTTTGTTCAATTATTGATATAGTAATTGTTGCATAGTATCTTACTTTATTTGATTCAATTATTTTCAATATTTTATATATTATTAAATCAATAATTGAGACGATACAGTTATTCATATTATTATTTATAATATTGACGATGTCTAGAAAGTTCTGTCGAGGAGAGGTTTGGTCACCTAATTGTGCGCCAATAAGAAAAAATTCTTATTGAAAAGCCCCCTCTTTCCTGGTAATGATCTGGCTGTTAAATATTACGAATAATAATAATGATGAATACATGTTGTTAAAAATATTGAAGAAATTTTTATGAAGTATTTATTGTATTTATGGACCTCCCATTTATTCATTTTTCAAAATAATCGGTAGAAAATTATTTAATATAATAAAGGTGGGGCCAGATGTGGGGGCCACATGTGGGGCCCATATGTGACTTTGGAATCTGAAAAGTGGCAAGGGTGGGAATGTCACGGGTTGTTTTATTTTTTTGTCACATGTTATGTTTTTATATATATAATATATTTTATTAGTTTTATTTTTTATGAAAAATAGAATATTTTATATTCTATTATGCATAATGTTTGCATAGTGTCTGCACAGTGTTTGCACAGTAAGATTTTATGAAAACTGATTCAGGCGTCCATGAAATTTTTTTTATAATATTTGGTCCGTGATTTTATAAAATTCAAATAGTATCCTTCCAATCTCCTATAAATAGAATGCTTAGTTAGAATTAAAAATCACACCAGAATCAGAGAAATTTTCTTCTATAATCTTGGGCGTATTTTTTTGGAGTTTTAGAAAGCTTTAAGCGTAAAAAATAGTGAAAGTTTTCTTCAAGAATATCCCCGCTATACCAGTTGGAATACTCTTCTTTTCAAGGTAAGGGATGTTATTTTTGTTCAATATTCGCTTGAAATAATATTTTCTTCCATACTCTGTAGTATGTAAGTAATATTATTTTGTTTCAGATTTCGAATTCTATACTCGTTTATTAAAGTTTTGGCTTCTATACTCCATGAAATTAGTAGAATATCCTTGATATTTACGCTTCATCCAGTATCTTTTCATGAAAATATTATTATGAGCATTCTTGATAAGTTTTAACTTTTTCATGCCGGAGTACTATTCACGGGGTTACTATTCTCGAAGTACTATTCACAGGGTTACTATTCTCGAAGTACTATTCACGGGATACTATTCACTCGAGTACTATTCACCTAGGGTACTATTCATGATAAAAATTGATTCGTTTTCGGTCCAAATTATTTTTGGTACAATATTATTCTTGAATTTTACTCCACAAAGCAGTATCATGTTGACAATTTGGACGTTATTGATTTCTGAATGAATTAAATTATAAATCTTTAAAAATTTATTCTTAAACTTGTTTTATTGAATTCTTATATCATTGTCATCATCCTCATGCTTATATTATGTTGAAAGTCATCTGTGGCCTGTAGTGCATAGATGGACTTGGTATGATTATGACCAGAGATTATTCGGTATAATAATGACCGTAATATTATAAATGATGTGGTAAAAGTCCTTATTGGCCCGTAGTGCGTTGATGGACAGTTGTTGGCATGATCATGACCATTGATGAATACACGATTATCCTTGGCCCATAGTGCATGGATAATTTGTGGTCGTGATACTAATGAATTTCCTTGGCCGTAGTGTAGGGATGATGTGGATTATTTATTAAGCTGAGTCTCAGCGATAAAATTGATGATAAATTCTTTTTAAATCATAGAAGATAGTAGATTTCATGTCCTACTTGACTCATCTAATGGATTGCTGGTTCTGCTGCAGTTAAACTTGATGTATATTATATTTTATCAGTTAACACTGTTGAAGGCTAACGATAATTTATTTTGTAATATTTTAGTCATAATATTTCTTACTGGGCTAGTTGAGCTCACCCTTTGCTTTCATTGTTCTCTTTAGAAAATAAGAATATAGTTGGGACTAGTCGGGGAATGAATTGATGGTCCAGATGTTTGCATTAGTAGTCCCCACTATTCTGTGAAATAGTGTCATAATAAATGTATTAAAGACTTATTTTGAGTTTTAATATGGCCTAGAAGATAATATTTGTATTAAAACTCATAGCTCATGTTGTATATTTAAATTTGTATTTGTATTTTGTACCATGTATTTAGCGACTCGGAATGGGTGATGTATACCTATTTTGGGGGCGTCACAATAAGAGTATAGCTGGGTCGAGCAGGGATAACAGGGGAATAGAACGATGGTCGATAGCTGTTGAGGTTCTCCCTAAACAGTATAGAAATAATTTTATTGAGAACTTTAGATAAGTGTGTTGTATTTTATACGTCATTTAATAGTTATATTTGGTGAATCAAATAGGGTGAGGCGTACCCAACTTTGGAAGGGTGTTTTGTCACTATCATACAAGATGTCTAATGATATACAACTTCGTGTTATCATAAGGCAGGGTTGTGCACATCCATTTGCTGAGTATATCTATGAGCACTACCTATATAATCTTGGAGTTTGGTTGAAATATAATTCTCAGTTGGAGACAATGGAGATAATTATATGTCAAGAGAAGACTTACCATTGGAAAGAACATGATAGTAATCTTCTCATTTTTCTTTAGGGTCTATTGGGTCAACCAAGGATAATTCTCCAGTCATATGATATCTATTGTAACTTAGATGCATGGCCTCCCAAGTACGAAGGTTTCCTTGAGCATTTTCCAAATATTTTAAATTTCTAAAACAGTTATTGACTGTACCTTTATGTAAGGTGTCATTGTGTCGTGTTATCCAAGGTTGGGATAAAAGTCACAGTTGGTATCAGAGCCATAAGTAAAGAGCCCCGGGCCTCTATCTGGTGACTTCTGTTGATGGGGGATGCACCGAAGCCAAACTCTCCATAGGGGACGCCATTCTGCGGTGACAAACTGATAGGTATCACTATGAGGTGTTGTCATATCCTTCGCTAATGTGTGTCCTACCTAAGCTGATTTTTCTTACTTAAGTTGACAAATTGTGATATATAAATTAACCTTTATTTTGAAGTTATATTCTAGAATGATATTTGAAATACAGTTGATGAGCAATAGAGAAATCATGAGTACAGGGAAGATGGAATCTGAAATAAAAGCAAGGTATTCTAAACTCTTCAAAATACCAGGTACGTAAATTTCGGGAACGAAATTTCATAAGGAGAGGAGATTGTAAGACCCCGAATTTTAAAAAATAAAAGTATTCAATTTTTCTATTTAGTAAATAGTTAAATTGATAAAAGTTTAAAGTAAATGGTGATATATGTAATTTTTTTCAAAATAAAGAGTGGTTATAAAATACTCATTCTTGTCGGGAAATATTCGTTTGGTCGTGGAATATTCTTGTTGTCGGGGAATATTCATACCACAGCGCAGCCATTTGTGGGCCCCGTAACGAAAAATTATCGAACGATAAAAATGATAAGAATGAGTTTTTTTAAAAATAACAGCGTAGTTGTTACCGTTAACACTGTTGAAATACCCGGTGGTTACAGTAAAGTAATACGCGTTGTTGCACAGTAGCACACAATATTACACATTATTTTATATTATTGTTGTTTCAATAATTGTCATTGCACAATATTTCAAATTATCATATCAATAATTCATATTATTTTAATAATTTTACTAGATAACATTATTGACAATGTCTAGAAAGTTCTTTCTATGAGAGGTTATTTAATTGCGCGCCAGTAAGGAGAAATCCTTACCAGAAGGCCCCCTCTTTCCTGAGAACGACCTGGTTGTCATTATTGTGATTCTGTAATATTATTTGTGAATAATTAATTATTGATTTATATAATAAGGAAAATATTTATTTTATGAGGATATAAATTGAGAAATTTTTTAAAAAGTGACAATTATTAAAAATTGATATTTTATCTTTTCTGATAAAATAATTCATACAAATATATTATTATATTACATTATAAATGTATAATGCGATAATATAATAATATAACAATAGTGATATTTTTACAATGCATGTGTGATATATGAATAAATGAGGAGAAATAGTATTTTTGTTACAATAAATGCTAAAAACATATTAAACATGTTGATGGGCTCCATTTTTGATTGAAATTTGATTATAGCCTATAAAATCGTCCGTATGTGGATTTCGATCATTTTTCGTTTGGAATTTAGAAAAATATTCTTCTACAAAGTTGTAGAGAATTAAATTTCCTATAGAATGGACATAAGATTCAAATTTTTTTGGGGCTATTTATTATGAATTATTGAAGTTCCGAAATATTGGGTCTGAATTAATTTTGTTACAAAAAATGTTAAAAACATGTTTTGTGTGTTGGTGGGCCCCACATGTGTTGTAAATGTGCTAAATTTAGATTTCAAGAGGTGGACGTGAAATTTTTTAATAAATAATATTATTTTATTAAATTTTCTACTTTGGTATTCTAAGCATTTTCCTATAAATAGGTGTTTAGGTTAGAATTAAAAAACACACCAGAAACTGAAGTTTTCTCTCTCTAAATTGTCGAGCGTATTTTTGTGAGTATTTAGATATCTTGAGTGTTGCTATACAATGCAAGTTTCCTTCAGCGTTATATCCGATATTCCAGTTAGAAGTAATGTTCTTTTGAGGTAAGGGATTGTAAGGGATAGTAAGGGATGGTAAGGGATGTTATTTTTTTGGAGTAAATGATGTTATTTCCTTTAATATCATTATAATGAAATATTAATATGAATTTTGTTGTGAAGCTTTATCTTTTTCGTGTCGGGATTACTATTCACGTATACGACACTATTCATGTATTTGGCACTATTTATGTATACGGCACTATATACGTATACACTACTATGTACGAATACGAGGTACTATTTACGAATTACTATTCATAAGTTACTATTCATGGGTTACTATTCACGAGTTACTATTCACGAGGCACTATACACGACAAAATTAGTTTCTTTTTTTAACTAATTTATCGTTGATTTATGAAGCTTACTCTTGAAATTAAATCTATGTTTTGATTATATTGTTTTTATTATTATATATAACATTTTTATAATCCTGGTGATGAAACTTCTCTTTCACTTGAGTGTAAAGATGGGTAGATTATTGGTATGATCGTGACTATGGGTTCTCTTTGGCCAGTAGTGCAAAGATGAATTATTGACTGGTATGATCATGACCATTGAATTTATGATTGAATATCTTTAGCTTAAGTGCAAAGGTAAATTGATCAACATGGTTATAATTATTGTTTATATAAATTCTGAAATTATTATATATTTCTTTGAGATATTAATATCTTTGGCCTGTAGTGCAAAGATGATCTATTGTTGAATATCTTTGGCCTGTAGTGCAAAGATGACATGTTGTTGAATATCTTTGGCCGTAGTGCAAAGATGAACTGTTGATGAATATCTTTGGCCCGTGGTGCAAAGATGAATTTATTAGTATGATTATGAACAGGAACTGTGATTTGGTATAACCATGATCTTTGATGTTTCAGGTAAAGACAGGTGATGAAAATTATATTCGTCCTGGATGAGAAGAGGAATTTAGAACTACAATTATGATTATGTGTTATTCACATGATTGTGGATCGAAACTGTTGATTGATGTTACAGGGATAAAACATTGTTGGTGGACTTTTAACATGGAGAAGATAATAGACTTTATGGTCTATTTGAGTCTTTTAATGGATTGGTCGTTCTGCTGCAACTATGGTTGAAAAGTTTATTCATCTACCATATGTTCTAAATCTCTGATTCATTACTAATGAAGGCTATTGATAATTTAATTATCTTTAGTCATGATATTCTTTACTGAGCTAGTTGTGCTCACCCTTTTATTTAACAATTCCTTTCAGGTGATAAGAGTATAGCTGGGTTGAGCGGGGGTAACAGGGGAATAGAACGGTGGTCGATAGCTGTTGAGGTTCTCCCTAAACAGTATAGAAATAATTTTATTGAGAACTTTAGATAAGTGTGTTGTATTTTATACGTCATTTAATAGTTATATTTGGTGAATCAAATAGGATGAGGCGAACCCAACTTTAGAAGGGTGTTTTGTCACTATTATATAAGATGTCTAATGATATACAACTTCGTGTTATCATAAGGCAGGGTTGTGCACATCCACTTGCTGAGTATATCTATGAGCACTACCTATATAATCTTGGAGTTTGGTTGAAATATAATTCTCAATTGGAGAAAATAGAGATATTTATATGTCAAGAGAAGACTTACCATTGGAAAGAACATGATAGTAATCTTCTCGTTTCTCTTTGGGGTCTATTGGGTCAACCAAGGATAATTCTCCAGTCATATGATATCTATTATAACTTAGATGCATGGCCTCCCACGTATGAAGGTTACCTTGAGCATTTTCCAAATATTTTAAATTTTTAAAACAGTAATTGATTGTACCTTTATGTAAGGTGCCATTGTGACGTGCTATCCAAGGTTGGGATAAGAGTCACAGTTGGTATATATTTGTATTTAAACTCACAGTATATGTGTTGTCGTATTTTGCACGACAATTGTAATAATAAAGTTGTAGTTATTTTCTGTACCATGTATTTGGCGACTCAGAATGGATTGGGTGGAATTGACCTATTTTGGGGGCATCACAATAACTGAGTGACTTCTCACGTAAGCATCAATAATCAATACCGTGTGCTACTATTCAACCACGCGTATTACTGTACTTTTACCACCGAGTAGTTCAACAGTTAACGGTAAAACTTTCGCCGTTATTTTTATAAAAAGATATTTCTGTCATTTTCTAACTCCGACAATAATTTCGTTGTGGGGTCCATCAATGATTGTGCCATCGTACAAATATTTTCTGTTTAAAACGAATATTCCCCGACCAATCGAATATTTTATAACAACTTGCATACTTTGCAAAATTTATAAATATTACTCACAACTATAACATTATATATAAAGCACGCCATAATATTCAAAAATATATTTCGAGAAAAATTAATCTTTATTTATGAAAGTTGGGGTCTTACAATTCTGGGTTTTTGGGTTGTCCAGAAATCCAGTTTCCATGGTCGGTCAACTAACTTTAACCACTTATATCTGGAGATCTAGACATTGTATGGACTTGATTGCACTTTCAGTCTACTCTCCTCATGACAGAGAACAAATCTATAACCTTAAACACAAATAACACCTAACAGGTAAAGATCTAGAGGCCCTGACATATGGCTGTCAGGTCATATTTTTAGGGTTCTTGATCAGTTCTAAAAACATAATTTTTAGCATCTAGATGTTATGGATCCTTGATGTAACATCTTGGATCACTAAATAACATCCTTATACATAACTCTAAACATATAAACACATCATATAACATGAATCTCGTGGATTTGTAAGGTTAGGGTTTTATACCTTTAAAACTTTGATCTATGATTTGTAAGGTTAGGGTTTTACACATCATATAACATGAATCTACTGGAACATCATTGGAGGATTTGTTCAAAGTATTCATGAATCAGACACAGCAGTTCCACTAAGAGACAAAAGCTTCGGCTCAAGATTTGAGGAACCAAGTAGGACAATTGGCTACAACTGTGGGGATATTAGAATCTAGAGGCTCAGGAAAATTACCATCTCAAAAAGTAGTCAACCCAAGGGAAAATGCAAGTGCCATAACTTTACGAAATGGAACATAGTTAGATACACCACCGACCCCCGTAGAGTTTGAGGAGGAAGCAGCTAAGGAGGAAACAGAAAAATCCAAGGTATAACCTAACCCTCCTAATCAGCTTAAAAACATTCCTCTTCCCTTTCCTCCCTGAAATTCTAAAACCTCAAAGAAAGATGAAAAAGAAAAAGAAATTTTGGAAACTTTTAAAAAAGTAGAAGTAAACATCCCTCTCCTTGATGTAATTAAACAACTGCCACGGTATACTAAATTTTTAAAAGAATTATGCACTAATAAAAGAAAATTGCAAAATAATGAAAGAGTTACAGTTGGAGAACATGTATCTGCTATTCTTCAAAGAAAAATGCCTCCTAAATGTAAAGATCTAGGAATGTTCACAATCTCATGCAAAATAGGAAACACCAGATTTGAAAAAGCCATGCTAGATTTAGGAGCTTCAATTAATATTATGCCTTTATCTGTTTATGTTTCCTTAAATCTATGCCCTTTGAAAAATAATGGTGTGATTATCCAATTGGCAGATCATATTAACACCTACCCCCGAGGGGTAATTGAAGATGTCTTAGTGCAGGTGAACGAACTAATCTTTGTTGCAAATTTTTACATTGTGCATATAGAAGATGATACATCACCAAACCCTTCCCACATCTTGTTAGGAAGATCCTTCCTGAAAACAGCAAGAACCATGATCGATGTGCATAATGGGACCTTGACTATGGAGTTTGATGGCGAGAAGATTCAGTTTAACATCTATGATGCCATGAGGTACCCTAGTGATATAGGACATATTTTTTCTATCGATGTGAGAGACTCCTTGGTGCATAGAGCTTTTGAACAACATAGGGACAGTTTGGAGATTCCAATCACCAACACTTTGGACATGGACAGGGAAGAGGAGATTCAGCAAACCTAGGAATTAAAGGAGAATGTAGCAGCATTACATTCATTGCCAAAATTCTCTAATAAGTCAACAATACATCTCTTCATTTCATCTTATCATTTTTTTCCTACACTTCACTCCCATACTCCCCCAAATATTCTGAAAATTAGAGAGAAAGAAGAGAAGAAGAAGAAGGAAGGAAGGAAGGAAGGAAGAAAGAAGAAAATGGAAAATAAGAAAGGTAAATTCATTAACCTTTGCAAACTTTTGATTCCATATATGGATTTTATGTACATAGATTATGTATGTGCTTGTTGGGATGATCTAAACTTTTATAAACAAGAATCAAACAAAAGAAATCAAGAAATTAAAGAAATTAAGTTTCGCCAGAATTTCGCTAAAAAATTTAGATCTAACGGCGATTGGTGGTTTATTTTCAAAACTAAAAATATGGTTAGACTCCTGAAATATAGTAGATCTGATCTGGGCAAGAAAATTTGAGAAAACTCGCCGAAAAAGTTTTGGATCACCGGAGAAGATGACCAAAAAATATTTTTCGGTGAACTTTTACGGTAAGACTTTCTCTATGTTAGAGGAGGAATTTGGAAAAACTTTCTTCTACAAAATTGAAGAGAATTAAATTTTACATGAAAAGGACATAATATCCATAATTTTCTGATAAAAAGGATAATTATTATAATTTATTGAAGTTTCTGAATATTGGAATTTATAATAAAATTATCAGAAAAAATTATTTGGGCTAAAATATTTTTACAAAAATCTTATAATATCAGTTTAGAATTTCTATAAATTTTTGATGAATTATTGACAAGCAGAAGTAATTATTGTATTTTTTAAAAACTATTTATAGTTAGTTTAAAAATAGAAGAAATTCATAGAAAATTCTATGAATGACGAAAAATTATGAAATTTGCTAAAAAATATTATAATAATATAAGATTAATATTGAAGAATTTTAAAGATATAAAAGTATGTGGAGTTAGTATTTCTATTTTGAAGCTATTAAATGATAGTTTTTATAAATAGAAATAATTATAGAAAATTGTCGAATAGTCCGAAAAATCAGTTTTCTTAAGCTCTATTGCGTGAGTTATAATTCTTAATCCGACCGTTGGATCGTTGTAATTTTTGGATATATATATATATATATATATATATATATATATATATATATATATATATATATATATATATATATTTATAAGTTGAGTATATTTCCACAAATTTTGAACTGTTAAAGATTAACATATGATTTGTTATGAATTTCGTGAGGTGGCTGGTTTGGAATTTTTTAAGTGGAATTTTTAGCAACAAGCTTTAAGTTTGAAAAATGTATAACTTAATGATTTTAAATCTGATTTGGGTGGTTTTTGATGCTAAATTGGAATATTTGAATTCTAGTTTCTGTTAAAATTAATTAAATTGATAGTTAAGTTTTGGTTAATGGTGATAATACCATAACAATGGACTGATGTTTTTAAAATAAATTATCATATATGGGTTTCTTAAGTTTTGTTATTCATTTATAAGTTTTGGAATATAATGCAATAAATAAAGACAACTTGAATGAATAATGAATTATTAGTTGCTTTATATGTTATTCGAGATAAATATGGTTTGGTGTTGATACCGACTTTTAATAGAATTTAAATTGCTTATAGTAAGGTGTTGATTTGATATAATGCTATAGTTATGGGTGATATGTGTAAATTTTGCAAAGTAAGCAAGTTGTCATAAAATATTCGTTTGGTCGGAAAATATTCTTTTTGTCGGGGAATATTCGTGCGACGGCACAGAATTAACCAATCATTGGTGGGCCCTATAATAGAATAACTATCGGATAGGGAAAGCGACAGAAATAACCTTTTCTAAAATTGATAGCAAAACTTTTACCGTTAACTATTGAAATACATGTGATAAAAATACAATAATACGCGTGATTCCACAGTAGTACACGGTATTCCTCAGTAGCACACGGTATTGTAAAGTGATTCGTATTATTAATTCTTACGTAAGAAGTCACTCAGTATTTCATTCAATAATTATCACAGTAGTTATTGCACAGTAACTCATATTATTTGATATGATATAATTAAACCAGTTGGCAGTATTGTGAGTCTATGTTAATAATTGTGAATAATGGTTCAAACAATGAAAAGGGTGTTGATTAAAGATAAGTATGATATGCAGATGTTTGTTCAATTATTTTCTTTTTACAAAAGTAAGTCTTGTATGACTTGCCGACACTTTAATTTTTCTAAAGTAGTCTAGACCACAACTCAATTATTGTTAAAACGTGTACAAGTTGGTTTAATTTTCTCTATGGGACCACAAATTCCACTACCAACATTATTGTCGACGTGGGATTTTTATTTGTCCCTTTTTTTTCTTGTCTTTTGGTGTTCTCATGTTAGGTGAGATTTATTTGAAAAAATAAGTTGTGAAAAGGTCCAACATGTATATGTCGACGATTGGACTATAAGAGTCGCTAGTTGGTTTTTTAAATGGTTGTACTAACACAACCGAGAAAAAGTTTGCACATTGACCCAGTGATGTGACACTGCTTAACGGGTCTGTGAAATCGAGATTCGTTAGAGTCCGGGGACTTGATTATGCAGAGGGAAGGTGTTAGGCACCCCCCGACATCCGTGTTGTCACGATGACTGTAACTTTTCAATTAAACTGTTATATGAATGTGTGTGTATGTGTGGGTCAATGTGCAATTATCTGAAAGAAATGATATGCCTCGTTTGCACCTATATACAAAGGGTTTAAATTTTTGTATAAAATTCAGTTTTAAAAAGATATAACAATGACGTTTTATAAAAGAGGTTTTTCAAATCCTTATGCTCAATAGTAATTGAGGTCTTTGATACTTCCATTTTATTATCGGTTCGACTGGATTGCTTTTATTTTTGAGATGCGAAGCATCTTCAAGAAAATAAGATATCTAGCAGTGCCAAACTCCTTGTGGGCGTGAAAACCATCTAAGAAAATTTGAACACCGTAATTAATTTACAAGCCGTGTACAACTGAAAATGTCCATCACAGGAACCGAATCTAGATTCAGGAGACTGAATCTGTGATCACATGATTCCTAGGCTCACATGATGTAGCAATTTGTATGAAAGCTATAAACAGTTTATATATATAAAAGCTATATATATATACAGACTTGATCAACCACCACGAAGCACCTCCATGGGGGAACAAAAATATAAATATATAAAAGCGGTAAATATATATATAGAGACATGATCAACCACCACGAAGCACCTCCATGGGGGATCAGAAATATAAAGAAAGAAGTAAAGACGATCAACCGCCTCGAAGTAAACTCCAGGCGGGACGAAATATAAATAAAGCTGTAAAAGCGATCAACCGCCACGAAGTAAACTCCAAGCGGGATGAAAATATAAATAAAGTTATAAAAGGCCACAAAGTGAACTCTAGGCCTGACAGAAATGTAAATATATATATATATATATATATATATATATATATAGTGATAAACGCTCCGGACGTGAGTACAGGCTCAATCGAGGTATAACTCGATAATGTTAATCCATATATATAAATATATATAAAAAGAAATAAAAGCCACGGACCAAAGTTCGGGCATACACACGTTACACGACTCTCAACGTGAAGAACTGTGTGTGCATAATAGTGGAGAAAGGCTTTAAAACGTGTAAGAAAGCTTACAGTGTACTGCCAAAGAAGACTTCAATAGATTTAAATGGATGAACACTCGGCTCCCGCCGGTAAAAATATAGCCAAATATAAGCTCACAAGTGTTTGAAATGAGAAAGCACTCAGTTTAGGGTATGTACAGAGCAAATTGGATAGGGCTTCCTCTCCTGTTCTCCATGCAAAACGACTGCCCCAAGCCCTCTATTTACAGAGGGGGAGCCGCAGGTGTACCTGCTGCAGCCGCAGATACACCTGTTGCTACCCGGGCTGCCCTGAGCTCTGCGGGTCCTGTCGTCTCGAAGTACGTGTACGCGTGTAACGTGTTGTTCGCTTGAACTTTCAAAACTTCAATCTGGGCATCCGATCAAGGTGTATAAGACCTTTTACGGCATGCTATTATCGAAAGCTAGACAATGACATGGGATTAAAGGTTGTACAAAGTCAGGAAGATGGGACCATGCCCTTGGTCTTCAGGCTTCAAATTCTATCAGGTGTGCTATCTTGTGTAGTACTCACTCGGGATTGGAGCTCTTTGATTCTTATAGGACATTCCTGTGTGTAATGTATGTTGAAATGTTTGTTAAGACAACGCAATGGAAAAATGATGATTTCGCCCCTCACCGGGGTTATGTCCGGTTTGGGCTAATTTAGCAGTCGTTACTCGGGGTTATCACTGAGATTGGGCTGCTGCAAGTATTGATTGCCCTCAGGGTTATCTCTGAGGTGTTCCTGACCTCCTGGGGTTATCTTCAGGCTTGGAGTTGAGTGCCTCGGCGTTATCTCCGAGCTTAAAGCTGACTGCACGGGTTAGAATGAGCATCTCCGGGGTTATCTCTGGAACTGCAACGGCACTCCTCGAGGTTATCTTCGAGGTTGATACTATCTTTCACGGTGTTATTTCCGGGACTGAGACTGAGTATCTCGGGGTTATCTTGGAGATGAAACGGTCTTCTCCGGTGTGATTTTCGGTATTTGAACTGCATTCCATGGGGTTATCTCCGAGGTTAAAACTGAAACTCCTGGTGTTATTTTCGGGACTGAGCTGGATGTCTCGGGGTTATCTACGAGATGGTAATAACTGAATATCCCAGGGTTGTCTTCGGGATTGAACTGAGTTATCTTCTAGGGTTATCTCTGAAAGACGATTCTGCCCTCTTGCAATGTTAGTAACAGGTATGCAGAAAATTTTGAGTGTCTTCAGATGCCCCTCTTTATAATATTCATGCAATACAATGGCATGGATAGGATAAAGAATACTAGGCACTTGAAATGTAATCATGCTACAATGTACAGCAGCTTGATGCAAATGTATATGGTTTGTTAGATTATTCTCCAACATGGTGGGATGATTGTCGGCTCCCCTTAACTTCTACCGGTAGCAGGGTTATTCATGACCACTCTGATAAATTGTTTGGACGCGTGATCCAAAGCTAGCATGAACTTCTAGGATGTTGACGATGGGATTATCACCAAAGCCCTTAATCCTTAGTACATACTTTCACTAAAGATGTATCTCTCATGTATAAGAGACTCTGTGGGGATGTGTTTTATCTATTGAGGATGTGTATAACATATTCCATCATAGGTCCTCCTCGATGAGGATGCTCTGTCGGAGTTACTGCTAACAGTCTGTGTTGTCAGGATTGCCTGACCTTCGCTGACATGTTCATTAACGGATGGGATCCTGCTGGAGAATACTATCAAGGTTGCTTGACCTTCATTGACGTATGTATCAACGGCTGATTTGAATTGAGTTTCTACTGGGAAGTAAGGTTTTGGGGTTACAACCTCGAATTGATGGCATTGGACCTTCTTAAGGTATTGTCGGATGTAGTTTGCAATAGTTGTGATCATCGATATAGTGAACCCTATGTTTGGGCGAATACCAATGAGTGATATGTAAAGCCAAAACTTGACCCATGAAAATTAGGATTTCAGGCTATTCTGCTCAATCGCGTAGCGTTTTTATTCCTGATTTGGCCTTTTCAGCTTGTGAAAACTCTTTTTCAACTCGAATTGGACCGAACTGGAGGGGTAGGACCCACCCAGGGGACTTTATTAGTTGTTGGGTGGCTTTTCCCCATTTCCCTATATTTTTCAGTCGTATAGAGATGATGTATTTAGATGATAATGCACTTAAGAATGTATGTACTATTTTCCATTCCCTACATCATATTGCCATCTATTATTTATCATGCATATATTATGTCATGCATATGTATGTCCAGATATGTTCAGCATTGACCCCTGGATGGTCTTATGATACGGCCCACACAGATGTCTTTCTCGAGAGTCAGTCGTATTGATCACACGCCACCAGTATTGGTGGCATCTCATCTGAGATCCTGGTATGATAGTATGTCACCCCCAGATAGGGTGACCGTAGATCAACTATTATAGCATTCCATGACCCTCTTGATGTTTCAGGTTCCCTCAGGCTTTGTAGAGGGTATGCTGGAGCATTGGGTATCGGAGAGGCAGGTTTTCTGGTTTGGTGCCCAGGAGTTGAATCCTACATTGGAGGTGTACGAGCGATTGATGGCTTTTCCCTTAGACAGACCTTGCGCTCGTATGGCTATCAAAGATATGCGCCAGCAGTTCATGACCCTCACCGAGTTACAGCGTAGAGTAGTAGAGGATGAGATTATATCCAGCCATATATTGTCCCAGCGTTTCCTGATAGACAGATTTGGCTCATTAGACGGCTATGCTCGGCACTCTAGGGATTTCACCATACTAGAGGATCAGTGGCATTTGGCTAGGGTGGATGTACTCGTGATGTGTGTAGTGGCATATGTATACACGGTATATGGATGAGATGGACATAGGTGTCATCATGGCAGTGAGAGCTCTCAAGGAGGGTCACACCATCATTCCTATGATTATGGGGGAGACGTTGAGGTCGGCCACATTTTTTAGCACATACCCTGTAGGAATATTTACAGGCAGCTCGGTCATGTTATACGTATGATTTATGTCACACTTGAGACCGATCGGCACTTTTCGACGATATGGGCACTGCTTTACCCATGATATAGCTATGTCTTACTCCTTTCAGCCATCGGAGTGTATAGATGCTATGTCTTGGTAAGTATTTTTGGCAGGGATCGGAGATCCGTTTGGCATCCTTCCGTGTACAGGGCTCAGTTCACCCTATAGCTTCATTACTCATGCTCCGAGCATGGATTATCTCCCTCTGGCTGGTTTGAGAGGCATGACTACCTACAACCCACTGGCTGTGATGTCATAGTTTGACCAGTTTCAGGACTTCTATCCTTTTGAGGGGGCGTTAGGTCAGCATTTAGCTTCTCGCCATTTGTCAGCAGAGGACAGATCCATGGTTTATGCATATTGGGATCAGTATGAGAGTGTTGAGATTTCTGTTAGCCATCTGGGCTGTTCGATAGAGTATTCTGCGTGGATGGAGATAAAGACTTCATCGGCTACGGTAATATCCACAGTGTCGGGTATTGATTCAGATGGTGGAGAGCCCATGGAGGACATTGATTCCCACACCGAGGAGGAGGAGTTGTTTGCTGTTTCGACAGCAGCTCTTGTTGACTCTCCCAGTACTTCTATAGCTGTGACTCCTCCTTCAGAGTATTTAGTGTAGAGTTTGCATTTGATGACCTTCGAGAGAGATCAGGCTAGGGCATTGATGTTGACAGCTCTTGATGGGAGAGATGTCGCTCTATTAGAGAGAGACGATGCCTTAGCTTGTATAGATACCGCTATTGTTGAGCGGGATAAGGCCAAACTAGCCAGAGGTGCAGTGATAGTTGAGCGGGATAACGCCATATCTGTAAGGGATGTAGCCGTTATAGATAGTACCATAGTGAGGTCCCTTACTACTGGCATTATTGTAGAGATGGGTGCATATATTGATGAGCACAGTGTCACCATGCAGATGGCTGTAGATCTGTTATCTCGCGTAGAGACCCTTGTACAGGAGATCACAACGCTACCTCCTTCTTCTAAGAGGGATGCTATGTTAGACTTGATAGCTTGCATATACACTAACTTGTAGATGGGCTTGTATTTTCCTGCACAGACTAGCTTAGCCATTTTGTCATGTACAGTTCATATTGTATATATCAAACAACACTATATATAGCAGGGAAAATATATTTTGGATTACTTCCCTTTTAGTTATACATTGCTACTTGCTCGATATTTACCTATTTTTTCAGGGCTTGTGATCTCGATGGATTCTGAACTCCTCCTTGATGGATTGACATTGAGATGTCTCAAGATCTTTCAGAATGGATCGTTGATCTATGTGTATCCCCTACCTTCTTTGGTGTCTTGGGACTGGTTTCTGTATGTAGATGTGAAGAGGAGTGTGGCTTTCCTCTTTGAGGTTGACCGCACCACAGATAGTCGTCAGTACTCCTTTGTATGGGGGAGTCTAGTTAGTTCCATCTCTTATAAATTGGTATTTCTCTTTGAGGATTAACCGCAGCTTAGATGGTCGTCGATTCTCCCGTTTACATGGGGAGGTCAGGTAGTTCCATCCCTTTGGTCTGAAGCGATGAAATGTGGTGGATTGAAGGATGATCCTAGTACCATTGACAAGTTTTTGTGTTTTGGTATGGGGTTAGATAGAACCATGAGTGGCTGCCTATGTACTCCTATTGAAGAGGAGATCAGGTCTGCGTAGTTCGAACCTGGTGTAAGAGGTTCAACGCTGTATATGGCAAAAGGGTGTAAAGATGTTTTTATTGTTTTTATTTTTTGTAATGAGAAGGGTGTAGAAATGTTTTTGTTATTTTTCTTTTATTGTGACCGGACCATATAAAATGGCTGCCTACGTACTCCCGTGTATCAAGGAGATCAGATCGGCGTAGTTCGCCCCATGTTCAGGACGGTTTGCAGCCAATGAAATGTTTGATCACATGTTCAGGACAAACTGCGGGGGAGAAAGTTTAATCCCATGTACAAGACAAACTGCAGCTGTGAAAAAGTCTTATCCCTAGTGGGGTAAGACTGCAGGTGTGAAAGGTTCAATCCTTGGTGGGATAACCGGAGTTGAGTAGGGGTTCAAAACCAAGTTGAGAAAAGGATCTGGCGATCCAAAACCAGGCTGCTGGTTAAAAAAATGTGTTTGTTTTTGATGGGGCAGATGAGTGTAAAGAGAAGTTGTATGTAGTATGTAGTGAAGGGTTAGAAAATTTGAAATGACTGGGGATCTGATGATCCAACATCAGGATGTTTGCTTGATGGTAACCTCAGACATAGTACCGTTTCACGGTGTCCGAGTTGATAAGCTGTGGAAATTCATCGCCGTCCATTTCCTGTAATCTGAGAGCACCTCCTGTCATTACCTCCTTGACAATAAATGGGTCTTCCCAGTTCGGAGCGAATTTTCCCTTAGATTGATCTTGGTTGTCAATGATCTTCTTCAATTGGTATAATTGACCATGGAAAATAGCATCACTTCGCCTTTCATCTATTAGAGACAATTGGTGATACCTATCTTGTACCCATTGGTCTTCATCCAGCTAAGTGTCTATCAACACTCTAAGGGATTCCATTTCAACTTCTATGGGGAGCACTGCTTCCATCCCATAGGTTAATGCGTAGGGTGTTGCCCTAGTGGAAGTGCATATTGATGTTCTGTAGGCTATCAGAGTTAGAGGCAATAAGTCAGGCCATCCTTTGTGGTTAGCGAACATCTTTTGCATGATCTTCTTGATATTTTTGTTAGCCGCTTCAACAACACTATTCATCTTTGGACGGTAGATGACAGAGTTGAGATGTTTGATATGGAATTTACTGCACAACTCTTCCATCATTATGTTGTTGAGGTTCTTAGCATTGTTTGATACAATTACCTCTGGTTGTCCATATCGACAAATGACATTGTTTATGATGAAAGTAACGATAACTTCTTTGGTAACCCTGGGAAGGAGGCTGCTTCTACCCACTTAGTGAAGTAGTCGATCATGGTGAATATAAATTAATGCCCATTACTGGCTTTGGGCTCGGTGGGCCCGATAACGTCCATTCCCTACATTGAGAAGGGCCAGGGTGAACTCATACTGTGGAGCTCCCTTGGAGAGGCGTGGATAGCATTCCCATGAATTTGGCATTGATAACATCTCTTGACGTGATCCTCACAGTCAGCCTTAAGAGAGAGCCAGTAATGCCCTGTTCTTAGGATTTTCTTTACAAGCAAGGGGCCACTCATGTGTGAGCCACATACTCCACCATGGATTTCATCCATGAGCCTCTGAGCTTGGTCCTTGTCCAGACATCTGAGGAGACCTAGTCCTGCATGTCTTTTGTAGAGTGCGTCTTCGCTAAGGTAGAATTTTATAGCCATTCGATGGATCCGCCTTCTTTCAGTCGGGCTTGCCTCAGCGGGTGTAGATCCATCTTGTAAGTACTCCTTGACATGCTGATACCAAGGGTGTTAGATGGGAGGTAGCTCATCCGATACTTCTCCAATGTAATTCCCATAGGTTGATGCCTTTTGTTGGGCAACTGTGATGGTTGGCATGTTTTCCTTGTCCAGTATGTTAATTAAGGAGGCCAAGGTTGCTAGTGCATCCGCAAAATCATTCCTATTCCAAGGAATGTGGAGGAAGGATATTTCTTCAAACTCTGAAGTTATCTGTAGAACCTGTTGATGGTAAGGCAGTAAGTGTAGACCTTTGGTGTGATAGATTCATGTGGTTTGCCTGATCACCAACTCAGAATCTCCCAAGACAGTTAACAGTCTGATGCCCATTGATTGGGCAAGTTTTAGCCCCATGATACCGCCTTTATACTCAGTTGTGTTGTTGGTGTTGGCAAACTGCAATTTGACAGCGACGGGATGCTGCTCCCCCATAATAGACACTAGAACTGCTTCATCCCCAGAACCTTCCATATTTACAGCTACATCAAAATACATCTTCATCAAAATACATCTTCCAGGATTAGTGTTTATCGTCCTGATGGTGTTGTTAAATTGCCATTACCCCTTCATGGGAGAAATATGTTTCCAAGGGTTTGAAATCCCCTAAAGGCGCGACGGCCAATTGATCTGCAATTCCTTGACCTTTAATGGACTTTTGCGTCACGTAGACTGTAAGACCCCAACTTTTATGAATAAAGATGATTTTTCTATGATTATCATTTTTAATATTATGAAATGAATTTGATATAATGTTATAGTTGTGGGTAATATTTATAAATTTTGAGAAGTACACAAGTTGTTATATTATATTCGATTGGTCGGGAAATATTCATTTTAGCAGGGAATATTTGTACGATGGCACAATCATTGGTGGACCCCACAACGGAATTATTATCGGATTGAGAAAATAATAAAAATATCTTTTTATGAAAATAACGGCAGAAGTTTTACCGTTAACTGTTGAAACACCCGGTGTTAAAAGTACAGTAATACGTGTGGTTTCATAGTAGTACACGATATTGATTATTGATGCTTACGTGAGAAGTCACTCAGTTTTGTTTAATTATTGCTACAGTAATTGCTGCATAGTATCTCACGTTATTTGATTTAATTATTGTCAATATTTTATATAATATTAAATTAATAATTGAGATAACAAAGTTATTAATATTATTATTTGTAATATTAACGATGTCTAGAAGTTCTGTCAAGGAGAGATTTGGTCACCTAATTGCGCACCAATAGGGAGAAATCCTTATTGGAAAGCCCCCTCTTTCCAAGGAACGACCTGGTCGACTAATATTGTGAATTATAATAATGATGATAAACGTTGTTAAGATGTTGATGGAATTTTTATGAAGTATTTGTTGTAACTATTGGCGTATTATTTGGACCCCCATTTACCCATTTTTTAAAATAATCAGTAGGAAGATTTTTTATAAATATGGGGGCCACATGTGGGGCCCACATGTGTTGAAATTCAATTGTCACGGGGGAGGAAACTTGGGTTGCCTGGGAGGGAATTTATATATATAAGTTTGTAATGTGTGTGGTGGGTGGAATATATATATATATATATATATATATATATATATATATATATATAATAATAAAACAGAGCGGCTCAAATCCCAAGACTTCAATATCTAACGATCTCAAATCAATCCAAGGCTTCAACATCCAATGGCCTCAAATCATTTGGGGCTTCAACATCCGACAGTCAAGAATTTATTTTTCAAAAAATCAAACACACATCCATCATCTCACTTTTTCACTTCCCAAAAAAACACAAGTAGCGTAAATTTATTTATTATTCTTAAAATAGGGAATTATATTTAAATATAAGGAATTATGAAATTTGTGTGAACGTAACATTTTTTATAACTTAACTTACTATAATGTAGGATGTATTCCAATGACATACGTACAGTGTCTAAGACGGTGAATCCATTATTCTATATTCCATATTCCATATTCCATATTCCATATTCCATAGCCATCTTAGACGCACAGATTTTAAATTTGATTATAATTTTTTATTTTAATATTACAACGTAACATAAAATTCTTAACCTTTTTAGTGTATCACATTATCATTATTAAATTTTTAATTAAAAAATATTATTTAAAATTTATCTTTAATTTTAAAATTAAAATTAAAAATGAAGAATTTTTTTTGCTAAACTACAACCTACTTTATACTACCCAATTTACTAAATTTCAATGTTAATATAAAATATTTGTGTGTTTATTATCTACACTAATTTATTTCTACCAAGTAATAATTAATTATTATTATAATAATTTAAATATCTTTGATATAATTTTCATAAATTAATAAATATAGCATATTGCCTGAAGGCACTTTATTATATGTATTTAATTAGAAATTTCAATTGAAACTTTGGACTTGTTTGGTAACTAAGAAAGTAAAATAAATTAGCAGAAATTTGAGTCATTTCTTTTCCTCTTTTTAGTAGTTATAATTTTTTGTTCAGTTTTCTTATTTTGATAAATGAATTTATGGGTGTTCTTTATTTTTAAAACAATAAATAGAACTATATTGATTGTTGGGTGTAGTCATTATGTTGATTCTGACTTTCCAAAAAAAAATGAAAGAAATAAAATTACATCTTAGAGTCAAAAGGTTATGTTATGCCTCCCTGGGTGGATGTTTGTTTTCTCTGGTGTCTAAAGGCATGAAAAAAATTAAATTTTTTTATACTGTTATTACTTCTATTGCTCATATTCTTAAGCTAACAAAATTTATGTTTGCTTGATGTTTCTTATTTTACTACTACTTCAATTATATCGAGTAATTGAGCCAACTGAAATTTACCCATTTTTTTGAATTTGTTTGAATACATATGATTTGAAATTGTAAATTCTTGTTGTTTTCCATCTTCTGTATTTTTTGATCTGAGTTGGAGGAGAACAATTATTTTTAAAATTCTTTGGCTTGAGATTATATGCTTTTATTGACATGTCCCTGTTAGAGCCCTTGTCATTTTGCCTAAATGGTCAAAGTAAGACTACAAATTTACGTTCTCTCATTCTATTTCCTATTTCCCTTATTTGAAAAAGTTTTTTGTGGGTGACCTCATCTGTTGACCTCACTGTGTGCTGTTGTGTCTTCCCTTTGGATGGATGTGTTTTTTCTTTAGCCGTTTTAAAAAGTTTTGTTTCTGCATGTCCTTTTATAGTTGTTTACCATTATTTGATTGATCTAATGAAGGAAGCTACATGGGTCATCCATATATATATGGATGAAAATTCATAAAGATTTGATCATGCAATCTGTTACATTAGCAAGTTGTAAAATTGACTATATAACTTAACCATTAGTCATTCGTCATCTTATTTATTTGACCTCTCCCTCTCTCTCTCTCTCTCTCTCTCTCTCTCTCTCTCTTATTTGTCTTGGTTCTTCATTTTTAAATTTTGTTGCTGAGCTAATCCTAAATTTATATAACAACCTGCAATCAGTTTTTGTATCAAGTTACGGCTCTGTGAAATTGTATACCCATCTACGTGCGACAAAAAAAATTATTATAACAAACAAACAATAATTTTTAATTGTCAAGTTACTATTTAAAAAGTTACAATCAATCAAAAAGGCTTATAAATAATAAAAAATAAATCTTGAAATATAGTTAGACTTATTTTAAATTTACGAGAATTTGACTATTATAGTTGGATATTCTTTATTTATTCATTGAAATTTGTCTTCATAAGAATTTTTATTTAAATGTTTTGTAGAGTATGTATGAAAAGTGCAGGTGTGTTAAGAATTAATTTAGGCTTTTAGTTTAGTGTGTGTCCATATTCAATGCTTTATTTTTTTTCTGTTTATGATTTATTTTTATTTTTATTTGAATTATACAGTGCCTTCAGGCATGGGTTATCGCTAGTGTATATATATATATATATATATATATATATATATATATATATATATATATATATATATATTATGTAATATAATTCATCACGTTGGAATAATATGCTCAGTATGTGGTCATGGGTATTGAAGAAGAAAAAAATGGCAAAATGGTGGTGGTCCTAGTAGAGCTAATTTGACAGGATGCAATGATTTTTTTCAAAGCTTGGACTTATTTGCCAAACTTTTCAAACTTGTGAATTAGGATGCCTCCTAATTGGTTAAAGCTTCAAATGCACATGTGTTGGTTTTCCTCATTGGCCAGCACCTTGAAAAGAAAATATTGATACAGTGGAACCATGAACTTCATCCGAATAATTACTGTTACATCCGTGAATATCCTTACACAGTGCCTTTCCATTCTCCTATAAATAGAAGCTCATTCCTTCATTATTTCTTACGAATTCACTGAAATTCTAGAGAGAGAAAATTATAGAGAGAAAAAACAAGAGAAGTCTGCTACCTCTCTTTTCCTATATCCAGTTTCTTCTAAGGTAAGGGGTATTATTTCTTTAGTATTCATGAAGAGAACTTCTGTTATTCCATTCATTATTATTCTGTTGGAATAACCTGTATACGCAGACTACCCTATACTTGGTGAAATTCTTCTATTATTTCATTCTTTGTCATTCTGTTGGAACATCATGTCTGTGTTTGCGTATGACCTGGTTCCATTATTTATCATTCTGTTAGAACATCATGTCTATGCTTTACGCATGACCTGGTTTCGTTAATTATTATTCTGTTAGAATATCCTGTCTGTGCGTTTACGCATGACCTGGTTCCGTTATTTATTATTCTGTTGGAATAACCTATCTGTGCGGTCTATCGCATGCCTGGTGATTTCTTTTGTTATTTCATTCTTTATTATACTCAGTTGGTTAAAGTTTTGACTTCTATACTCCATGAAATTAGTGGAATATCCTTGATATTTGCGCTTCATCCAATATCTTTTCATGGAAATATTCTTCTGAGCATTCTTGAATTTTACTCTACAAAGAAGTATCATGTTGACAATTTGGACGTAATTAGTTCCTGGATAAATTAATTCTTGAACTTGTTTTATTGAATTCTTATATCATTGTCATCATCCTCATGTTTATATTATGTTGAAAGTCATCTGTGGCCTGTAGTACATAGATGGACTTGGTATGATTATGACCAGGGATTAATCGGTATAATCATGACCATAATGTTACAAATGATGTGGTAAAAGTCCTCATTGGCCCGTAGAGCATTAATGGAAAGTTGTTGGCATGATCATGACCATTGATGAATACACGAATATCCTTGGCCCGTAGTGCATGGATAATTTGTGGTTGTGATACTAATGAATATCCTTGGCCGTAGTACAAGAATGATGTGGATTATTTATTAAGCTGAGTCCCTACGATAAAAGTGATGAAAAACCTTTTAAATCATAAAAGATAGTAGATTTTATTCTCTATTTGACTCTTTTAATGGATTGCTTGTTCCGCTGCAGTTAAACTTGATGTTTGTTATATTGTATCAGTTTAACACTGTTGAAGGCTAACGATAATTTATTCTGCATTATCTTAGTCATAATATTTCTTACTGGGCTAGTTGAGCTCACCCTTTTGCTTTCATTGTTCTCTTCAGGAAATGAGAACGTAGCGGGGACTAGTCGGGGAACGGAGTGACAGTTCAGATGATAGCATTAGTAGTCCTCACTATTCTATGAAATAGAGTGAAAATAAATGTATTGAGGACTTATTTTGAGTTTGAATACTGTTTAGAAGACAATGTTGTATTAAAACTCACATCTTATGTTTTATCGTATTTTACACGACAGATGTATAATTAAGTTTTTATTTGTATTTTGTACCATGTATTTGACGACTCAGAATAGGTGATGCATACCTATTTTGGGGGCGTCACATAGACGATGTCAAATTATTGTAGGATCAACTGCCATCTGGATAACCTACAATTTAACATGGGTTTACTGAACACGTACTTGAGAGGATCCACGTGGGATATGAGATGGGTTGTGTGACCATGATGGTAATGCTGTAACCTAATGGAAGCCCATGCTAAAGCACAACAAGTCTTCTCAATCAGAGTGTACTTGTGTTCACTGCTGCTTAATCTTTTACTGAGGTAATAGATAGCTTGCTCTTAGCCTCTATCATCTTTCTGTCCCAGCATGCAGCCCATGGCATTGTCACTTATGGATAGGTACATGAACAGAGGAACATCATCCATGGGTGGTACCAACACAAGAGCTTTGACTAGCTGCTCTTTGATTATAAGGAAGGCCTTCTGACACTCATCATTCTACTTCATGGAGGAGTTCTTCCTTAACAATTTGAAAATAGGCTCACAGGTTGCTGTGAGTTGGGAAATGAACCTGCTGATGAAGTTGATTCTTCCCAAAAATCCCCATGTCTCCTTTTCTGTCTGAGGAATGGGCATTTTCGTGATGGCCTGGATTTTGGTGGGATCCAGCTCAATCCCCTTGTGGTTGACTAGGAATCCTAGTAACTTACCGGATTTGACGCCAAAGGCGCACTTGGCTGGATTCAACTTTAAGTTGTACTTACCCAACCTATTGAAGAGCTTTCTGAGATGTTCTAGGTGGTCTTCCTCCCTTCGGGACTTGACAATAATGTCATCCACGTAGATCTCTATCTCCTTGTGCATTAAATCGTTGAAAAGAGCCATCATGGCTCTCTGGTAGGTAGCTTCGGCATTGATGAAGCCGAATGACAACCATCTATAGCAAAAGGTTCCCCAAGGCGTGATGAATGCAGTTTTTTCACGATCCTCTTCAGTAACCATAATTTGATGGTACCCCGTGAAGCAATCAGCAAAGGAGTGCATGTCGTATTGAGCAGTATTGTCAATGAGAATGTGGCTAAATGGTACGGGAAAGCTATCTTTAAGGCAAGCTTTATTCAGATCCCGGTAATCCACGCAAACTCGCACTATTCCTCCTAGTTTAGGCACGTGGACTATGTTTGATAGTCATTCAGGGTATGTAGACACCATGATGATGCCTGCTTGAAATTGTTTCACAATTTCTTCTTTAACTTTTAAACTCCACTCAGGTTTTAATCGCCTGAGCTTCTTCCTGACTGGCTTGAATCCCTCTTTGATGGGGAGGCGATGGATGACAATGTCAATGGACAAACCCACCATGTCTTCGTGAAACCGTGCAAACACATCCTGGAATTGGGTTAATAGCGTAACCATGTCATTCCTTTGGTTTGGAGTGAGGTATGTACCAATTTGGATTAGTTTAGGGCTTTCTAAGGTTCCAAGATTGAACAAAGTGGGTTTGATCAAGGTTTAGTTTGGGTTTATCTTTGACCCATTCTTTGATCTCCTGAGGTATCTCAATGTCATCTTGTATTTCCATCAAGTCTGAGTCTAACTTTCCATCAAAGTTACAATCCTTGTGGAGAAAAGGCACCTTATCAGCAAGTATAGGCACATCTAAATTCAGAGTCCTGAAACAAAATATGCTTTCACTTAATATATAAAACTATTCAATCATACAAAGTGTTAGCATGTACTGACAAAACAACTACTAATACTGTACAGAAAAGTAAGCAGCTATTATTATCTATAGGGCAAAAGGAGTTTCTACCCGTTTTACCCATGTCAACTAATGAAAGGAGTGCTGCTCCAATTGTCAAGGGTGAAGTTCTGATGGACTGCAATGAAAGAGGGGCTGTCATCGTCCCCCTTTTCCCGAATGATGACCATTACGTCTGGACAATCATCGTCTGGGGTGTACCTATTTGTGTGCTCATCATGGACAATGATGCGTATGTTTGATATCATCCTAACGATGTCTTGTTTACATCTCCGTTCCTTTTCTTCCTCTTCGGGATTTAGAACCAAGACTTCTTTCCCCTTGACCGGTATCAGTTTAGGAAATAACATGGCCATTACATGAGCAGGCACCTTTATCGGAGACCGTATAGGCATAGGAACTGTAGGTGGACACAATCACCGTGTGGCTGAAGCTGAAGGAATTTGCTTGTGCTTATGAGGATTCTTGTGACTAGAACTAGCAGTATAGCCTAGCCTGGTTGTCCCTGTTTGACTGGGAACTTGAATGGGGCGTATATGCCCTGATGATCTTTGCCCAACCCTTGTCTAGGTTGATAACCCAATGTCATCATTTCTTGAGTGGCCGACATTACTTCGGCAGAAATTTGGGGCATGAGAGGTGGCGCCCCAACAGGATGGTTGTGAGTGTTGCTCACCTCCAGGGCATGAAAACTGACCGGCTCAACTTCTGGATTGAAGCTAATGAGTGGTATGTCACCTTGTTCAAGACATTCCAGCTCAGCATCGACAGTGATTAGGCTATTGTTTATGATATATTTAAGTTGTTGGTGAAGAGCGGAGGGGACGGCTCTGGCTGTATGAATCCACATTCTTCCTAAGATCAGGTTGTATCCTGTATCTATTTTGAGTACATGAAAAGATATGTAGAACGTATGTGGACCAATCTCCACTGGCAGTTTAATCTCTCCGACAGCTTTTCGTCGGGATCCGTCGAAAGCTTTAATGATTGTATGGCTTCTTCGAATTCTATTGAGATTAATATTCATCTTCACCAAAGTGGCATAAGGATAGATATTCAGAGATGACCCTCCATCTATTAAAACTCCTCCCACCATGTATTCGAAAGACAGCACCGCTATGTTCAACGGCTTGCAATGACCGGTCCCTTCGGGAGGTATATCGCCGTCAATGAAAGATATCACATTGTTGTTAAAAATATGATCCACCAGATGCTGGAATTTCTTAACATCTATTGACTTAGGTAGTTGGGCTTCTTCCAAAACCCTGAGCAATACCTTCTTGTGATCTTCGAAAGAGAAAACCAAGTCCAGTATAAAAATTTGATGTAGAGCTTCTCTTAAGCTTAAAACCACTTTGGCTTCATTGTGGCCCATAGTACGGAGAAATTCTTCCATTTTTTCAATGGGAATCTTCCCCTTTGTCTTGATGGTAGACTTCATCACCCATGGAGGAAGATACAGTGAATTATCCTTCGACACTGCAGCATTTATGTGAGATGTGGATCCTTCAGCCCCTCCATAATTCCATGGAACTTTTTGGAGGCTGACAACAGGATATTGTGGTCTAAATGGTAAGATAATTGGCTCTGGCGCAGCCACTTTCAAAGGAATCCCAATACCCTTGAGCTGAACGTGTTGAATTGTATATGAGGGGGTAGCTGCATCTGTCTCAGAAAATATGACTGCTATGACTTCCTTCCATTTTATAGGAAATGCGTCCCAACTCTCTAGTACTACAACATCATCGTCTACCATTTGCAGGACACCACTGTCAATTAAATTCTGAATAAGGTGGTGGAATGCCTAGCATTTTTCTATGCTGTGACCGTGAGATTGGGAGTGATATTGGCACACTCCATTGAAATCAAACCGCCTTGATCGCGGGCTGATTGGAGGTAGCAGAGCTATGATTCTTCCTTCATTTATCAGCATCTGCAGTATTTCTTCCATCAGTTGGCCTAGGTACGTAAATTCCCTTTGTTGGCAAAATCCCAACGGGCTTTGGCATTTGCTCTTTTTTGCAATTTTATCCTCCAGTGTTTCATTTTCTGGAGTAAACGGTGGAGTGTTTTTAACAAGAGGAAAGAGACTGGCATGCTCCTGACTAAATAATTATCGCGTGACTTGGTGTTGATGGACCACCAGTTCTGCAATTGGTTAACTTTCTCACAGAGAGTTTTCATTTTTTGTTCCATCGTATACCGGAACTGAGCAAAATCCCATTTGTCAGCACTGTCCTTGCTGGTCTGGGATAATCCACCATGATTATTGGAACTCTGTCTACTACTCCAATTAATCATATTAACCTTTTCTTTTTTGTGCTGAGGAAGAGGGTTGTCTTGCACATGGGGTTGGTCGGGTTTAGCTACCACGATCTCACCATTATCAATCAAATCCTGAATCTTGTGTTTCAAGGCCCAGTAATCTTGAGTATCATGTCCTGGAGCTCCAGCATGATAAGCACATTTCCGACTAGCATTGAAACCCTTCCCATTCGGGTTGGATAGTCTCTTCCATTTGAAGGACTTTCTTTCTAATATCATCGGTGTCTAGATCCTCTTTGAGATGGGCGATATCATAAATTTTGTTGGTTATATTCAACTGAAGATCAGGTAATGGAATGGCTTTATCCGAACCTTCGGTTCCTCCTTGTGCAGAGGATTCAGTGTGGACGGGTATCCTTGTATCCTGAGTAGATTGGTATAGTTCTTTAAGCAGAATAGCCAAATCTGTGATTTGTTTACTTAATCCGTCAAATTCTTCACGAGAGATAGGATTAGGATTAGTCTGATCAGATGAAGACATAATTGGTTGTAGGCTCGTGGCCTTTTTGGACTTTGATCGGGTAATGGGTCCAATTGTTTCCCTGTAAAAAAACTGACGTAGTTTAGTTTTAGGGAATGTATAAATGTTGGCATGCTATATGATGTATCTGTTTTAGGAGTATTATCCTTCTATATGATAGCATGTTAATATCTGCAAAATATGCATGTACACAAATTTCTTCATATTTCCCATTACATGGAGATCAATAGGGAATGAAATTACAAGCAATTGACTTTACGAGTAATTTTAAAATGGGAAAGCATGAAGAAACTTCCCTCCACATTTTGGTTTATCAGAGGCTGACCTATCTTAGGCTATCAAAGGCTGACCTACCTGAAGGAGGAACCACACAACATACATTCACATACAACATGTCTCACCGTTTATGAAAATGATGACATGTGCGAAGCACTTATATCACAAGCAGATATAGTGTAAAACATTAAGTATAGTAAGTAAATGCATTCATACACATCCATCAAATGTAAATGCAACATCCACACACAAGCATATAACAGTTTTGAAAAGCTTGTAGTAGCGGCTTAAGTCCTCTTATTGGAAGTCCCTAGCAGAGTCGCCACCTGTCGACATCGGGATTTTTATTTGTCCCTTTTCTGTTCTTATTTTTTGGTGTTCTCATATTAGGTGAGATTTGTTTGAAAAAACAAGTTGTGAAAAGGTCCGACATGTATATGTCGATGATTGGACTATAAGAGTTGCCAGTTGATTTTTTAAATGGTTGTACCAACACAACCGAGAAAAGGTTTGCACATTGACCCAGTGATGTGACACTTCTTAACGGGTCTGTGAAACCGAGATTCGGTAGGGTCCGAGGACATGATTATGCGGAGGGAAGGTGTTAGGCACCCCCCGACATCCATGTTGCCACGGTGACCGCCACTTTTCAATTAAACTGTTATATGAATGTGTGTGTGTGTGTGTGTGGGTGGGTCAATGTGCAATTATCTGGAAGTAGTGTTATGCCTCGTTTGCACCTATATACAAAGGGTTTGAATTTTTGTATAAAATTCAGTTTTAACAAGATATAGCAATGACGTTTCATAAAAGAGATTTTTCAAACCCTTATGCTCAATAGTAATTAAGGCTTTTGATACTTCCATTTTATTATGGGTTCGGCTGGATTGCTTTTATTTTTGAGATGCAAAGCATCTTCGAGAAAATAATCTCAAAAATAAGATATCTAGCAGTGTCGAACTCCTTGTGGGCATGAAAACCATCTAAGAAAATTCGAACACCGTAATTAATTTACAAGTCGTGTACAGCTGAAAATGTCCATCACGGGAACCGAATCTAGATTCAGGAGACTGAATCTGTGATCACATGATTCCTAGGCTCACATGATGTAGCAATTTGTATGAAAGCTGTAAACAGTTTATATATATAAAAGCTGTAAATATATATATATATATATATATATATATATATATATATATATATATATATATAGACTTGATCAACCACTACGAAGCACCTCCATGGGGGATCGAAAATGGAAATATATAAAAGCGGTAAATATATATATATAGACATGATCAACCACCACGAAGCACCTCCATGGGGATCAAAAATATAGAGAAAGCAGTAAAGACAATCAACCGCCTCGAAGTAAACTCCAGGCGAGATGAAATATAAATAAAGCTGTAAAAATGATCAACCACCACGAAGTAAACTCCAGGCGGGACAAAAATATAAATAAAGCTGTAAAAGGCCACGAAGTGAACTCCAGGCCTGACAGAAATATATATATATATATATATATATATATATATATATATATATATATATACAAATAGAAATAAAAGCCATGGACCGAAGTTCGGGCATACACACGTTACACGACTCTCAACGTGAAGAACTGTGTGTGCACAATAGTGGAGAAAGGCTTTAAAACGTGTAAGAAGGCTTACAGTAGACTGCCAAAGAAGACTTCAATAGCTTTAAATGGATGAACACTAGGCTCTCGCCGGTTAAAATATAGCCAAATATAAGCTCACAAGTGTTTAAAATGAGAAAGCACTCAGTTTAGGGTGTGTATAGAGAAAATTGGACATAGCTTCCTCGCCTTTTCTCTATGCAAAATGGCTGCCCCAAACCCTCTATTTATAGAGGGAGGAATCGCAGGTGTACCTGCGACAGTCGTAGATGCATCTACGGCTGCCCGGGGATCCCCGGGCTCCGCAAGTCCCGTCGTCTCGAAGTACGTGCACGCGTATAACGTGTTATCTACTTGAACTTTTACAAATTTAATTCGGGCATCCGATCGAGGTGTAAAAGACCTTTTACAGCATGCTATTGTCGAGAGCTACACAATGACATGGGATCAGAGGTTGTACGAAGTCAAGAAGATGGGACCATGTCCTTTGTCTTCAGGCTTCAAATTCTATCTGGTGTGCTGTCTTGTATAGTAGTCACTCAGGATTGGAGCTCTTTGGTTCTTGTAGGACATTCCTGTGTGTAATGTATGTTGAAATATTAGCTGAGACAGCGCAATGGCAAAATGACGAGTTCGCCCATTACCGGGGTTATCTCCAGTTTGGGCTGATTTAGTAGTTGTTGCTCAGGGTTATCTCTGAGATTGGGCTGCTGCAAGTATTGATTGCCCTCAGGGGTGTCTCTGAGGTGTGCCTGACCTCCCGGGGTTATCTCCGGGCTTGGAGTTGAGTACCTTGGTGTTATCTCCGAGCTTGAAGCAGACTTCACGGGTTGGAATGAGCATCTCCGGGGTTGTCTCCGGAACTGCAATGGCAGTCCTCGGGGTTATCTCCGAGGTTGATATTATTTTTCCTGGTGTTGTTTCTAGGAATGAGATTGAGTATCTCGAGGTTATCTTTGAGATGAAACGGTCTTCTCTGGTGTGATTTTCGGTATTTGAACTGCATTCCTCGGGGTTATCTTCGAGGTTGAAACTGAAACACCCGGTGTTTTTTCTGGGACTGAGTTGAATGTCTCGGGGTTATCTTCGAGATGGTAATAACTAAATATCCCAAGGTTCTATCTTCCAGGGTTATCTCTGAAAGGCGACTCTGCCCTCCTGCAACGTTAGAAACAAGTATGCAAAAAATTTTGAGTGTCTACAATTATTATATACCTCATTTGGTTATTTTGTCAAAGTGTGTATGATAGTTGTTTCCTCAATTTCCAGTATAAATAGATTACTTAGATGAGAAACAAAATACACCATCACTACACTAAAAATATAAAATTATTTTACTACAATATTGTGGGTATTTTTATTGATTCACATACTAAGGTAAGGGGTATTTTTTTATGGTAAAGGGATATCATTTTCTTTCATACTCCATATTATGGTAAGATATTATTATTCGTTTCTTCAGCTTATCATTAAATGATGAAAAGTCTTGAAATGATTAGAATATCCTTAATAGTTTGTGCTTCTTCTAATATCGTGACCTGAATCTTTCTATTCAGTTTTAAGTTATTATATTTAAGCCATCACGTTGGCAATTTGGACTCTGGATAATTAAGTTGAAAATCACTAAGATCTATTTTATCTTATTATTCTGATCATTTCTGTCCATTCATTATATATATCATTGTCATCATCCTTATACTTAAATTTATGTTGGAAAGTTATCTTTGGCCCGTAGTACAAAAATGAACTGTTAATTAGTATGATTATGACCAGGAATTGTTTACTGGTATAATCATAACCGAAATTGTGTATTGGTATAATCATGACTATTGGTTTTATAGTTGTATATCTTTGGCCCGTAATGCAAAGATGGACTGTTGATCATTGGTTTTTTAGTTGTATATATTTGGCCCGTAGTGCAAAGATGGATTGTTGATTATTGGTTTTACAGTTGTATGTCTTTGGCCCGTAGTGCAAAGATGGACTGTTGATTATTGGTTTCATAGTTGTATGTCTTTGGCCTGTAGTGTAAAGATGGACTGTTGATTATTGATTTTATAGTTGTATGTCTTTGGTCCGTAGTGCAAAGATGGACTGTTGATTATTGGTTTTATACTTGTATGTCTTTGGCCCGTAGTGCAAAGATGTACTTTTGATTATTAGTTTTACAGTTGTATGTCTTTGGCCCGTAGTGCAAAGATGGACTTTTGATTATTGGTTTTACAGCTGTATCTTTGGGCCGTAATGCAAAGATGAACTGTTAATTATTTGTTTTACAGTTGTATGTCTTTGGCCCGTAGTGCAAAGATGGAATGTTGATTATTGACTTTACAGTTGTATGTCTTTGGCCCGTAGTGCAAAGATGGACTGTTGATTATTGACTTTATAATTGTATGTCTTTGGCCTGGAGTACAAAGATGAATTTAATGGCATAATTATAAATATGAACTGTGAAGTGGTATAACCATGATATTTGGTGTTTCAGGTAAAGATAGGTGGTGAAAGTTCTATTTGTCTTGGGTACAACGAAGAACTGTTGATTGGTGTTACAGGAATAAAATATTGATGATGGACTTTTAATTTGGAGAAGATAGTAAACATTATGTTCTACTTGACTTTTCTAATGGATTGTTGATTCCGCTGCAATTATGGTTGAAAACTTTTATCATTTGCCTTATGTTCTAAATATCTAATTTATTACTGATGAAGGTTATTGATAATTTAATTATCTTAAGTCATGATATTCTTTACTGGGCTATTTGTGCTCACCCTTTTGTTTCACAATTCCTTTCAAGAAATAAAAGTGTAGCTGGGACTAGCAGAGAGAACATAGGTCTAAAGTGGTGTTTCGAATTAGTCGCAATCCTCATCAAGTTATAGAACAGTGTGGAATCATAATTGTACTGAGGACTTAAAATGTGTGTGTCGTATTTTATACGTCATTTAATAATTAATTTTGGTGAACAACAATAGGGTGATAAGGACCCGACTTTGAAAGCGTCAAAAATACACCGCATTAGAATGAGGAGGACAAAAATCTTCTCGTGTTCCTTTGGGGATTTGAAATATTTGTTGTTTTATTTTATATGGCATTGTAATAATTTAAGTATGAATATTATCGTATTATATATGTTATAATATTTGTATTGAAACTCATAGCATATGTGTCGTTGTATTTTGTATGACTGTTCAATAGTTGTAATAGGAAAGTTCATGTCAATAGTGTTGTTTTTGGCGACTCAGAATGGGTTGTGTGGACCTATTTTGGGGGCGTCACAGAGATGGTTATATATATTATTGTGTTCTTGATTAACGAATTGGAATAGTTAATGTGAATTAAAAGGAAGTGTGTCAGTCTAAGTGAAGTATCAAGTGAAATTGTAGGCTTAATTTTCCAATATTTGATTAAAGTTTGTGGTAGTTAGTAAGTTTTTCCTTTATTAATGGTTTTCGTAAATTCGTATCACTTAATCATTAGTTTAATAAAATTGAGATAATATAAAATTGGTAGTTGTTAGAATAAAATTCAGTTATTTTCTCTATGAGAACGATACTCGACTTATCACTTTATTACTTGTTGACCACGTATACTTGCGTGTTGTGCGTAATTGGATTTTACACTAACATAGGCATGTTAAGAAATTGTGATACGTTAAAATCAAGTGGAAGAAAAGTAAATTTTCAAATTATAAATCATATTTTATTAAATGAAGCGCTACGAAAAACTAAAATATAAAGAATTGCGAGGCATGAAAAGACGGTCAAAAATATAAGGAGAATATATAAGTAAGCAATGAATGAATTATCTCCTACAATACCATTGGAAATGCGACAATGATCGAAGATACAATTGGCGGTGTGATTCTCAGTGAGAGATGAGATTTGACATGTGAATTGACATGCGATTTAATGTGCGAATTAATATGTGATTTAATAGGCGATTGTTATGCGATTTGATATGGGATTTGATATGAATTGCAATTTAATATGCGAATTAATTGGTGATTTAATATATAATTTGATATACGATTTAATATGTGATTGGATTTAACATGCGATTTGATTTGATATGTGATTTGATTTATAATGAGATTTGCGATTTTTGATATACTATTTGCAATTTGATATTCTATTTAAAATGAGTTGTTCAATCTATGACATGCAATGTGCGAGTTGCGAAATGCGATTGGCAAAATACGAAGTACGATGTGCGAAGTGCGATTTGCGAAGTGTGATAGGCAAAATACGAAGTACGATGTGTGAAGTAAGATTTGCGAAATCCAAAGTGCGATGTGCGATGTGTGAAATGCCATATGCGAGTTGAGATGTGCGATTTACGATGTGTGATTTACGAGGCGATGTGAAATTTGTGACGAGATGCGATTTGATAATAATTCAATATGCGATTTGTGATACGATTTTATAATGATTCAATATGCGATTTGCGAAGCGATTTGATAATGATTCAATATGCAATTTGTGATGCGATTTGATAATAATTCAATATGAGATTTGCAATGCGATTTACGATGCGATTTGATAATGATTCAATATGCGATTTGATAATGACTCAATGTGCGCTTTGTGATGCTATTTGTGATGTGATGTTATAATAATTCAATATACGATTTGTGATGCAATTTGATAAGAATTTGCGATGCGATTTACGATATTCGAAGTGCAATATACGAAGTTTAATTTGCAAAGTGCGATGTGCTATGATATGCAATTTGTGGTACAATCAGCGAAGCCATCAGCAACACCCGGTGACACCAGTATCACAATCCTCCTCCCCAGCGAACAAGAGTAACAGGTTTTAACACTCATATATCATTACATACTTTACACATGGCATTGCATCATTATATATACCTTGTCATGTATCAAGTGTCTACTAATCTTTGCCGTGTTCATTCCATTACATTGTATAAGCATGACAAAGAGGGGCATCTGTAGACACTCGAAATTTTGCTTTCCTTGTACTAACCCTGTAGGAGGGCAAAAGCGTAATTTCACCCCAGCAACAATCCCGCGAGAGGGAAAAAGTGTAATTTCGCCCTGACAACAACATGTTCAAGCAAGGATCGTTGAGATGAGGATGAGGTCATAAGAAGCCACCACAGCGATCCCCGAGCCGCAGACAAATTAGTCAACTGTCTCGCTGACTCCAGAAGATAACCGTTTGCTTTTTGTTTCATCTTCTCGGATCCAGAAATGGTCAAACTTGATGACAATGCGTAGCCATTGGAAAGATTTTTCGGATTGGAATGACACATCTCCTAACTATTTCTAGAGTGAAAGGAATGAGCAACCGACTACAAAGCAAGGCGAATGACTAGTTGGCATCTATCAATAGATGGTTTTCCCCTTTTTACCTATCTTAAAGAACTAAAAATTGTGTGAATAATATACCATTGTGAAGCCATCAGAAAGAGCTTTCCATATTGGTATGGTACGTCTCTTAACTACTCCTGAATTGAAAGTTATGGACGTTTCAATGAACATCTCAAAAATTAACTTCGTGAGGCCTACCCTAAGCCAGCCGCAGGTGTACCTGCGACTACATTTAAGGTCGTAAACGAGCCAAACAGTTCGGGCTCGATTCGGGCTCGACTCAAAAATATACAAGCAATACTCGAATTCATTAATAATATGATCCAAATCTGAGTATTAAAAATAGTTCGAATAAAAATATGAGTAGAATCTGACTAAGGTTATATTCGACTCATTTAAGATTCAAACTACTCGAATTCTTGATTGAGATTCGATAGATACTCGATTGATACAGATTCAATTAGATGCTCGATACATTCTCTTATAATATATACAAGTTAAAATCAAATTAGGATAATTAATTATTATTAGTTTGTTTTGTTTCTAATTTTAATTGTGATTTTAAATTTGTAAAGTGTAATAGTAAATATATTTACTCATTTCTAAATAAAATAAAAAATTAAATTTATAATTATATTTATTATAAAACAAGTTATTATATAGAGATTCGAATTCGAGCTTGAATTTGAAGCTCGCGAGTAGTTTGAATATAATTCGATCCGAGTCGAATCGAATTCGAGTAATAAATATTCGATTCGAGTAGAATTTGAGTATAATTTTTCAAATATATTTCGAATTCGAGTACAAATTTATCATTTCGAGTCGAATTCGAACAGCTCTATGTTCGTTTCGGTTCGACTCGTTTACACTCTTGTCTGCCTCTATTATATCGACGGCTACCCTGATTGCTCCACAAAAATGAGGATCATTAGCTCAATTGAAAGAGGTTCGAGCATTTGGAGAGCGAGATAGTTCAGATCGAGAGAGAGGAGCTCAGATTTGGCATTCTAACATCATCTTTGCAATAAATCTTTCATATATATAGTAGATCTTGAGTCTCTAGTGTGATATAGCTCAAACTCAAGTCAAAAGGAGCTCGTTTCTTCGTTCCCCGAGGTGAAAAAGAGACTCTTTGTGCATTCTATTGTAAATATAGTTTAATATATCTAGATCTATTTAGATATAGCGCTAGTTATGAAAGTAGTATGCATACAAGTCAATCATGTTTGATGATAAAGTATATGCTTTGTAAATAATCTTATTCATTTATTAATAAAAGTATTTATTTACTAAAGGCATAATTATCTACATTGTGTTGTTTTAATAATATGTGATAAACTCAAAATTTTAAGCAATGCTTTTAGAATCATGATGAGATCATACTAATTAGATCAAAATTCTTAGATAGCTTAAAAACTAAAATGTTCCCATTCGATGGATTACTAAAAAGGGGATTAGTGAATCCGAATAGATTGGTACATACGTTGCTTGCTCATTGGATGAGGATGATTGATCTTATGATCATTTGTGTGGAGACACTAAAGCAAGTATGTAGGTGCTTATTAGAGAATAACTTCACTGAACGTGGCTTGCTAAGGAATACCTAATGGTGTTTTACTTGTCTGTCAATAGAAATTCCTATAGTGATAGTAGTACAAGTGATCCTTAAACTTGAGATCGTCATAGTATCTTATGTATGATGAGTTATACTTTGACATGTCCCTTAAGACCCTTAGGGTATATCAATGGGTATGCTTAGGTGTAATAAGTTGTATATGGAGATAATGAATGGTCAACAAAAAATCTACCACTTCTAGTAAAAGGAGAGAATGTCTTATGTGATTTGATAAATGACAACCCAGTAGTCCTTGGCCAAGGTAGAATGAAATTAGAAATGAGTTTCTAATTTACATTATTTGGTGTTGTGCATTTAAGAATCGAAATACATATAATTAAATAAAATAAGACTTGACAGTAATTTTATGTCTTATATTTAATTGAGACATTGTATGGTGGAAGGATTGAATTTTACGATAACTATTTCCTCAAAGGTTATTTTATGATTAATGTTGAAATCTATATTATCTGAAAAGTCTTTGATCGCTAAGGAGTCTTATCCTTATTGTAGAATAAGTGTTATTTATTTGAATAAATTAATAAATTTATTTATTTATTTAAATAAGATTAGAATTGTTCTAATTGATTTATTCACAACCAATTTAATATTGAAAACAAGAAGGGTCACACCATAAAAGGAAGAATATTTATTTAAGAAGTAAATGGCATACTCGTAATAATAAGATAAATATAATATTTAATTTAATTTATGGTGATAGAATAAATTAAATAGCTTAATATTTATTATTTAATATTTTAGAAATATTAATTATTAATTAATAAGAGGAGTCTTATTATTATTATTATTACTATTATTATTATTTAATTCCTAAAGGAGTTTGAGAATTAATTAATAAAATGTACTCTCATATATTTCTAATAAGATTATGAGACTAATTAATTAAAAAAGTTTAATTAATTTTTCCTAATGAGATTAGGAAGCCTAATTAATTAAAGGAGTTTAATTAATTAAAACAAAACTCTAATCCTAAATTGTTTAGGAGGGTTGCCTACATCTATAAATAAGAAAATTCTTATTTTTATTTTTAAAAAATGACAATTCCAAGAGTTGGGAGAGTACACATATTTTATAGAGATAGAATTAAGATTTTGTTAAACACCCATCTTCTTGAATATTTGTTCTTACCTGGTGGATCACCTTTAGAGACCAAACACTTGGGTGACTAACGTTGATCAAAGGAAGGAATCAAACCCGGTGAATTCAAGTTGATCGTGAAAAGAAATTGGAGGTAACTCATACCTGAGGAAGCTAGTCAACAAGGGTATGAATCTGATCTCCTTCTCTTTTCTATTAATTGATAATTATGCAGAAAGTATAATCATGGTGATAGTTTATATGAAAAATTTTAAATTCCGTTTTATCGCCCTTCCGCTATGTTTATATGATTTGATTACGTAATCGCTCTATATACAAACCTAACAGTGGTATCAGAGCCTAACTTTGTGCTAATTATCGATTTTATGATTCCATGTATGAATTGATATGCGATTGGATCAAATTTTTTGGACAAACGAAAAAAAAATTTTGTTTCTGCTACGAGGGGCAGCCGCGCCGTGTCCCAGTTCATTCTGGGCGTGGCCACGCTACATGCCAAAATCTGAAATTTTTTATTTTTTCAATTAACATAAATGATTTATTTAATTGATAAAATTTTAAAATAAAAATGTTTATTTTATCTGAAATATGATTTCAGATTACTAAAAATTAAAGAGTTTAATTTTGATTTGGTTTTTGATTAAAATAAAAGAGTTTATTTTGTTTTAAAAACTAAATATTAGCAAACTTTTACCCATTAAATTGATATTGATGCATATATGGAATAGATTTATGATTCATGAAATGAATGTTATTTATTGATACATATGGTAATATATATAATAACAAATGGGATTGATTATGGACTATTGACCAATGTGATTGGATTTTATTTTAGTTGGATGCATGAATGTATTGGTTTAATTAAATAGGGTTTGCGTAACTCATCTTCTCTAGTTTTTTCTTAATAAAAATTATATCTCTCTCCTAGGTACTCCCCCTTGACTGCTGATCAAGGTTTCTATTTATTGTAAATAGTTTTGTAATAGGAATAGTTATAATTATTTTGAAGAATTGGAGACCAAGAAGCAAGGACCGTTTGAAGACCCGTTTGTACCTGGGTTTTAAATATAATTGTTATATTTAAATTTAATTCTTGCACCCTAGTTTTGTCCTCTTGGTTCACTTGGTGACTTTAGTGAACCAAACTAGAATAAAGTCTAGAATCAATTTGAGTAGAATATAGTATTCTATATGTGCATGCATTATACTATATATATATATATATATATATATATATATATATATATGCAAACATGCTTCGCATGTTAATTAATATGATGCGTATTTTATATATATGTATGCATGTGCGCTAAACAAGATGAGATAAATAATAACAATTCCTTCAAAGAAATTATATTAAGTCTGAAGCGTTCAAAGATATTTGGAATATCTAACGTCTCCTTCTAGTAGACCTGGCAATATAGTTGGTTAACTGTCGAGTCAACCCATATTAACTGGAACTAAATGGATTGGTTAACTATTTTTTTTTATTTGTGTTGGTTAAAGTTTGGAACCATATTTTAAAAAAGAAATATAGTTCCAATCCGATTAACCATTTTTTGACTCATATTTTATTGCAAATCTAAATCAAAAGTTCTTTCCACCCATATTTACATATTCAAGAAGCTCAACCACCCACTGACTCACCAACCCCACCTAACCCACCCAACTCACCCCCCACCCAACCCCACCCAGTCCCACTCACACCCACACCCACCCCCACACCCAAACCTAAAAAAAATAATATTATGCGATTATGTATATACCCCTTACCCCTACCCCTCCCATCCCACCCCACCCACCCCCACCTCCACCCACACCCACACCCACACCTACACCCAAAAAAAAATATTATGTGATTATGTATACACCTTTTACCCCCCACCCAATCCCACCTCCACCCAACCCCACCCCCCACTCCCCACCCCACACCCACACCCACACCCACACCCACACCCACACCCACACCCACACCTACACCCACACCCACACCCACACCCACACCAACACCTACACCCAAAAAAAATAATATGTATACACCACACATCCCACCCCCTACCCCTACTCATCCCACCCTACCCCACCCCACCCACCCCACGCACTTACCCACGCACCCCACCCATCTACCCCACCCACCCACTCCTCCACACTTACCCACCTACCCTACCCCACCCACCCCCCTACCCCACCCCACCCCACTTACTTACCCCATCCACCCACCCACCCCATCCTACCCCATCCTACCCCACCCCACCCCACCCTACCCCCACCCCCATCCCACCTACCCATTCCTACCTTACCTAACCACCCACCCACCCAACACTCCCTCCCAATAAAAAATAATATTAAGCGATTATGTATACACCCCCCACACCCCACCCACACCACCCCGTACCCCTTACCCCCACTCATCCCACCCCACCCCACCCACTCATCCACCCATCCACCCACCTACTTACCTACCCACCCACTTACCCCCACACCCTACCCCCACCTACTTACCCACCCCCACCACCCACTTACCCTACCCTTCACCCCACCCTTACCCACCCCACCCACACCACCCTCACCCTAGCCCCCTCAAAAAAATAATATTATGTGATTACGTATACATCCCTTACCCCCCCCACCCACCCCCACCCCCACCTACACCTAAATAAAATAATATTATGAGATTATGTATACACCTCTTACCCCCCACCCAAAAAAAAATATGTATACACCACCCACCCCACTCCACTCCACCCCACCCATATTAAAAGTTCACTTAAAAGTTCTGTTTAAAAGTTAAAACATCTTAAAAATGGTTAATATGGTTAATATGGTTTTTTTAACCATAACCATATGGTTCCAACCCACATAACCCATATTAAAAATGGTTAATATGGTTTTAGTTCTTAAATGGAACCATAATCATATTTTGAAAACCAAAACCAACCCATAACCATATTTTGACAGGCCTACCTTCTAGCATGATAAAACGATAAAGTATCAGTTAATTATTATAAGTTTGTTGTGTCACATAAGGCTTATATTAATTTTTTGAGATGTTATTTTATCATATTTAATTCTTATAAATAGATTGAACGATGTTGTTTTGTTGTGTCACACAAGGACAATATTTTTCTTTTGAATATATGAAAATGCTAGGTTGGACTTAACATGAATAATTTTGATTCAGAAGTGTCACACTTGACCAAAATAATTTAAGAGGTAAAAAAAAAGGAGTTATATGTTGATGTAATTGACAAGAGTTGTCTACCTATTTATTTATATATAGTTTATTGTGTCACACAAGGCTATATATATTAGAAATGAGATCCTTATTCTCACTTGCAAATTTTTAATTAGATTTTGTCAAACTATATAAGTGAGTGTAATATAGTTTGATGAAAATAGTGAGAGATACTAACTTAAAACAATACCTAATTTATTTAAGTAATTAATTTATTAAATGAATGTATGTATACTAAAATGTTATTTTTGCACAAGCAAAAATTTAAAAATGTTAAACTCATTAATTTCACTGCGCAGCATACTTGATGCTTACAAACTGACCGAACCGAATTATACAGACTGGTTAAAAAATCTGAGAATTATTCTTAATGCTAAAAAGATTTCTTATGTCCTAAATTCACCTGTCCCTGAAAAGGTTGCAGAAAAAACCTTTAAGGAAGAGATTGTTACTTTTAAGAAGTGGCAAGATAATGCAACTGTGGCTTAATGCATCATGCTCACATCTATGAGTAACGAGTTTCAGCGTCAGCATGAAACTATAGATGCTCTTTGTGATAAAAGAGATTTTTATAATTTAAATATATATTAAATTAAATAAATATTTTTCGATGATTTAATTATTGGGTTAAATAATTAATTGATAAATTTGTGGTAGATTTATTTAATTATATGTGTTACATTGATTAAATTAATGTAGAGAATTTATTATTCTAAATTATGTATTTAATTGAGCTTATTTGATTAAATGAATTATTTAATAGGCATAATATTATTCTAATTAATTTAATAATTAATCAGAGATTTAATGATTTGACATAATTATTAAATGAGAAATTAATTATGTGACTATGTGATTTATTGTGGAATTATTCTCTTTTATTTAATTAAATTAAATAAGATATTTCATTAATTGCTTAAATGGGTGTGACATTATTAAACTATATAATAAAAGTTTAATTAAATTAAGTGGGAAATAGCATTTTGAGGCTAGCCAAACATGGCCCTAAGGGGAGTTGGCCAGTTAACCCACTAAGGGATTAACCGACCATGACAACGCCAGTATGCACATGATATATCAGTTCCCTTTTTCTTTCATTATGTACATTTTCTTAAAACTTAAACTTGAGAAACAAAGAGAAAAGAGAGAGTTTGAAAGAATTGAAGAAGGAATTGGAGAATTGAGAAGTCTTCTTCCACTCTCTAGCAATCTTAACAGAGAAATTAAGGGTAATTCCTTAACCTAAACCTTTAATTTACGTACTTAGGTGTTGGGGTTTCGATACAGAAACGCACAGCAGAAATTAAAATTTAAAGCAATTTCGAAACCCTAAAACAGGATCCATGCAAAAATAATTAATTCAGTGGTAAGAAATTATACCGATTGTAAAAGCTAGAATCGATGCGATCGAATCTCCAACTCAATTCAAACGGACTGCGTCTCTACGGTATCCACACGAACGCTCCACACGAATCGTCCTACGATCTGCAGAAGAAGGAAACGCGGTACTAGCCACCAAGGATGAGGATTTTGAACTGTTTTCTCTAGTCTCTCTCTAAGAGCGGCTAGGATTTTTGTTTTGACGTAAAACCTAAAGTAACTGATATATATCATATATATAGCAGTTAGGAGGAATTAATCAAAATTTAATGTTATTAAAATCCGAATTTATATATATATATCTTAATTAAGTCTTACTTAATTAATATACCTATATATAAATTATACTATTAATTTAAATTCGTGATTTAAAATTATATCAATCATATTAACATATTTAAATCTTTACAATTTAAATTAATTTACTTTTAATTACATTCTTTGTGTGTGACCATATAGGTTATTATTACGTTGGCAATAACTTTAAAATCATATTATAAAGTTATAAACGGTGAGCGACATCTAGTAATGCATCACTGCTACCGAAGTAATAATAAGATCGATGATTCGATGCAACCTTTTCGTGACCAATGTTTCAATGTAATTTAATCCTTTTAACCTTAATATCCTAGATTAAACTCGAGTCATGGAATGTGTCATACTCTTCATAATTTAATCTGAGTTTTCTTGATCAATGAGTAGACTATATGAAACAAATCACTATTTAAGCATGGCCATGCATTTCATAGTCCTACTCAATCAAGAGGCCTATGGATATCACCTATAAAATATAGGATGGTTAAATTCCATCTAGATCACTCATATTTCTCACACGATTCACAATGAACCCAATAATCACCTTTATAGTCCACCCTATTAAAGGTGACATTTGATGATATCAAAGTACATATATTCTCGTGTAGTAATATAACGGTTTCAGGCCGGAGGACCATTACATCATTGTCACTATGAGAATTACTAATGACACTTCGCATAATGCTCCATATAGAATTCTCATGGTGGGTCTGTCCAGTACATCGTTCTCTAACATGTACCTATGCATTGACTTAATATCTCATATATTTATGACCAATGAGATTTGGTCATCAGTCAATCAACATACTAGTCTCAATGCATCATTGTTGTCCCATCAACAATGATACTCGACTAGGGACATTTAAGAACAATGATACTAATTGTAATTATATAATCTCATGTTTACGTCACATACTTGAAACTATATAATTTGTATCACTAGTCTAAGGAATTTTATTATGTTAACAATTATATTACGCAGAAAATAAAACCATAATAAAATCATTTATTTATTCAATCAAATATAATATCAAAATGTTAAGCAATTATATCAAATAATTGGTCTCTAGGGCATAAACTCTAACATTAGAAACTTTTCATAAAAATTGACTTTTAGTTTTCTGTAATTGAATTTTCATGGCTAATTGTTAAATCTATGATGTTGTATATGTTTATTAACATGTATAGTTCAATTATATATGATTTATATGTGTTTTAAAGTAATTAATCCATGAAATTAAGATTAAGTTGGAATATTAAAGGTTATAGAGAAATAATGTTTGAATATGGCCCATAAGTACTAAAATCGGTGCCTTAATTGTATGTTAATCAGAGAATTAATAATTAATTAAGTTTATACATGTAAAAACGAAAAGAATGAATCTTAAACGGACTGATTTGGTATTATAACGAATCTGTGATTTGTGATTTCATGAAATTTGACGAAACTTTGAAAAATAACAAGAACATGAAAATTATGGCTATAAATCTTGTTGTTTATGTGACTCAAGATGTTAAAAGTGTGCTAAGAATGTCATTAAATATTTCTGTTAAGTTTAGAACATATGGGTGAAATTGTTTTCATTGTGTATGTGAAGTTTTGGCCTAAATTGGCTCTGTTATGTGTTCTTCACGAACTGCAAGTTTAGAACATATAGTTGAAACTGTATTCGTTATTTGTGTGAGATTTTGGCCTAACTTGGCCTTGTTATGTGTTCTTTGCGAACTACAAAAACTGAATATGGGTAACCCGCCCAGGCGGGCGTTACCAAGCTAAATTACCCCACCCCGGCGTGAGAAAAAAAATAAAATAAAAAATAAAAAATATATAATTAATTAAAATATTTATCAAATAAAATGAATATTTTAGTTGAAATATTTATGAAATAAAATAAATATTCGATGGAAATTATTATTAAAATATTTATAAAATAAAATGAATATTTTAGTTGAAATATTTATGGAATAAAATAAATATTCGATGGAAATTATTATTAAAATATTTATCAAATAAAATAAATATTTTAGTTGAAATATTTATGAAATAAAATAAATATTCGATGGAAATTATTATGGAATAATTTATTCGAGTGTAATAATATTGAGGTAATGAAAATATTCTAATTTAATTAAGTAATTAAATTAGAAGGGTAATGATTTGTTAAATAAAGTAGAGTTTATATTAAATAATTAAGTGAAAGTGTGACTAATGGACAATATAATAAGAGAATTATAAAAATAAATTAGAAAATGTCTTGTGACCTTATAACTGCTATGTTTTGTAACTGGTTAAACCACGTTAAAAAAATGATGTCCATGAGATGAAATGATGTTGTTTAAACTTAAGATTTGAGATTTCTATTACGTATATGTGAATGATGGTAATGAGCAAAATTTAAACCAAGTTAACAAGTTGTATTAAAAGAGAGAACTAAACCTATAAGGTTAGTATTAATGTAACTAATGAATGTCGTGAATACATATGGTATGTGTGTAGGACTTGTGGTAAACGGAAGTAGTAATCGTTTAGCCTACGCACGAGGCAAGTTTCTAAACCTTGTTTATTTATATAAAGTAAGTTTTTTATTCTATCTTGTTTATTATTATTCAAGTTCAAGATTTCATATTAGATGCTATCATTCTTTAAAAGCATGATTCCTGTTATACAATACTTATTCGATTGTATACCTCTTGAGTTTTATTATTCAACTTGAATATCAATTATTGTTGAACCTTATAAGACTAGCGAACCCTTATAGATTCAACTGGTCCAGAGTTGATGAACGTTTAAAAAATTTTAGAATCATTGTTAAGCTTATCCAAATCAACCTTCCTTTGGTTCGAACTCTAATGTCAAATTGAGGTGAACAATCCTGTTATAAGGGATTACTTATGCTTTAGCGTTAAGATATTGTGCACAATATGGTACTAAGGACTGGTCCCCCTAAGTACGAGAAGAAGAGTCTATAGTCTTATGACTGTTAAAGGTTTCAAGTATAAACACTTGGCAACCTAGGACGTAGTTCAAGGTCTTATGACCCTCAGAAGTTCTTTTGATTCTTGTTATTTATTCTTGATTCAAAAGCCGAGTTTTCTTATTTCAGAAGTCTTTGATTCATTCGCATGTTATTATTTTATTGTTATATTATTATACTTGTGGGCAATTGTGCTCACTCTTGTGTAATAATAACATTACAGTTAAGAACGAAAGGTCCGACGAGCCTTCTACTAGCAAAGGCAAGGGCAAAGTTAACAAGTGATGAAGACTTGCTGTTTATTTGATGTATTTATATTTCAGACTTATGTTAAATTTGTGTAAGACTTATTATTTGTTTATGTTTCCACATTTGAGATTTAAGATTAGTATGACCTGGGATTGATGTATTTACATTTAGATGTTGTAACTCCATGAGGAGAGGATTTATTTCTATCTATTTATGGTTTTTCATTTATTATGGGTAGATAGATACATGATGTTTGGACAGTGAACACCAAATCCTGTGGGAATTAAAGTACCCGGATTTGGGGGTGTCACACTCTTACTATACTGCTGCTCCTAAAGGATTTGTATGGTGAGCAAAGTAAGACTGCTAGATATAAGATATCTAAGGAGCTTTTTCGATCTCGGATGACCGAGGGCACTATTGTTGAGACTCGTGTCCTAAAGATGAGCAATTTGATTGAACATCTTGGACAGCTAGGATTCATCATGGATGGGGAGTTAAGCCAAGATTTGATCTTGCAGTCACTCCTAGACACCTTCTAACAATTTGTTGTGAATTTTCACATGAATAAGTTGGACGCCAGCTTGCCTAAATTACTTAACATGTTGAAAACTGTTGAAGGTCGCTTCTCATTTAAGAAAGACCAAGTCTTAATGGTGGATGATTATTCCAAGAAAAGGAAGAGGTCCAAGGTATCTTCTGAAAAGAAGAAATCTAATAACGCTAAGGGCAAGGCAAAAGTGAAGAATCAAAAGAAACCTTATCCAACTAGCAAAGGAACTTGCTTCCATTACAACTAGCCAGGTCACTGGAAGAGACATTACAAGAGGAACTGCAAGGAGTTTCTTGTGGAACAAAAGCAGAAGAAGCTTTTACTACTAATCAAGGTTTGTTTATGATTGAAATAAATTTTTCTAAAAGTCAAAATTCTACTTGTGTATTAGATACCGGCTGTGGTTCTCACATATGTAATACTATGCAGGGATTGGTCAGAAGCAAAAAGTTGAACAAGGATGTGGTCGTCCTACGAGTGGGAGATAGAGTAAAGGTTGTTGCATTAGCTGTAGGCACTTATTATTTAGCACTGCCTACGGGTAAGTCCATTAGTTTAAATAATTGTTATATTGTTCCAACACTCATTAGAAACATTATTTTAATTTCTGTTTTTGATATGGATGGTTTTGATATTATAATAAAGAACAGTAGTTGTTCTATTTATAACAAGATTATTTTATATGGTGTTGGTAAATTACTGAATGGACTTTACATACTTGACTTGAATGAAAAATATACTTCAAATTGAACAAACTAAGAAATGAAAAAGAGATTATGTTAATTATACCTATATGTGGCACTGTAGATTCGGTCATATAAATGAAACAAAATTATCCAAGTTGCATAATGATGGGCTATTAGAGCTATCTAATTTTGAATCGTATCTGACTTGTGAATCTTATCTCATGGGAAAAATGACTAAATCTCATTTTAGTGGAAAAGGGGAAAGAATTACAGAGTTGTTAGCATTCGTACACACAGACGTATGTGGACCTATGACGACGAATGCACGAGGAGGGTATTCTTATTTTATTACTTTCACTGATGATCATTCAAGATTTGGATATGTGTATTTAATGAAATATAAATTTGAATCATTTGAAAAGTTCAAAGAATTCAGAAGTGAAGCAAAGAAACAAACTAGCAAGAGTATTAAGATTCTTCGATTGGATCGAGGAGGAGAATACTTAAGCGGTTAGTTTCTCAATTGTCTTAAAGAAAACGGTATAATCTCACAATGAACTCCACCAGAAATGCCACAATTAAATGGTGTATCTGAGAGGAAAAAACTAACATTATTGGCCATGGTTCGTTCCATGATGAGTTTTACCGATCTTCCAGTATCATTCTAGGTTAATGCCCTAGAAATGGTTATATATCTACTTAACAAGGTACCTACCAAATTCATCCCAAAGACACTATATGAGATATGGACAGGAAGGAAACCAAATCCTAAGTTTGTTAAGGCTTAGGGTTGTCCAGCTTATGTCAAAATGTTTGAGAATGATAAGCTACAAACTAGATCCGATAAGTGTAGATCTGTGGGATACCCTAAAAAATCATAGGGTAATATTTTTATTATCCTACTGATCAAAAGGTGTTTGTTGCGAAACATGTTTCCTTCTTGGAAAAAGAGTTTATCCTTGAAGGGGGGGAGTAAGATATATCTTGAAGAAATTCAAGAACCACAAAACACTACGGATCAAAGTTAGGTACCTGACTAAGTTAAAGAACCTACTCTACCACACCCTATTCGTAAATCTCGAAGAGTGTCAAAGATACCTGAGAGGTATGGATTCGTCATAGAGGATGACGATAAGGTACGCATCATGAATGATGATGATCCATTGAATTACGAACAGACTATGAGTAGTAAAAACTCAGAGAAATGGCTAGAAGCCATGAAATTCGATATGGACTCCATGTATGAGAACCAAGTATGGACTTTGGTTTCATCACCTAAAGACATTAAGCCTATTGGGTGCAAATGGGTCTTTAAGAGAAAGACTGGAGCAGACGACAAGTTAGAGACATATAAGGCCCGACTGGCTGCAAAAGGTTTCAAACAAAAATAAGGTGTTGACTATGATGAAACCTTCTCACCAGTAGTCATCCTCAAGTCCATTCGGATTTTTCTTGCGATTGCAGCTTATTATGACTACGAAATCTGGCAGGGACGTGAAAACAATCTTCCTCAATGGGAAACTTGAGGAGGATGTGTATATGACACAGCCAAAGGATTTTGTTTCAACAGTTGGAACAAATCAAGTTTGTAAACTACAACGATCTATTTATGGATTAAAGCAAGCTTCTCATAGGTGGAACATCCATTTTGATGAGACAATAAAAAATTTTGATTTTATTAAAAATGAGGATGAACCATGTGTGTACAACAAGGCTAGTGGGAGCGTTGTTTCATTCCTTGTATTATATGTTAACGATATATTACTGATAGGGAATGACATTCCTATACTACAGTCGATCAAAAGCTGGTTATCTAAACACTTCTCCATGAATGACTTAGGAGAAGCATCATATATTTTGGGGATAAAGATCTATAGAGATAGATCTAAAAGAATGTTTGGCTTTTTCCAAGGAACATACATTGACTTTATGCTAAAGAAGTTTAGCATGGAAGATTCCAAGAGAGGTCTCATGCCGATGAGCCATGGAATACATCTCTCCAAGAAACAGGCCCCAAAGATACCCGAGGAGAGAGACCGTATGAGTAAGATTCCTTATGCTTCAGCAAAAAAATCTATCATGTATGGTATGATATGTACTAGACCAGATGTCGCTCATGCACTTAGTGTAACAAACAGATATCAGTCGAATCCAGGAGAAGAGCACTAGAAGGCAGTAAAAAACATCCTAAAGTACTTAAGAAGAACTAAGGATGTATTTCTTGTCTATGGTGGGTCTGAATTAAAATTAAAGTAGATATCTGTCTCGGGGTATGTGTTTAATCTAAACAGTAGCGCAGTGAGTTAGAAGAGTTCCAAAAATCAAATAGTTATTAATTCAGTGACAAAGGCAGAGTACATAGCTACAAGTGAAGCTGCAAAGGAGACTGTTTGGATGAAGAAGTTCATAACCTAACTTGGTGTGGTTCCTAGCATTAGAGGAGTAGTACATTTATACTATGACAACACCAGAGCTGTTGTGCAGGCTAAGGAACCCAGGTCTCATCAAAAATCCAAACACATGTTGCGACGGTTTCATTTGATTAGAAAAATCATTGAAAGAGGAGATGTCACCCTGGAACGTGTGGACTCTCAAGACAACATTGCAGATACATTTACAAAAGCTTTAACACAACAGCAGCTCGATCGTCACTTAAAGAAGATGGGTATGAGATACCATGGCGATTGACTTTAGTGCAAGTGGGAGATTGAAAGTAGTGTGCATACAAGTCAATCATGTTTGATGATAAAGCATATACTTTGTAAACAATCTTATTCATTTATTAATAAAAGTATTTATTTACTAAAGGCATTTAATTATCTACATTGTAAGACCCCAACTTATTATAAATGAAATTAAATTTCTTCTATTTATTATTTTGAAATCGTAAGGGTTGATTTGATTAATGTGGTTAGTTATGGGTAAAAGAAGTAAATATCTTAAATAAGTAAGTAGGTATAAAATATTCATTGTTGTCAGGGAATATTCGTTTGGTCGTGGAATATTCCTACTGTCGGGGAATATCCGTACGACGACGCAGCCTTGTGTGGGCCCCATAACGAAAAGCGATTGGATGAAGAAAATGATAAGTATAAGTTGTTTATAAATAACGGCGTAGTTGTTACCATTAATACTATTGAAATACCCGGTGGTTAAAACACAGTAATACGCATTGTTGCACATGAGCACACGGTATTGAACCAAGTATTGATTCTTACGTAAGAAGGTACTACTCAATAATTGTTACATTAATTACTGTTCAATATTTTATTTTATTGATTCAATAATTGCTACGTTGATATTTTATATTATTGTTGTTTCAATAATTGTCACTACACAGTATTTTCCATTATCAGATCAATAATTCATATTATTTGAATAATATTATTAGATAGCATTATTGACAATGTCTAGAAAGTTCTGTCTAAGGAGAGGTTTGGTCACCTAATTGCATGTCAGCAAGGAAAAATCCTTATTGGAAAGCCCCCTCTTTCCTGGGAACGGCCTGGTTGTCAGTATTGTGATTCTATAATATTATTTGTGAATAATTAATTATTGATTTATATGATAAGAAAAATATTTATTTTTTGTGGATATAGATGGAGAAAATTTTTAATGTGACAATTGTTGAAAATTGATATTTTATCTTTTCTGATGAAATAATTCAATTAAATATATTATTATATTATAATAATATAATAATGGTGATATTTTCCAATGAATGTGTGATATATGAGTAAATGAGGAGGAGGAGTATTTTTGTTATAAAAAATATTTAAAACATGTTTTTCATGTTTGTGGACCCCATTTTTGACTGAAATTTGATTATAGCCTGTAAAATCGTCCGTATGTGGATTTCGATCAATTTCTATTTGGAATTTGGAAAAATTTAAAACTACAAAGTTGTAGAGAATTGAATTTCCTATAAAAAGGACATAAGATTCGAATTTTTCTGATAAAAGGGCTATTTATTATGAATTATTGAAGTTCCGGAATAAGTGATTTTTGAAGTTTTAAATATTTTTTTTAATAAAAACGTTTTTTTTATTTTGTGGGCTACACTAACATGTGCAAAGTGCTGAAATCAGTTGGTAAAAGTGTGCGTAAGAAAATTTTTAAAAAATAATATTATTTTATTAAATTTTTTGCTTTGGTGTTCTAAGTATTTTCCTATAAATAGGGTGCTTAGGTTAGAATGAAAAATCACACCAGAAACTGAAATCTTTTCTCTCTATATTATCGAGCATATTCTTGTGAGTATTTTGATACTTTGAGTATTGCTATACGGTGCAAGTTCTTTCAGCACTATATCCAGTATCCCAGTCAGAAGTACTGTCATTTCGAGGTAAGGGATGTTATTTTTTTTTCGTAAATGATATTATTTCTTTCAATATCATTATGCCGAAATATTGGTCTAAACTTTTTATTAAATTTGGAACTTTTAGTGTCGGGGTTACTATTCACGTATACGGTACTATTCATGTATACGACACTATTCACGAATACGGCACTATTCATCGAAAAATTTAATTTTTGTTTTTTGTCCAAGATATCTATTATGGATACTAGCTTTGATTGTATCCATATTTTGATCATTCTTGAATTGTACTCCACTATGATTATTTATGAAGTATTTTTGAACTCGGATTGTTTAAAGTACGAATCCTTAATATTTGTTCTTTTGTTTCACTGGATTCGTTTTCTTTAAAATATTGTTCATCATCCTCAGTCTTAAATGATGATATAACTGAATATCTTTGGCCTGTAGTGCAAAGATGAATGATTTTCTGATAAATATCTTTGGCCCGTAGTGCAAAGATGAACAGGTGTTTAGATGAACATGACCAACTGAAGAATATCTTTGGCCTGTAGTGCAAAGATGAATATTTGATTCCAGATATATATTGATTGATGTTACAGGGATAAAATAATGACGATGAACTTTTAAATTCATATATAGAATATAGTAGATTTCATTCTCTACTTAACTTTTCTAATGAATTATTATTTTCGTTGCGAATATTGATTTAAAATTTGTTGTCTATTGTATTCCATTATATTTTTTCCTGTTGAGGACTAACGATAATTTCTTCTATATTATCTTAGTCATTGTATTCTTTACTGGGCTAGTTGAGCTCACCCTTTTTCTTTTTGTTCCATTTTTCTTCTCAGGAGGCGAGAATGTAGCGAGTATTAATCAGGGTATGGAATGATGGTTCTAGAAAGTTGTTTAGTAGTTCTCACTATTTTTGTAAAATAATGTATCAATAATTGTAATGAGAACTTATTTGAGTGTGGATATTGTATAGATGACAATATTTGTATTTAAACTCACAATTTAAGTGTTGTCTTATCTTTCACAACAATTGCATTAATAAAATTGTAGTTGTTTCTGTACCATGTATTTGACGACTCAGAATGGGTGTTGTATACCTATTTTTGGGGCGTCACATACATGGTGTTATTTTAATAATATGTGATAAACCCATAGTTTTAAGCAATACTTTTAGAATCATGATGAGATAATACTAATGGGATCTAAATTCTTAGATAGCTTAAAAACTAAAACGTTCCCAATCGATGGATTACTAAAAAAGGAATTAGTGAATCCGAATAGATTGATACATATGTTGCTTGCTCATTAGATAAGGATGATTGATCTCATGATCATTTGTGTGGAGACACTAAAGTAAGTATGTAGGTGCTTATTGAAGAACAAGTTCACTGAACGTGGCTCGCTAAGGAATACTTAATGGAGTTTTACTTGTCTGTCAATAAGAATTTCTGTAGTGATAGTAGTACAAGTGATCCTTAGACTTGAGATCATCATAGTATCTTGTGTATGATGAGTTAAGTTTTGACATATAAAACCCTTAAGGTATATCAAAAGGTATAATTGGGTGTAATAAGTTGTATATGGAGATAATAAATGGTCAACAAAGAATCTATCACTTTTAATAAAAGGAGAGAATGTCCTATATGATTCAATAAATGACAACCCAGTAGTCCTTAGCCAAGGTAGAATGAAATTAGAAAGGAGTTTCTAATTTGCATTATTTGGTGTTGTACATTTAAGAATCGAAATATCTTAAATTAAATAAAATAAGACTTGATAGTAATTACATGTCTTATTTTTAATTGGGATATTATATGGTGGAAGGATTGAATTGTACGATAACTATTTACTCAAAGGTTCTTTTATGATAATGTTGAAATCTATATTATCTGGAAAGTCATTGATCGCTAAGGAGGTTTATCCTTATTGTGGAATAAATATTATTTATTTAAATAAATTAATAGATTAATTTATTTATTTAAATAAGATTGGAATTGTTCTCATTGATTTATTCACAACCGGTTTAATATGGAGAACCTAAAGGGTCATGTTTTTCGATTTCACATTCAATATATGTGTGCAAGTATACACACTTAACAAGTAATAAAGTGTAAGTAGAGTATTATTCCCACGAGGAATTATTTAATAAAAATTACCATGTACTAACTCATAACCAACTCAATCTTATTTAAACAACTGATTCCAAGTTTGTGAATTAAATATATAATTAAACTACTACTAAATACCACTAGTTTAAAAATTAGATTATAGAGATTTAAGACCACAACTTCACTTATTGCTTCACTTAGACTAATATACTTCTCATTAATTATACTCACTATTCTGTATTGTTAATCAAGAACACATCAATATCTATGACCATCTTTCGATGCACCATAAACAAATCAACTTAAATCCACAAATGATAGAATTAAGAAAAACACCCTAATTAATTAATTCACTATATCTCCATGTGAATTACAATTAAAGAGGATTTAAACCCCAAGTTCTTTATCAAATTACATGCGGTATATAGGTATATCTCTATCTAGACACAAATCATGAATTCCAACGCCATGCAGAAAATACAATCACATGCTATCATGATAAGATCTAAACCTATAATCTATCTCTCAAGTTCATATATATATTATCACAATAATTGCTAGCTAGAAAATTAAACAATTAAGTCCAAATCACAATAGAAAATCCCTAAAATAAATCACAATAATTAATAGAGAAACATTAAAATAAACTACGCAATAAGATACATTGAAATCTTAAACAAGAGATTTACTTCATTGTTATTGAATTAAAACCAAGAATCTATAATTGAATAAACATTCAAGATACAAACGCAAAAGATAAGGAAGAAAATAGAATTTGTAGACGAAATCCTTGAGTCTCCCCTTCAACTCCTGCAATGAATCCTTCGCGCTCCCTCAATTGCTTCAATATCCAAATCTAAATAAAAACTAGGGTTTTGACCTAATCTAATCTACTCTAATCTACTAGAATGAACTCCTCTAATCCTTGTGAATACTCCTCATTTTATATCCCTCTTCATGTGTCTTTTAGTCCTCCTTAAAGTCCTTTAAACCATCAGCCCCAAACAAATCCTTTTTAGACTCAACTTCTGAAGATCTTTCTTTCTTCCCGATAATTCCACCCCAGCTGATTTTTTGTACTAGTGAACTCCGCCCCGGCGCATAAACAGTACAAGAAATTACGTAAATGCCATTAAGCTCCATTTTTCATGTTTTGAGCCTCCAAAGCCGTTTCTTACAATACAAACACAAACACAAAAACAAGTAAAATGACACTAAAAATACTTAAAGTTAACAAAGAATTAAACCTAAAAGATGTCCACATTGTAGGTATAAAACCCATTCATCAGGTCACACCATAAAAGGAAGAATATTAATTTAAGAAGTAAATGACATAATCGTAATAATAAGTTAAGTGTATTTAATTTAATCAATGGTGATAGAATAAATTAAATAGCTTAATATTTATTATTTTATATTTTGGAAATATTAAATATAAATTAATAAGAAGAGTCTTATTATTATTATTAGTATTAGTATTATTTAATTTTTAAAGGAGTTTGAGAATTAATTAATAAAATATACTCTCATATATTCCTAATTAGATTAAGAGGCTAATTAATTAAAAGAGTTTAATTAATTATTCCTAATGAGATTAGGAATAATTAATTAAAAGAGTTTAATTAATTAAAATAAAATCATAATCCTAAATTATTTAGGAGGGTTGTCTACATCTATAAATAAGAGGAGTATTATTTTGATTTTTAAAAAATGACAATTTCAAGAGTTGGGAGAGTACACATATTTTATAGAGATAGAATTAGGGTTTTGCCAAACACCCATCTTCTTGAATATTTTTTCTTCCTTAGTGGATCACCTCAAGAGGCCAAACACTTAGGTAGCTAACGTTGATCAAAGGAAGAAATTAAACTCGATGGATTCAATTTGAATGTGAAAAGGAATTGGAGGTGAAATCGTACCTGAGGAAGCTAGTTTATACAATGGTATGAATCTGATCCCATTTTCCTTTCTATTGATTGATAATTATGCACAAACTATGATCATTGTGATGGTTTGTATGAAAAATTTTAAATTCTGTTTTATCACACTTCCGCTATATTTATGTGATTTGATTACGTAATCGCGTTATATACAAACCTAACATGTTAATCGTTAGACTTGTTGTTTTGGGTATATATTGTATATTGGTGTATAGATATCTCTGTTTTACCGTTCATTTTGTACATATATAGTTAAAAATCAAGACATTAACTAAATCTACTAAGATCTAGCCAAATCTAGCACTTATTAGGTTCATGAGCTTCAAAGCTCGAACCCCCAAGCTAGATCGACTTATATCTAGGATATATCTAGTCGTTTAAATGCTTTTGATACATTCTGATTACTCCGTAGAGCCTTAGATATGTATCTAAAGGTGAAGGGGTCCTAACAACTCGTAATAGGGATTCCAATTGATGAACCACCTAATATCGAGTTTAAGATACATTTAGTATATAGTTTAAGCATGCTAATGTGAGCCTAGGAATCTTAGGGTTGAGATCCAACTATCAGATCCTGACTAGATTCCTATGATGGACCTTTTGTTTACAATGTAATGTTAAATTGCTCAAAAGTATTGTACATGTAATATTGGGTCTTAAAGCGAGTTCGAGGGGTTCGTCCCAAGAAATCAGATTTAAGATCCCGTGATAGTGAAAACTTGTGATTACAGGTGTTCGGGTCTATTGAGATGGCCTTCATGCCCGATGATGACCCGACCCTTTTGATTCAAAGGACCTTGTTTCCTATTTGGGCGAAGGATTTAAAAACCTTATTTTCCAAAATATCATTTCAATATGTATTTTGTTAAAAATGAACTTTTCGCTAAATCAAATCTTTCGTATATAGGTTCAAAGAGGTACAACACTACTTTTAAAAGAATGTAGCTCACAAATTAAAATAGGGCTTATAGCGATTATTAAATTAAAGCACTTGACATATGTCAACACACACACACACGTCGTGCTTAGGAAAATGAACAAGATGCGATAACCGTGATTTCACAGAAGTCAAGGGATGCCTAACACCTTCCCCTTGCTTAATCAAGCCCCCGAATTCTTCGAATCTCGAGTTCCAAACCAAATTAAACAGAGTCACATATTGAACAATATTTCTAAAAAACTTCAAAATCTGGATAAGTTGGTACATCCAATTAACCATCATACCTACTAGCAGCTCTGTCTAAATTCGATTCAATCATTAAAATTAATCTTCTCAAATTTGTCAACACTTATGTCAATCTTTTCCTAAAATCTAACCCTTTAAATAAATTAATCAACCAGTTAAATACAAAAGGTAGAAACGACATTTAGGAACCAAAATTCCCGGCGTCGACAATGAAATTGCAAGAAAACTTTTAAGCATGCATCCATGGTCATTATTCATGAGTAAAATCAAATTCAAAAGACTTATCTTCCTTTATCAAAGATACTTCGTCTTCGCTCTAGACACCGTTCTTCGCAAAATTAACGTCATATGGCATGTGCACTATAAGTAACGCAAACCTTAGTAGGAATTTCTCTTCTATGACTTTAGACGATCTCATTTCCATCTTGCAAATTTTTCTTTTTTCTTTTCTCCCTCGCTTGACTTGTCTCGTTTTCTTAGGCTATCTAGGGTTACCCTTACTGAGTTTTGGACCAATGACTCCCAAACCAAATGACTTTAGGGCACTAGGTGTAAAGACATCCCTTTGGGTTTACTTGCTCGAGTAACAAAGGCCACACTTTGAGACAAGTTAGGTGGTCCACTCTATTTTCTTCTTACATGACCTTGTGCGGGCTTCGTTTTCTTAGTCTCTATGTTACCCATGTAACGAGTGTTGAGTCGGTAACTCCCAAACCAGACGGATTTAGGGCAGCAGGTATAAAGACACCCCTCGGGCTTAATTACTCAAGTAACCCAGGTCACGATTAGGATCTGCTCAAGTATCTCCTTTTTTTACCTCGCAATGCTCATTTTTTAGGCACTAAGTTACCCATGTAGCGAGCATTAGGTCGACGACTCTCAAACCAGAAGGCTTTAGGTCACCAGGTGTAAAGACACCCCTCGAGCTTAATTACTCGAGTAACCCAGGCTATAATTCAATACATTAGGTTGGCCAATACCTACCTTCTATCCTCTTATTAATTTTTATCGTCGTCGCAATAGCTTCATACGTACCCCACAACTAAGAGTCAGGGCAACTGCAAAGTTCAGTCATGAATATGATGTCGATTCTGCTCCCAATAACGCTTTAAACTAGAATTTTGCCTAATCAACAAGTTGAATAATCCTAATTCTCTAATTGGTCCCGTGATTTTTGCTCCATAGACACTTATCAGAATTAATCCAATTCATTAAAAGTTAAAAAAATCCTCTCTTTTAAAACCTTTTTCTAAGATTCTAATGTAATATTTATCTATACTTAACATGTATATCATTGCTAGTGTATGGAGATGAAAAATAAATAATGAGTTGAAAGAGTTGTACCTCACATGTGGATTGTTATATTCTAAGAAAATTATGATTGGAGAAACCTAAATAATCGTACCGGATCGCTAGTGAAATGATATGAGGGAAGCTATGATGATAATGATGGACCATGTTGATGGTGTCAACTGGTGCATTTTCCTCTTTAGGATGGTCAATGAATGCCCCAATGTTGTTTATCATTGTCTTTGAAATTACCCCAGTTTTGTTTGTTGTAAGGGTCCCAATATCGGGTTGTCTCCCACTCTTGCTTGACGTCTTGGGTAGTCTCTTTGTTGTATGTTTTCTAGATGGGCTGATAAGATACTAAGATAGCAAGAGTTTTTTACCTCCTGGCCCACATGGTGAACATGTAGTGGATATGGGCTTTGATGTTCGGGTGCCCCAATAATCGTTTTTGACTTGTTGGTGCAATTGGCTTTGATGATTTTCTTCTAATTTGACAAAGACTTGTGATCGAGGTTGTTAACTTGCATTGTTGAGTCAATATTTGTTGTGATTGCCTTGGGTTATATCTATACTCGCTGATGATCATGTTTAATTTATCGCTATGTTATTGCTTCAACTTTGATGAGTGATGTCGGCATGCCATCGAACTTTATTAAATTGGACCTACGAGCTCGGGTTGGTTTATGATGTGATGGTTTAATTGGGTTTGGTTCGATCAGTAAGGCTTGATTTATGGCTTTTATCTTGGGGAACAAGTCGTCGGGCATGAGATAGACTTTGACACGATAGTCGCCTACGCACTTATGTAGGTCAAAGAAGATCAAGTATTCTCTCACTTCATGGGTTGATGAGCTACTATAGGGTCGCATCTTATGATGATTACTATTTAATCCATGTGACTAGCTATCTTAATGTATAGTTGTCTCTTCCTTTCCGAGACTTGTATCGGATTTGATGGCACTACATTGAGGTGACGTTGGGTCTTCTCAACATGGGGTCGTCGACTTTGAGGGTTTTCTTAGGTGTAGACTTTGGTGTCTTAGGATTGGTGTTTTGACTGTAAGGTATAGTGTTTAGCTATTTCTTTTGAGGGTTAGACCGCACCATAAATGGTTGCCTATGTACTCCTTTGAAAGAAGATCAGGTCTTACGTAGTTCACGCCAAGGATATCATAAGATTTTTTATTTTTTATTTTGATTTTTTGATTTTTTACAAAAATAAGTTAATACATCAACTAGCAGATGAACATTAAGATAGGTAGCATGCCTCAAATTCCTTGTCTCTTGAGGTTCCCCATCCTTGACTAGGAACACTTGCTGATTTGAATTGGATCTAAATTTTCTCATTCCTTGGCATGACATCCTCCACTACCTTTGCGAAGTTTGTTTCTTAATTTCCATTAAGGTCACGATCTTCCACATTCACTTGGTCGATGGTTAGGGTTTGACTATTATTGACATAAGGCGTCTCGTTTTTCCTTCCCTTCCAGCTCAGGTTTTAGAATTTTCCTCTTTATAAATTGCCACATTTTCGCAGCTTTGTTGATTGATGGAGTCAAGCTTCCCCATAATTGGTGCTACTAAAATTGTATTCTCATGGTTAGCACTATCGATCAGTTCGCCTTATTTCATTCTTAGATTCAAGCTTTTTTTATCATCTCGTCTCCTTCCAGCTTTTCAAGAGTAGACCCACTGTGAGTTGGATCTTTGACTTGAGTTGTAGGCACTATTACAATCTCCCCTACTTTGATCAAATCTTTCACTAAGTGTTTAAGTGACCAGCATTGGTCTGTGGAATGTCCCAGTCCTCTCGAATGATAAGAACAATGTTGTGAGGGGTTGTAATTCCATGCCCCTATGCCCATTGAACTCTTTATTATGTTTGCTTCTCCCTAATTTTCAAGGTCACAAAGGTCGTACTCTTTCGGGATCTCATCATTATTGCTCCCATGTAAAATTACTGGAGTGTTCCCTCCCACTTGTTGGAAGCTTCTTTTCTTGTCGCATGGATGGGTATTAGCAATGATCTTTTCATTCAACGTTCGCGTGCCCTTTAGTTTTGCAGCTCAAATTTTCTTATACACCCTACCTCCTTTTGTGATAATTTTATCAAACGACGTATCTTTCATATACAAGATACCTCCGTAATAAGAATATTTATGTTTTTCAATAAAGATTTTGACTATTTCTTTTTCCTCTAGGGGTGGAATTGCCCGATCTACTAATGACCTCCAACTTCGGGCATAATCCTTAAAAGATTCATATGTCTCCTTAGCTACCCTCATCAGCCCACAATGATGTGGCGTCATTTGTATCTGGTAACTATATTGGGTTAAAAAGGCTGTGAAAGCTCTTCCCATGTGTTAATCTTTGATTTATCCACTGTAGCAAACCAGGTTGTTGCATTGTAAGTGAGACTTCTCCAAAATATTTGCACGCGATAGACTTCATCCTCAACTTACACTCCTAGTTGTCCCAGGAATATCTTCAGATAAACATAAGGATCTCTGATACCAGTATACTTCACAAAGTTGGGAATTTTAGACCTCTGTAGATATTAGTTTCCTGGAAATCAATCCATATCTGAATCTTCATTTCCAATGACTACCAAGTTTTCATTAGTTTGAGCTAAGGTCATGTCGAGACGTCTGATCTTATCATTAAATGACTTATTTTTGGGATTTTTGTTCAAAGCTAATTGGTGACTTAATGAAGTTATTTTACTTGAACTTGCAGTTAGTTCGCCTTGATTTATGATTCCTCAAATTAAGTTATACTGTTGCTTTACCAAATCTAACAATCTGATCATTTTCCCTTTCAACTCGTTGAACTCATCTCGAGATACCCCAACCTTGTTGGTGGGTGGAGAGTTGGATATGGTTATGGGGCATAGGCCTTCATGTGGAGTTCTTTCTTCTACCTCGCTTAAGGGTTTTCCGATCCACCGTATGTACTTACGATTTAGATACATTATGATGCTTCCTAGCCCAATCATGTTCACTCCCTCCGTATTGTGTTGTGGCAGAAGGTAAGTGTTGACATTGGGTTGGCCAGGTTGTTAAATCACAATATCGCCACTTTCGATCAGATTTTAGATTTTATGCTTTAAAGACCAACAATCTTCTATATCATGTCCCAGAGACCCTGAGTAGTAAGCACATCTCTTGCTTGGATCGTACCTTTTGTTTTTTGGTTCTAGATGTGGAGCTAAATCAGTAATTTTCTTATGGTCCATTAATAACGCTAATACGTTCTCAAGGAAATCACTTAGTGGAGTGAACACCCGCTTTTTTGTTCTTTTAAATCTCCTTTGTCTATCTTGGCTTTGGTTGAAGGCGACCTGTTGTTGATGTGGCAGATCATCTTCCTTTATCCAGATAGAGGGACTATTATTGGGTCTCCTAGATTGCCCCTGCAAAATGAGAGATACATCTTCTGTTAGGTTTGAATATAGCGCGATCATGCAATCAAATTACATAAAAATTGTGAAAGCACGATAAAATAGGAATTTAAAATTTTTCATACAAACCATTACCATGATCATACTTCATGCATAATTATCAATCAATAGAAATGAGATGAAGATCAGATTCATACCCTTGTATAACCGTGTTTCCACATGTACGAGTTGACCTCTAATTCTTTCGTGTTCCCCTTGAAAAACACCAAGTTGATTCCTTCCTTTGATCAATGTTAGTCACCCAAGTGTTTGGCCTCTAGATGATCCACCAAGGAATAATAGTTATTCAAGAAGATGGGTGTTTGGCAAAACTCTAATTCTATCTCTATAGAATATTGTGTACTCTCCCAACTCTTGAAATTGTCATTAACCCCAAATCAAAATAAGACTCATCTAATTTATAGATGTGGCCAACCCTCCTAAATAATTTAGGAATTGGGTTTTATTTTAATTAATTAAACTCTTTTAATTAATTAGGCTCCTAATCTTATTAGGAATAATTAATTAAACCCTTTTAATTAATTAGCCTCCTAATCTTATTAGGAATATATATAAGAGTACCTTTTATTAATTAATTCTCAAACTCCTTTAGAAATTAAATAATAATAATAATAATAATAATAATAATAATAATAATAATAATAATAATGATGATGATGATAATAATAATAATAATAATAATAATAATAATAATAATACTCCTCTTATTGATTAATATTTAATATTTTCAAAATATTAAATAATAAATATTAAGTTATTTAATTTATTCTATCACCGTAGATTAAATTAAATATACTTAACTTATTATAACGATTATGCCACTTACTTCTTAAATAAATATTTTTCATTTTATGGTGTGACCCTTTAGGTTCTCCATATTAAACTAGTTGTGAATAAATCAATTAGAATAATTCTAATCTTATTTAAATAAATAAATTAATCTATTAATTTATTTAATTAAATAACATTTATTCTAGAATAAGGATAAGTCTCCTTAACGATCAACGACTTTCTAGATAACATAGATTTTTAACATTAATCATAAAAGAACTCTTGAGTAAATAGTTACCGTACAATTCAATCATTCCAACATACAATGTCCCAATTAAATATAAGAGATGGAATTACTATCAAGTCTTATTTTATTTAATTATATGTATTTCAATTCTTAAATGTACAACTCCAAATAATACAAATTAGAAACTCTTTTCTAATTTCATTCTGCCTTGGTCAAGGACTACTGGGTTGTCATTTATCGAATCATATAGGACATTCTCTTCTTTTACTAGAAGCAGTAGATTCTTAGTTGATCATTCATTATCTCCATGTACAACTTATTACACCCAAGCATACCCTTAGATATATCCTAAGGGTCTTAAGGGACATGTCAAAGTATAACTCATCATACACAAGATACTATGATGATCTCAAGTCTAAGGATCACTTGTACTACTATCACTATAGGAATTCCTAGTGACAGGCAAGTAAAACTCCATTAAGTATTCCTTACTGAGCCACGTTCAGTGAACTTATTATCCAATAAGCACCTATGTTGTGACGCCCCCAAAATAGGTCCATATAACCCATTCTGACTAGCCAAATACATGGTACAGAATTCAAATATAAACTTTATTTATACAATTATTAACTGTCGTGTAAAATACGACAAAATATAAGTTGTGAGCTTTAATACAAATATTGTGTTGCAGACAATATCCAAACTCAAATAATGTCCCCATTACAATTATTATCACACTATTTTATAGAATAGTGAGGACTACTATAGTAACCATCTTGGACCATCACTCCATTCTCGGACTAGTCCCAGCTATATTCTCATTTCCTGAAGAGAACAATAAAAGAAAAGGGTGAACTCAACTAGCCCAGTAAAAAATATTATGGCTAAGGTAAGGTAGAATAAATTATTCTTAGTCCTCAATAGGGAAAAATTTAATAGAATATAATAGACAATAAGTTTTAGATCAACAATAGCAGCGGAATAAGTAATCCATTAAAAGAGTCAAGTAGAGCGTAAATTCTATTATCTTCTATGATTTAAAAGTCCATCATTAATATTTTATCCCTGTAACAACAATCAATAAATATTTCAAATCAACAAATTATTTATGCATTACGGGCCAAGGATATTTGTTTGTATCACTAGTGGTCATGATCATGCCAAACAACTGTCTATCTATGCACTACGGGCCAAAGAGAACTTTCACCACAACATTTGTCTGTAGCATTACAGTTCATGATTGAAAGTAGTATACACACAAGCCAATCATGTTTGATGATAAAGCATATACTTTGTAACAATCTCATTCATTTATTAATAAAAAGTATTAATTAATTAAAGGCTTTTAATTATCTACATGATGCTGTTTTAAAATATGTGATAAACCCATACTTTTAAGCAATGCTTTTAAAATAATGATGATGATCATTCTAATGAGATCTAAATTCTTAGAAAACTTAAAACTAAAATAGTTCCCAATCGTTGGAATACTAAATTGGGGATTAGTGAATCCGGATAGATTGGTACATACGTTGCTTGCTCATTGGATGAGGATGATTGATCTCATGATCATTTGTGTGGAGACACTAAAGCAAGTATGTAGGTGCTTATTAGAGAATAAGTTCACTGAACATGGCTCGCTAAGGAATACCTAATGGAGTTTTACTTGCCTGTCAATAGGAATTCCTGTAATGATAGTAGTACAAGTGATCCTTGGATTTGAGATCATCATAATATCTTGTGTATGATGAGTTATACTTTGACTTATTCCTTAAGACCCTTAGAGTATATCAAAGGGTATGCTTGGGTATAATAAGTTGTACATGGAGATAATGCATGATCAATAAAAAATCTACCACTTCTAGTAAAAGAAGAGAAATGTCCTATGTGATTCGATAAATGACAACCTAGTAGTCATTGGCCAAGGCAGAATGAAATTAGAAAGGAGTTTTTAATTTGTATTATTTGGAGTTGTGCATTTAAGAGTCGAAATACATATAATTAAATAAAATAAGACTTGACAGTAATTTCATGTCTTATATTTAATTGGGACATTGTATGGTAGAAGGATTGAATTGTACGGTAACTATTTACTCAAAGATTCTTTTATGATTAATGTTGAAATCTATATTATCTGGAAAGTCGTTAATCGTTAGGGCGGCTTATTCCTATTGTAGAATAAATATTATTTATTTAAATAAATTAATAGTTTAATTTATTTATTTAAATAAGATTAGAATTGCTCTAATTGATTTATTCACAACCGGTTTAATATGGAGAACCTAAAGGGTCACACCATAAAAGGAAGAATAATTATTTTAGAAGTTAATGGCATAATCGTAATAATAAGTTAAGTATATTTAATTTAATCTATGTTGATAGAATAAATTAAATAGCTTAATATTTATTATTTAATATTTTAGAAATATTAAATATAAATTAATAAGAGGAGTCTTATTATTATTATTACTATTATTATTTTTTAATTTCTAAAGGAGTTTAGAAATTAATTAATAAAAGTACTCTCAAAATCCTCAATAGGAAAAAATTTAATAGAATATAATAGACAATAAGTTTTAGATCAACAATAGCAGCGGAATAAGTAATCCATTAAAAGAGTCAAGTAGAGCGTAAATTCTATTATCTTCTATGATTTAAAAGTCCATCATTAATATTTTATCCCTGTAACAACAATCAATAAATGTTTCAAATCAACAAATTATTTATGCATTACGGGCCAAGGATATTTGTTTGTATCACTAGTGGTCATGATCATGCCAAACAACTGTCTATCTATGCACTACGGGCCAAAGAGAACTTTCACCACAATATTTGTCTGTAGCATTACAGTTCATGATTGAAAGTAGTATACACATAAGCCAATCATGTTTGATGATAAAGCATATACTTTGTAACAATCTCATTCATTTATTAATAAAAAGTATTAATTAATTAAAGGCTTTTAATTATCTACATGATGCTGTTTTAAAATATGTGATAAACCCATACTTTTAAGCAATGCTTTTAGAATAATGATGATGATCATTCTAATGAGATCTAAATTCTTAGAAAACTTAAAACTAAAATAGTTCCCAATCGTTGGAATACTAAATTGGGGATTAGTGAATCCGGATAGATTGGTACATACGTTGCTTGCTCATTGGATGAGGATGATTGATCTCATGATCATTTGTGTGGAGACACTAAAGCAAGTATGTAGGTGCTTATTAGAGAATAAGTTCACTGAACATGGCTCGCTAAGGAATACCTAATGGAGTTTTACTTGCCTGTCAATAGGAATTCCTGTAATGATAGTAGTACAAGTGATCCTTGGATTTGAGATCATCATAATATCTTGTGTATGATGAGTTATACTTTGACTTATTCCTTAAGACCTTTAGAGTATATCAAAGGGTATGCTTGGGTATAATAAGTTGTACATGGAGATAATGCATGATCAATAAAGAATCTACCACTTCTAGTAAAAGAAGAGAAATGTCCTATGTGATTCGATAAATGACAACCTAGTAGTCATTGGCCAAGGCAGAATGAAATTAGAAAGGAGTTTTTAATTTGTATTATTTGGAGTTGTGCATTTAAGAGTCGAAATACATATAATTAAATAAAATAAGACTTGACAGTAATTTCATGTCTTATATTTAATTGGGACATTGTATGGTAGAAGGATTGAATTGTACGGTAACTATTTACTCAAAGATTCTTTTATGATTAATGTTGAAATCTATATTATCTGGAAAGTCGTTAATCGTTAGGGCGGCTTATTCCTATTGTAGAATAAATATTATTTATTTAAATAAATTAATAGTTTAATTTATTTATTTAAATAAGATTAGAATTGCTCTAATTGATTTATTCACAACCGGTTTAATATGGAGAACCTAAAGGGTCACACCATAAAAGGAAGAATAATTATTTTAGAAGTTAATGGCATAATCGTAATAATAAGTTAAGTATATTTAATTTAATCTATGTTGATAGAATAAATTAAATAGCTTAATATTTATTATTTAATATTTTAGAAATATTAAATATAAATTAATAAGAGGAGTCTTATTATTATTATTACTATTATTATTTTTTAATTTCTAAAGGAGTTTAGAAATTAATTAATAAAAGTACTCTCAAAATCCTAATAAGATTAGGAGGCTAATTAATTAAAATAATTTAATTAATTATTCCTAATAAGATTAGGAGCCTAATTAATTAAGGAATTTAAAAAATAAACCCCAATTTCTTAATTGTTAAGGGGAGTTGCCTACATATATAAATAAGCGGAGTCTTATTATGATTGTAGAGTTGTTGTTGACTTTTTCACAACAAACGTGATTCCAATTGTTAGAGAATACGCTCCTTTTCTATGAGAGATAGAAAAATTAGGATTTTACCAAACACCCATCTTCTTGAATCTTTATTCTTTCTTGGTGAATCACCTCTAGAGGCCAAACACTTGGGTGGCTAACGTTGATCAAAGGAAGAAACCAAACTCGGTGGATTCAAGTTGAACGCGAAAAGATTGGAGGTGAACTTGTACCTGAGGGAGCTCGAATCTTCAAGGGTATGATTCTTGTTTTTCATATTTGCATTTAATTAATAATTATGCATAAATAATAATCCGGGTATATGGTTTGTAAAATTTTTAAACTCTGATTTTCTTTGCTTCCGCTTAATTTATGCATTTTGATTGTGTTGATGAATATTACAAACCTAACAGTGGTATCAGAGCCAAACTTTTATGTGAATTATTAATTGTTCAGATTTATAATGTATATTGATATGTGTTTAGAACAATTTAATTGGGCATAATTGGACATAATTTGTTTGTATAAAATTTAAAAGAAAAAAAAAGAACGAACGTTGTTTTTTTTTAAAATCGGTAATGCCGTTTTTTTGCTTCCGTCATTCCCATAATTTGCTAAAACATGGAACAGGGATACCAAATGGATCACGGATTTAATCATATATAATCTGATTATATATATATATACGGTTTAATATACAGCAACTGAAGCATGAGAAGTATGATTACTTTATTATAAATATATATTATATTCCTATATATATCTAGGATCTTATTAATCCTGCATGGTACATGAGTAGGATTCAAGGGTTATCAACTTTTTATTATTCTGGTGGCGCGTAAATCTCGAGGTTATATATATATACATATATATATATATATATATATAATATTTTTAATTATTTTATAATTAAAATAAAAAGACTATTTTAATCTTAAAATAAAAAGTTTATTTTAATTTTAAAATTAAATTTCATGCTAACTAATTAGAGTTGGAATTGGATTCCATGATAACTAATTATAGTTGAAATTGGATTCCATGTTTTCTGAAATAAAGGAGTTTATTTGTGAATAGGAAAATGAATTCATGTTTCCTTAAATAAAGGAGTTTATTTAGATATGGAATAAGATTTCATATTATTCAAAATAAAAGAGTTTATTTGTGACTAGGAAAGTGAATTCATGTTTCCTTTATTAAAGGAGTTTTTTTTTTACTTGGAATTAGATTCCATAATTAATTAAAATAAAAGAAGTTTATTTTGATTAAAATAAAATAGTTTATTTTATTCAAAATTGGATAAATTAAAATAAAAGAGATTTATTTTGATTTAAATTTGGATTAAAATAAAGGAGTTTATTTTGATTCAAAATTAGATTTTATACTAACTAAATTTGCCCATTAAATGATATCAATATATATATTGAATGTTTATTATTCATGAGATGAATTTATTTATTGATGCATATGTAGATGTATATGATAATAAATGGGATTGATTATGGACTATTGACTAATGAGATTAGATTTTATTTTAGTTGGATGCATGAATGTATGGGTTTTATTAAATGGGGTCTGTGTGACACCCCCAAATCTTGGTACTTTATTTTCTCAAGACTTGGTGTTCACTTAATCAAAATATTCATTTCTAACTACCCAATCATAATAAAATTGAATAATAAAAACCTACTCATACATGATTAAACTTAAATAAAAATATCCCAAGTTATCTAACCTTTAATTACAAACATTCAAATGCGGAATTTAAAATCTATTACATCACATCATAATTAAAAGTCTGTTATCATAATGATAAAGATAAAATTACAAGTCTTCATCACTTGTACATTTTTTCCTTTCCTTTAGTAGACGAAGGTTCACCTACCTTCTCTTCTTTAACTGCAATGAGTTTATAAATATGCAAGAGTGAGCAAAATAATTGCTCACTGGATATAATATGGAATCAACACGAGTATAACAATAAGAACTGTCGAAATAGGCTCATCAAAAGTGAATAGTACTCTATCAATAATAATCAGAAACTGAAATCCCAAAATATAGAAAATATACATGACTGAGGGTCGTAAGACCATGAACTACGTCCACAGTTGCAAGTAATCTTTCAACTCCAACTTTAACAGTCATAAAACTATAAGGACCTCGTACTTAGGAGGATCGGCCCTTCGTACAATGTATTGTGCACAACCATTTCAACGCTAAGCGTAAACCTCTATTAAAAGAGTTGTTCATCTCAGTATTTAGAATACAAGTCCGCACCAAAGTAAGTTTGGTTTGGATAAGTTTTCAAGGAAATTTGGAATTCAACGAACATCAACTAAGGAGTAGTTGAATAAAACCAATAACACTATACTATAGAATAATCGTGATTGAATCAATCATAGTAGACTAAAGTCATGCTTTATGAATAATCTAATAGCATACAATTTGAATAACTATAGCATACCTTGCTTGAACAATACTAAGCTAAGGTTAATTAGAATTGAATACTAAGCATGCATAGTAATTTGAACGATAGAAATGTTCGACATTAGTATATATAGTTGTGCATGCTAAACCACAAGTTAAATATAAGAATAACTTGCTCCAGAATAACTTACATCATTATATTGTAATCGAATTGAAAACAGTACTTGAATTAACAAGATAATAGATTAGAAAACTTGCTCAATTGTAAAAATAGAGTTAAAGAACTTGCATTGCACGTAGATTAAACCGAATCAATATGAATCACAATATCCTATAAACATATGTCATCAAGACATAGTTAGCCATTATCACTTTACAAACATAACTAAGTATGTTCATCATTTAAAATTGGATTTTTAATCACATAACCAAGTTATAACACAAGTTAGTCTTTAATAACATAATTATTCATAGTATAGAAATACTAAAATCAACATTTTACAGTCCTACTATCATTGCATAATGTTTCTTAAAATTTAGTGTATAAAAGGTACACTGTCAGACCATTCTGCTAACTCGCGCTGCGGCGCCATAGTTTACACTGTAGGTCACGCTGCGGCGTGGTGATGGCGCTGTGGCGCCACTAACGTACTGTTGGGCCGCGTCGCGGCGTGAAACTCCAATATCGACTGACAGCTTCGGCAACAGTACAGGAAAAAGCCAATTTTGCCTAAAAGCTCGAATCTAATAGACTGATTATCATGTAATACACATATAGACTTCATATAAATATATTGTGAAGACTTCTAACATGTTTCTACTCATAAAATAACATAAACATCAAAGTTACAACACCCAATTTCGATGTTTTTGGCAAAAACTCCATTGTTGACATTTTTTTATGAAAATCAACACTGTGATTTTGTTTTTCAATCAAAACAGAAATTTTAAAACATAATAGTTATAATTATACATACTCTATCATTTTTCGTAATCAATTTATCAGTTTAACAACTAACTAAACCTTAATTTCTACTTTAAACTAAGTCATATTCATATATATTTTCATGTAAACACTGTAATATGATTTTCTTCACAAATTGCATACATATATGAATTCGTTTATCTATAATCATACATAAACTCATGAAGCCATCTTATAACCCACAATTTATAATATAAAACATATACCACATACAATATATCCTTCATGAAAATTTTTACAGAGAACTTTTTGGAAGAAGAAGAAAACTAACTTTTAAAGAAAAGATTAAGCTCCTACCTTTGATTAAGAAGATGATGGCTACTCTCAAGCTTCTTCTCTCCAATTCCTTTCTCAAAAACCTGTTACAATCACTCAATTTCTCTCTAGAGATTTCTAAAATTTTTCTCTGTGTTCTTCTTCTTCTTTTCTCTTCTCCCAACTCTAGTTTACGTAATAAAAATATAACGTATATGGATATAATGTATATATTAAATATATAATATAACTCTAACTTAACTGACATCAGTTATTTTTTATTTTGAAAATCAAAAGCCATAAGGCTTGTTTGGCTAACCACTAAAAATATAATCTATTAACCCTTATGCCTTGTTTGGTAAAACACAATTAGATTAAAGACTTAATAAACATTAGGCCTTGTTTGACAAAACTGAATTAAACTCCCTTAATTTATTTTAATAACTCCTTTATAACAAGGTTATTTGTCGCACTTCTATTAAATTAAATAATCACTTTAATTAATTCAAATACTAATCTATTAAATTACTTTCACACATAAATCATTATCACATAATTATAATTTCCTTTATAATTTTATTCAACCAACTAACACTTTATTTTAATCACAATTCCAATTAAAATATTATAATTCATTTAATCACTATAAGCTCTCTAATTAAATTATTAAATTAGTATATAATCTCATCACAATTTATTTCCTTAACTCCTTAATTATTTATTCAACAAATAATTAACTAAACCATATCAACTCAATAAATATTTAATATTGCAAATAAATATTTAATATTTAATATTTAATATTTAATTATTTATTCAACAAATAAATAACTAAACAACATCAAGTCAAATTGAATAATTATTTATTCAACAAATAAATATATCCATTAAATACTTATATAACTCAAATAAATATTTCAAATTAAATTAAAAGAATCTGGAATGTTACATCATTCCCCTCGTAAAAGGATTCTGTCCTCAGAATCACAATTCAAACAAATCATTCGTTACATTCTTCCCTACTTATAAAGATTCTGTCTCAAGAATCGAAGACACAGATTAAACAAATAACTCAGGGTAATTTTTCATCATTTTATCTTCGAGTTCCCACGTAGCTTCTTCAGCGTTGTGGTTTCTCCATATCACTTTCACAGAAGGTATAACTTTATTCTTGAGCACCTGTTCTTTCCTGTCAACTATCTGGATAGGAATCTCTTCATAAGATAAGTCTTTATCAAAATGCAACGGTTCATACTCGATCACGTGCTTGTAATCAGGCTTATATGGTCGTAACACTGTCGTAGCACCTCGAAGGGTCCAATAAACCTCGGACTTAGCATTCCCTTCTTACCGAAACGAATTTTTCCCTTCTAAGGAGAAACTTTTAGGAATACATAACTTCCTACGTCAAATGCACGATCTTGCCTATGTTGATCAGCATACTTCTTCTGTCGGTCTTGAGCTGCTACCAATCTTGTCCTGATGAGTTTGACAACGTCAGCAGTTTATTGCACTAGTTCCGGTCCTAGCAGTTGACGTTCACCGACTTCATCCCAGCATAGTGGAGTTCTGCACTTTCTGCCGTACAATGCTTCGTAAGGAGGCATGCCGATGCTCGCGTGGTAACTATTGTTGTAAGCGAATTCCACCAATGGTAAATGTTCTTCCCAGCTACCTTTGAAATCCATGATGCTCTAAGCATATCTTCCAATGTCTGAATCGTTCGTTCGCTTTGGTCATCTATTTGTGGATGATAAGCCGTACTCATTCGCAAATGTGTCCCCATGCATTCTTGTAGTCTCTTCCAGAAATTTGACGTGAATCGCGGATCTCTATCGGACACAATTGATACTGGCACTCCATGCCTCGAAACAATCTCTTTAATGTACAATCTTGCCAACTGATCAAGATTGAATCTAATCTTTATTGGTAGAAAGTGTGCTGACTTCGTCAGTCTGTCCACTATCACCCAAATCGCATCACATCCTCTCTGAGTAGTTGGAAGACCCACCACAAAATCCATCGTGATGTGTTCCCACTTCTATTCTGGTATTTCCATCGGTTGAAGTAATCCGCTGAGTCTTTGATGTTCGACTTTTACTCTTTGACATGTCAAGCATTTCGCTACGTATTCTGCAACGTACCTTTTCGTATTCGGCCACCAAACATGTCGACGCAAATCTTGATACATTTTCGTGCTTCCTGGATGAATTGAATATTTTGAGCTATGAGCTTCGGTCAAAATTTCTTCTTTCAGCTCTGGTGTTGCTGGAACCCATATTCTTCCCTCAAATCGTAGTAGTCCTTCGGTGTCGATCTTGTATTTTGCATCACTACTCTCAATCAGATTCTCTTTGATTTTCCCACACTCTTCATCTTGTAGTTGAGCATTCTTCAATTTGTCCACTAACGCTGGACCAGCTTCTATCTGGAATAGTTGTTCGTCAAGTTTCTTTTGGAAATTTGATTTCCAACTCCAGTTTTGTCATTGCTGAAATGAGCTCCTCCTGAGTTGTTATCAGCATCAACTTCTCCCGACCTTTCCTGCTTAAAGCATCTGCCACTACATTTGCTTTGCCCGGATGATAAAAGATTTCACAATCATAATCTATTATCAATTCCATCAACCTTCTTTGACGCATGTTCAAATCCTTCTGAGTGAAGATATACTTCAGACTTTTGTGGTCTGTGTAGATCTCATATTTCTCTCCATAAAGATAGTGCCTCCATATCTTCAGAGCAAATACAACTGCAGCTAATTCCAAATCATGAGTCGGATACCCTTTCTCATAATCTTTCAGTTGTCTTGATGCATACGCAATAACTTTGCTGTTATGCATAAGGACACAACCCAACCCTTTGTGTGAGGCATCACTATACACCACAAAATTTCCTATATTGTCTAGTAATGTCAACATAGGTGCCACACTTAGCTTCTTCTTCAAATCTTGGAAACGCTCTTCACATTTATCCGTCCACACGAATTTTACAGCTTTCCTTGTCAAATTTGTTAGCGGAGTGGCTATCTTAGAAAAATCTTGAATAAATCTTCTATAATAACCGGCCAGTCCCAAGAAACTCCTCACTTCTGACGGTGTTCTTGGTTGTTCCCAATTGATCACAGCTTCCACTTTTGACGGATCCACTGAAATCCCATCTTTGTCAATCACATGCCCCAAAAATTGTACATGGTCGAGCTAAAATTCGCACTTAGAGAATTTCGCGTACAGCTTTTCCTTCCTTAGTGTTTCCAATGTCAAACGTAAATGTTCCACGTGTTCTTCCTGAGTTTTGGAATACACCAGAATGTCATCAATAAATACCACTACAAACTTGTCTAAGAATGGTTTAAACACCCTGTTCATCAAATCCATGAATGCAGCAGGTGCATTGGTTAAACCAAAAGACATCACCAGAAACTCGTAATGTCCATACCAAGTTCTGAATGTCGTTCGTGGTATATCCTCCTTCCTCACCTTTAACTGGTGATACCCACTTCTCAAATCTATTTTCGAAAAATATTTAGCTCCCTTCAATTGATCAAACAAGTCATCTATTCTTGGCAACGGGTATTTATTTTTAGTAGTGACTTTGTTTAACTCCCTGTAATTAATGCAAAGACGCATTTACCCGTCCTTCTTCTTCACGAATAAAACTGGCGCTCCCCACGGTGATACGCTTGGTTTAATATATTTCTTGTCTAGCAGATCTTGCAACTGTACCATCAGTTCCTTCATTTCTACTGGAGCCATTCTGTACTGGGCCTTCGATATCGGTGCTATTCCCGGCGCTAAGTCGATTACGAACTCAATTTCTCTGTCAGGCAAAAGTCCTGGAAAATCCTTTGGAAAGACGTCTTCGAATTCCCTCACTACTAGTATTTCATCCAGATTTATATTCTTCTTCTGAGTATCGACTATGTAAGCTAAATAGCCCACACAGCCTTGACTCAACAATTTCTTGGCCTGCGTAATCATCAGACATTTCATTTGTCTAGGCGACTTGCTACCATAAAATACTACCTTTGACGGAGTCATAAGGTTTACACACTTCTTTTGGCAATCAATTACCGCTCCGTATTTGAACAGCCAATCCATTCTCAAAATTACATCAAACTCCCTGAGTTTAATCGGAATTAAATCTACCAACAAGATATTCTCCTTAATGTTCGCCCTACAATTCTTGCATACGAATCTAACAGGGATTACTTCCTTATTCGCAATTTCTAAGTTCAAAGGAAAATTCAGTTCTTTTCTAGGCAACTCTAACCTCTTAGCAAATTCATCAGATATAAACGAGCAAGTAGCACCCAAATCAAATAATACATATGCATTAATATCATTGATTGGGATAATACCTGACACCACATCTTTTGATTACACAGCATCTTGCACAGTCATGTTGAAGGTTCTGGCTGTGGGTTTGTTTGATGCTGCAGGTCCTGTAATGGCCCATGTACTTCCATTGTTACCTCCATTGCTTCTGGTTGTCATTCCCTCCTTCTTTTTAGGGCATTCACGAGCAAAGTGATCCTTGGATCCGCACGTGAAGCATGCATTCTTCTTTGATTGAGTGCAATTTAGGGCGATGTGACCCTCCTGGCCACAATTGAAGCAAACTCGTTTTCCCATCAAGCATGCACCCTTGTGAAATTTCCCACATATCTCACATGCTTCAAACTTTTTGTTTTGCTGGTTACCCTGATGGTTTCCAGCACCCATGTTCCCATTCCACTTCCTCTTCAAGTTGTTGTTGCTGTTGTTGTTGTTGTTGTTTCCACTGCTACCACCTCCGTTCTTTATCTCATTCTCATTCTTCTTCTTCTTTTGTTCCTGATTGAACTTTGTCACTGCCTCGCCTCCACCTTCAGTGAGTACTGCTTTCTCCATCACCGCTGCGAATGTCTTCAATTGGAATAGGGAAACCCTACTGTACAACCAGGGCTTCAGTCCCTGTTCAAACCTTTTCGCCTTACGCTCATCTGTGTTGACCTGATATGGTGCAAACCTCGCCAATTCATTGAATTTTGCAACATACTCAGATATCGTCATCGATCCCTGCTTCAATTCCAAAAACTGAACCTCTAACTGATTCTTCGAACTCTCTGGGAAATAGGTCTTGAAGAACAACTTTTTGAACCTATCCCAGGTCATCACTCCTGGCCCTTCACGAGTTTTGTTGGCCTGCCACCAATAACTAGCTTCTGCTTTCAACATGAAAGTTGCGAAATCAGTCTTCTGATCATCCCCTACCCTAGCAACATCGAACACCTTTCCTATCTCCACATCATCATCCTCATCCTCAACTACTGTGACCAACGGGGCTGACTCCCGTGGCAGTAGTTGTTCCCAAACTACCTGAATGTTGCGAGGCTCCTCCGCTATAGGCATTTGAGGTCCCTCCTCCCTAGCCTGACTGGATTCTCCGACATTAGTTATCCTGACAACAAAGTTTTAAAGTTTTAATTATTAATCATTACTACTCGACACTCACGAGCACATAAGTTATAAACACATGAACACGTAAGTGTTTTATTACTTCTTTCTTAAAACTCGATAAGAGTTATCTCCACTATCTTTTCAAAGGTTACTTCCTAAGGCTTTTTCTCCCACCTAAGGTTCATAACCTAAAGCTTTGATACCAACTTGTGACACCCCCAAATCCTGGTACTTTATTTCCTCAAGACTTAGTGTTCACTTAATCAAAACATTCATTTCTAACTACCCAATCATAATAAAATTGAATAATAAAAACCTGCCCATACAGGATTAAACTTAAATAAAAATATCCCAGGTTATCTAACCTTTAATTACAAACATTCAAATGAGGAATTTAAAATCTATTACATCACATCATATTTAAAAGTTTGTTATCATAATGATAAAGATAAAATTACAAGTCTTCATCACTTGTACATTTTTCCCTTTCCTTTAGTAGACGAAGGTTCACCTGCCTTCTCTTCTTTAACTGCAATGAGTTTATAAATATGCAAGAGTGAGAAAAATAATTGCTCACTAGATATAATATGGAATCAACAGGAGTATAACAATAATAACTGTCGAAATAGGCTCATCAAAAGTGAATAGTACTCTATTAATAATAATCAGAAACTGAAATCCCAAAATATAGAAAATATACATCACTGAGGGTCGTAAGACCATGAACTACGTCCACAGTTGCAAGTAATCTTTCAACTCTAACTTTAACAGTCATAAGACTATAAGGACCTCGTACTTAGGGGGATCAGCCCTTCGTATAATGTATTGTGCACAACCATTTCAACGCTAAACGTAAACCTCTATTAAAAGAGTTGTTCATCTCAGTATTTAGAATACAAGTCCGCACCAAAGTAAGTTTGGTTTGGATAAGTTTTCAAGGAAATTTGGAATTCAACGAACATCAACTAAGGAGTAGTTGAATAAAACCAATAATTCTATACTATAGAATAATCGTGATTGAATCAATCATAGTAGACTAAAGTCATGCTTTAGGAATAATCTAATAGCATACAATTTGAATAACTATAGCATACCTTGCTTGAACAATACTAAGCCAAGGTTAATTAGAATTGAATACTAAGCATGCATAGTAATTTGAACGATAGAAATGTTCGACATTAATATATATAGTTGTGCATGCTAAACCACAAGTTAAATACAAGAATAACTTGCTCCGGAATAACTTACATCATTATATTATAATCGAATTGAAAACAGTATTTGAATTAACAAGATAATAGATTAGAAAACTTGCTTAATTGTAAAAATAGAGTTAAAGAGCTTGCCTTGCACGTAGATTAAACCGAATCAATATGAATCACAATATCCTATAAACATATGTTATCAAGACATAGTTAGCCATTACCACTTTACAAACATAACTAAGTATGTTCATCATTTAAAATTGGATTTTTAATCACATAACCAAGTTATAACACAAGTTAGTCTTTAATAACATAATTATTCATAGTATAAAAATACTAAAATTAACATTTTACAGTCCTACTATCATCACATAATGTTTCTTAAAATTTAGTGTACAAAAAGTACACTGTCAGACCATTCTGCTAACTCGCGCTGCGGCGCCACAGTTTACACTGTGGGTCGCGCTACGGCATGGTGATGGCGCTGCGGCGCCACTAACGTACTGCTGGGCCACGCCGCGGCGCGAAACTCCAGTATAGACTAACAGCTTTGGCAACAGTACAAGAAAAAGCCAATTTGGCCTAAAAGCTCGAATGTCATTGACTGATTATCATGTAATACACATATAGACTTCATATAAATATATTGTGAAGACTTCTAACATGTTTCTACACATAAAATAACATAAACATCAAAGTTACAACACCCAATTTCGATATTTTTGGCAAAAACTCCATTGTTAACATTTTTTTATGAAAATCAACACTGTGATTTTATTTTTCAATCAAAACAGAAATTTCAAAATATCATAGTTATGATTATACATACTCTATCAATTTGCATAATCAATTTATCAGTTTAACAACTAACTAAACCTTAATTTCTACTTTAAACTAAGCCATATTCATATATATTTTCATGTAAACACTGTAATATGGTTTTCTTCACAAATTGCATACAGATATGAATTCGTTTATCTATAATCATACATAAACTCATGAAGCCATCTTATAACCCACAATTTATCATATAAAACATATACCATATACAATTTATCCTTCATGAATACAGAGAACTTTTTGGAAGAAGAAGAAAACTAACTTTTAAAGAAAAGATTAAGCTCCTACCTTTGATTAAGAAGATGATGGCTACTCTCAAGCTTCTTCTCTCCAATTCCTTTCTCAAAAACCTGTTAGAATCACTCAATTTCTCTCTAGAGTTTTCTAAAATTTTTCTCTGTGTTCTTCTTCTTCTTCTCTCTTCTCCCAACTCTAGTTTACGTAATAAAAATATAACGTATATGGATATAATGTATATATTAAATATATAATATAACTCTAACTTAACTGACATCAGTTATTTTTTATTTTGAAAATCAAAAGTCATAAGGCTTGTTTGGCTAACCACTAAAAATATAATTCATTAACATTTATGCCTTGTTTGGTAAAACACAATTAGATTAAAGACTTAATAAGCTTTAGGCCTTGTGTGACAAAACTGAATTAAACTCCCTTAATTTATTTTAATAACTCCTTTATAACAAGTTTATTTGTCGCACTTCTATTAAATTAAATAATCACTTTAATTAATTCAAATACTAATCTATTAAATTACTTTCACACATAAATCATTATCACATAATTATAATTTTCTTTATAATTTTATTCAACCAACTAACTTTTTATTTTAATCACAATTCCAATTAAAATATTATAATTCATTTAATCACTATAAGCTCTCTAATTAAATTATTAAATTAGTAAATAATCTCATCACAATTTATTTTCTTAAGTCCTTAATATTTATTCAACAAATAATTAACTAAACCACATCGACTTAATAAATATTTAATATTGCAAATAAATATTTAATATTTAATTATTTATTCAACAAATAAATAATTAAACCACATCAACTCAAATTGAACAATTATTTATTCAACAAATAAATATATCCATTAAATACTTATATAACTCAAATAAATATTTCAAATTAAATTAAAAGAATCTGGAATGTTACAGTCTGCGTACCTCGTCTTCTCTAATTTTTCTTAATATAAATTCTATCTCCCTCCTATGTACTTCCCCTTGACTACTGATCAAGGTTTCTATTTATATTAAATAGTTTTGTAATAGGAATAGTTAGAATTCATTTTGAAGAATTGGAGATCAAGGAACAAGGAGCGTTTGAAGACTCGTTTGTAATGGAGCCCGGGTTTAAATGTAATAGTTATATTTAAATATTAATTCTTGCATCCCTAGGTTTGACCTTTTTGTTCACTTGGTGGCTCTAGTAAACCAAATTAGAATAAAAGTCCATAATCAATCCAGGTAGAATATTGTATTCTATATGTGCATGCGTATACTATATATATATTATATGTTATACAAACATGCTTCGCATGTTAATTAATATGACGTGTATTTTATATATATATATGTGCATGTGCACTAAACAAGATGAGACAAATTTATAACAAACCCCTCAAATATTTTATATTAAGTCCTAAGCGTTCAAAGATATTTGAATTATCGAATGTCGCCTTCTAGCATGATGAAAAATAATAGAGTTTCAATTAATCATTATAAGTTTGTTGTGTCACCGCAAGGCTTATCTTAATTCTTTGATATGCTAATTTTATCACATTTGATGCTTATAAAGAAAATTGAACAATGTTGTTTTGTTGTGTCACCACAAGGATAATATTTTTGTTTTTTGAATATATGGAGTGCTAGGTTGGACTTAACTTGGATAATTTTGACTCGGATGTGCCACCACTTGATTAAAATAATCTAAGAGGCAAAATACAAGGAGTTGCATAATTGATGTAATTGACAAGAGTTGTCTACCTATTTATTTATATATAGTTTATTGTGTCACCACAAGGTTATATACATTTGAAATGGGATCCTTATTCTCACTAGCAAATCTTTAATTAGATCTTGCCGAACTATATAGATTGAGGGTAATATAGTTTGAAGAAAATAGTGGGAGATACCAATTTAAAACAAGACCTAATTTATTTTGGTAATTAATAAAAGAATATATACTAAAATGTTGTTAATTTCAAATTCATTTACAGAATTTTACAATGTCTAAATTACTATCACTGCGAAGCATATTGGATGCTATTTAACCGAACCGAATTAAACAGATTGGTTAAGGAATTTGAGAAGAGTTCTCACGGCTAAAAAGCTATCTTATGTCCTTAATACGCCCATTCCTGCAATGGTTGCAGACAATGCCTCTGAGGAAGAGATTGCTACTTTTAGAAAGTGGCAAGATGATGCACAGTTGGCTCAATGCATCATGCTCGCATCCATGATTAACGAGCTTCAGCGTCAGCATGAAACTATGGATGCTCTTACTATATTCCTGTACATTAAGTAGTTGATGGTAAGGAAAGTAGGACTGATAGATATCAGATATCTAAGGAGCTCTTCCGATCTAGAATAACCGATGACACTACAGTACAGACACAAGTCCTTAACATAATCAATTTGATTAATCAATTAGGACAACAGATTTTGTCGTGGATGGAGAGTTGAGCCAAGATTTGATCTTGCAGTTACTCCCAGACTCCTTCTCACAATTGTTGTGAATTTTTCATATGAACAAGCTAGATATCCGCCTCGCTAATTTGCTTAACATGTTGAAAAATGTTGAGAGTCACTTTCTAACCAAGAAAGACCAAGTCTTACTGGTAGGGGCCAAAGGAACTTCTATAAGGAAGAACGATTCTAAGAAGGTAAATAGAAAAGGCAAAAATAAAGGATAATAAGAACAAAACTGATACGGATAGTAAAGGAGTTTGCTTCCACTGTAATAATCCTGGACACTGGAAAGAAACTGCGAGAAGCATCTTGCAAAGCTAACCAGAAGAAGCTTAGTGAAGTTTCGGTTACAAATATAGTTTTGTTCATGAATGAAACAAATTTTTCTTTAAGTCAAGGTTCTACTTGGGTATTGGATACCGACTTTGGTTATCATAAATATAGATTTATGAAGGGACCAAGCAGAAGTAGAAAGCTAAACAAAAATAAGTAATCCTATGTGTGGAAAATGAAGCCAAGGCTGCTACATTAGTCATAGAAACTTATAGTTTAGCAATGCCTACGGGTAAATCTATTAAGTCAATAAGTTGTTATTGTATTCCAGTTCTTGTTAGAAACATTATTTTTATTTTGTTGTTGAACAATGAAATCTTTGGTATTATATTTAAGAACAATTATTGGTCTATTTATAATAATAATGCTTTGTATAGAACTGGAATATTACTTAATGAATTTTGTATACTTGACTTACGTGAAAAATTATTTTGCAAATTGAACAAACTAGTATAAGAAAAGGAGATGATCATTCAAAGAGTTAAATGTGTGTATTTGCAGAAATACAAGTGTGAATTATTTAAAAGGTTCAAAGAATTCAGAAATGAAACAAATTAGTAAAGTATTAGGATTCTTTGATAGGATCAAGGAATAAATACTTGTGCAATAAGTTTCTAGATCATCTCAAATGGTTTTCTCACAAAGGACACTTCCTAATACGCAATAATTGATTGATGTATTTGAAAGGAAATATTGTACCTTGTTGGACATTGTGCGGTCCATAATAATTTTACCGACATTCCAGTATCCTTCTAGGATAATGCCCAAGAAATGGTTGTATATCTACAGAAAAGGTAACCTCAAAATCCGGCCACAAAACTCCATAAAAGTTATGGACAGGAAGGATTCCTAATTTTAAGTAAGTTAAGATAAGGGATTGCCCAACTTATGTGAAAAGATTTCAAAGGATAAGCTTGGGACAAGATTTGACAAGTACAGATTTGTGGGACATCCTAAAGTATGTTTAGGGTATATGTTCTATAATCCTACTTAGCAAAAGGTGTTTGTTACAAAACGCGCTTCCTTCTAAAATAAAGGTGTTTATCATTGAAGGGGCTAGTGGGAGGATAATAGATCTTGAAGAGTTCAAGAACCACAAAGTACTATAAGTCAAATAAGAGGAACCTGTAGATAGACCTATTATACCACAACCGAATCGTAAATTTGGAAAGTACCGAAGATACCTAGGAGGTATGGATTCATCATAGATGATGATGATGAGGTACACATTATAGAAGATGATGATCCAGTTACAAACGATGAGGTAAGAGTTATAGACACTCAGAGAAATGGATTGAAACAAGCTTCTCAAATATGGAACATTCGTTTCGATGAGGTAATCAAAAGAGTTTGATTTTATCAAAAACATGAATGAACCTAGTGTGTACAAAAGGGTCAGTGGGAGCGTCATGACATTTCTAGTATTATATATTGATATACTACGGATAAGAAATGACATATTAATGCTACAATCAGTAAAGATAAAGTTGTCTAAATATTCCTCTATGAATGATTTGGGAAGAGTATCTTAATTGGGGATACAGATCAATATAGATAGATTCAAGAGGATGCTCGACTTAACCCAAGAAACGTATATTCATTTGTTGCTAAAGCTGTTTAGCATGGTAAAATCCAAGAAATGTCTCATGTTGATGAGCCATGGAGTGTATCTCTCTTAATAGTCCCCAAATACTCCAAAAGAGAGATCGCATGAGTAACTATCATGTATACAATGAAATGTACGAGACCTGATGTTGATCAATCATATTCTAGAGAAGTTCACTATGAGTCAGTGAAAAATATCTTAAAGTACTTAACCGGCACTATGGATGTGATTAAAATTTATGGTGGGTCTAAATTAAAACTAGAGAGCTTAACAGACTCAAGCTTTTCAGACAGACCAAGACGACAGAAAATCCACTTTAAGGTAAAGCGTTACCTTGAACGGTGGTACAGTGAATTGGAAAGGTTCCAAACAGCAAATAGTTATTGGTTTAGCGATAAAGACAAAGTATATAGCTATAAATGAAGCTACAAGTTGATTGTTTGGATGAAAAGATCATTACAGAACTAGGAATAGTTCATAAGTCTCATCTTGGATCTAAACATGTTGTAAGACCCCGAATTTTATGAAATAAAAGTATTCAATTTTTCTTATAATTACAATTCAGTAAATGGTTAAATTGATAAAAAGTTAAAGTTATGGGTGAAATGTGAAAATTTTTCAAAATAAACAAGTGGTTATAAAATAATAATTGTTGTCGGGGAATATTCGTTGGTCGTGGAATATTCTTTCTGTTGAGAAATATTTCTACGACGGCGCAGCTATTTGTGGGCCCCATAACGAAAAACGGTCGGATGAAGATAACGACAAAAATTGAGTTTTTATAATTAACGACGTAGTTATTACCGTTAACACTGTTGGAATACCCGGTGGTTAAAATACAGTAATACGCGTTATTGCACAGTAGCACACGGTATTGCACAGTATTTTTGAAATTATTGATTCTTACGTAAGAAGGCACTACTGAATAATTGTTACAGTAATTACTGTTCAATATTTTATTTTATTGATTCAATAATTGCTGTGTTGATATTTTATATTATTGTTGTTTCAATAATTGTTGCTACACATCATCTCCATTATCAGATCAATAATTCATATTATTTGAATAATATTATTAGATAGCATTATTGGCAATGTCTAGAAAGTTCTGTCTAAGGAGAGGTTTGGTCATCTAATTACGCGTCAATAAGGAGAAATCCTTATTGGAAAGCCCCCTCTTTCCTGGGAACGGCTTGGTTGTCAGTACTGTGATTCTGTAATATTATTTGTGAATAATTAATTATTGATTTATATGATGAGAAAAATATTAATTTTATGTGGATATAGATGGAGAAAATTTTTAAAGTGACAATTGTTGAAAAATGATATTTTATCTTTTCTGATAAAATAATTTATTATTATATTTAATAATATAATAATGGTGATAGTTTTACAATGAATGTGGGATATATGAGTATATGAGGAGGAAGAGTATTTTTGTTGTATTAAATGATTAACACATGTTTTGTGTGTCGGTGGACCCCATTTTTCTTGACTAAAATTTGATTATAGCCTGTAAAATCGCCCGTTTATGGATTTCGGTCAATTTCTGTTTGGAATTTAGAAAAATTTTCTTCTGCAAAGTTGTAGAGAATTGAATTTTCTATAAAAAAAAATATGCGAGATTCGAATTTTTTGATAAAAGGGCTATTTTCTATGAATTATTGAAGTTTCGAAAAATAAAATGACTTTTATTAATTTATGGGTGGAACCCACTTTGGTTGTTGAACACATGTGGGTTGCTGGGATTTTTTTTTCAGCCTTGGCATGCTTTGATTACTGATGGTTGGTGTGTAGAAAATAGAGAATAAATAATATTAATTTATTATTTTAGTCTCCTTTGGCGTTCTAGCATTTTTCTATAAATAGGTGCTTAAGTTAGAATTGAAAATCACACCAGAAACAAGTTTTCTTTCTCTCTACATTATCAAGCATATTTTTGTGAGTATTTTGATATCTTGAGTGTTGCTCAGCGTTATATCTAATATTCAAGTCAGAAATACTGCTCTTTTGAGGTAAGGGATTTTAAGGGTTATTATGTTTTTCAGTTCGTAATTTTTTTGACCTTCAAAAAATTCTGAAAAAATTTAAAATAATATTTTGATGAGTTTTATTGATTGTGTCCAAAAATGGTGATTTTTGGATGTATAGATTAAGAGTTATGAATTTTACGGGGAAAGACTATTTTAAAAGTAACCGATTATAACTCCTTGTGGTTAACTCCAAAATGGATAAAATTTTTATTGGAAGTATATCTATATAATATTAGTGTACTCTGTAAATCTTAAAATTTTTGGATAAAAGTACAATTTATGATAAATGTGACGCCCCCAAAATTAGGTATACATCACCCATCTTGGGTCGTCAGATACAAAGTACAGAATACAAATACAACTTACTAATACAACTGTCGTGTACAATACGACAAAACATAAACTGTGAGTTTGAATATAAATATTATCTTCTAGAGAGTATTCATACTCAAAAGGAGTCCTTATTACATTTATTAACACACCATTACATAGAATAGTGAGGACTACTAACTAATACTATCATTCGGACCATCACTCCGTTCCCCGACTTGTCCCAGCTACGTTCTCATTTCCTGAAGAGAACAGTGAAAGAAAGGGTGAGCTCAACTAACCCAGTAAGAAATATTATGACTAAGATAATGCAGAATGAATTATCATTAGCCTTCAACAATGTTAAACTGATAAAATATAATAGACATCAAGTTTAACTGCAGTGGAACAAGCAATCCATTAAAAGAGCCAAGTAGAAAATAAACTCTACTATCTTTTATGATTTAAAAGGTTTTTCAACACTATTATCGCTGCGACTCAGCTTAATAAAATAATCCACATCATCGAATCACCCCTGCACTACGGCCAAGGATATTCGTGTATTCATTAATGGTCATGATCATGCCAACAACTGTCCATCAATGCACTACGGGCCAATGAGGACTTTTACCACATCATTTGTAACATTACGGTCATGATTATACCGAATAATCCCTGGTCATAATCATACCAAGTCCATCTATGCACTACAGGCCATAGATGACTTTCAACATTTTATAAACATGAGGATGATGACAATGATATAAGAATTCAATAAAACAAGTTCAAGAATTAGTTTATCCAGGAATTAATAACGTCCAAATTGTCAACATGATATTACTTTATGGAGTAAAATTCAAGAATGCTTAGAAGAATATTTTCATGAAAAGATACTGGATGAAACGCAATTATCAAGGATATTCCACAAATTTCATGGAGTATAGAAGTCAAAATTTAACCAACTGAGTACAATAAAGAATGGAATAACAAAAGAAATCACCATGCATGCGATAGACCGCACAGACAGGTTATTCCAACAGAATAATAAATAATGGAACCAAGTCTGGCGTAAACGTACAGACAGGATATTCCGACAGAATAATAAATAATGGAACCAGGTCCGGTGTAAAACACACAGACAGAATGTTCCAACAGAATAATAACAAGACGGAACCAGGTCCGGTGTAAAACACACAGACAGGATGTTCCAACAGAATAATAACAAGACGGAACCAGGTCCGGTGTAAAACACACAGATAGGATGTTCCAACAGAATAATAATAAAAACGGAACCAGGTCCGGTGTAAAACACACAGACAGGATGTTCCAACAGAATAATAATAAAAACAGAACCAGGTCCGGTGTAAAACACACAGACAGGATGTTCCAACAGAATAATAACAAGACGGAACCAGGTCCGGTGTAAAACACACAGACAGGATGTTCCAACAGAATAATAATAAAAACGGAACCAGGTCCGGTGTAAAACACACAGACAGGATGTTCCAACAGAATAATAATAAAAACGGAACCAGGTCCGGTGTAAAACATACAGACAGGATATTCCGACAGAATAATAAATAATGGAACCAGGTCCGGTGTAAAACACAAAGACAGGATGTTCCAACAGAATAATAACAAGACGGAACCAGGTCCGGTGTAAAACACACAGACAGGATGTTCCAACAGAATAATAATAAAAACGGAACCAGGTCCGGTGTAAAACACACAGACAGGATGTTCCAACAGAATAATAATAAAAACGGAACCAGGTACGATGTAAAACACACAGACAGGATGTTCCAACAGAATAATAGATGAATTTCACCAAGTATAGGGTAGACCGCGTATACAGGTTATTCCAACAGAATAATAAAGAAATGGAATAACAGAAGTTCTCTTCTTGAATACAAAAGAATAATATCCCTTACCGTTTTAAAGAAGAGCTGAAATAAGAAAGTAGTTAAGTAGCAGAATACTCTTCTTCTTTCTCTCTATAGTTTCTCTCTCTAGAGTTCAGTGAATTCGTAAGAAATAATGAATGAATGAGCTGCTATTTATAAAAAAATAGAATGCATAGTAACTAATCCATGAACGGTCCAGATTGATTACTTTAATCTGACGGTCCATATTTAAAGAAAAATCTTTTAAATAAAATATAATATATTCTATTTATAGAATAACTTTAATAAAGTATTCTGTTTTATATAAAAAGATGTTTCTGTTTTATTACGTTAATAATACGAATAAAACAAAGCGTCATTATCGCTAAATAATTCATATTATTAACTGACAATAATTGAATCAAACTGAGTGACTTCTCACATAAATATTAATAACCAATACCGTGTGCTACTATGCAACCACACGTATTACTGTACTTTTACTACCGAGTAGTTCAACAGTAACAATGGTAAAACTTCTGCCGTTATTTTTAATAAAATATTTTTGTCGTTTTCTCAATCCGACAATAATTCCGTTGTGGGGTCCACCAATGATTGTGTCGTTGTACGAATATTCCCTGTTAAAACGAATATTCCCCGACCAATCGAATATTATATAACAACTTGCGTACTTTGTAAAATTTATAAATATTACCCACAACTATAACATTATATCAAATTAACTCCATAATATTCAAAAATGATATTTATAGAAAATTCATCTTTATTTATAAAAGTTGAGGTCTTACAATAAATGTCTAAATATTCGACGGTTTTGGCCATATGAAAAATAGTAAATGAGTTTTAAAAATTCTGAGAAAAATATATGTTCAATATGGGACTATATTCTGTTAAATTCCAGAAAAGAAATATTTTTGGAATTGATTTGGTATTTTTTATGAAAATGGACTAGTTATGAGTAAATGAATTAAATATGTTATGTGAAGTAAGAAAATTAGAAAATAAGATTTTATGGCTTGAGAATCCTATCAGAGGTATATGCAGATTTTTGATGAGGGTTTTGGTTATTGGTAATAAAATCTTATGAGTTTGGTATTTTAGGATGATTAAATGCATTATTTAGTAAAGTGTAAACAATTAAAATAAATTGTTTATAAGCTTAAGAAATATTATTCTTTCAATATCATTATACCGAAATATTGGTATGTATTTTATTATGGAATTTCTACCTTTTTATGTCGAGATTACTATTCATGAGTTACTATTCACGTCAAAATTAGTTTCTTTTTCTAACCAAATTATAGTTGATTTATTAATATTACTCTTAAGATTAAATCTAGATGTTTTGATTATATTGATTTTACTATTATATATGACATTTTTATAATCTTGGTGAAGAAATTTTTCTTTGACTTAAGTGTAAAGATGGGTAGATTTTTGGTATGATCATGACTATGGGTTCCCTTTGGCCAGTAGTGCAAAGTTGAATTATTGACTAGTATGATCATGACCATTGAATTTATAATTGAATATCTTTAGCTTACGTGCAAAAGTGAAATGATCAACATGGTTATAATTATTGTTTATATAAATTCTGAAATGATTATATACTTCTTTGAGATATTAATATCTTTGGCCTGTAGTGCAAAGATGAATTATTGATGAATATCTTTGGCCTGTAGTGCAAAGATGAACTGTTGATGAATATCTTTGGCCTGTAGTGCAGAGATAAATTATTGATGAATATCTTTGGCCTGTAGTGCAAAGATGAACTGTTGATGAATATCTTTGGTCTGTAGTGCAAAGATGAATTATTGATGAATATCTTTGGCCTGTAGTGCGAAGATGAACTGTTGTTGAATATCTTTGGCCTGTAATGCAAAGGTGGTTTGTTGATGAATATCTTTTGGCCGTAGTGCAAAGATGGATTTATTAGCATGATTATGAATAGGAACTGTGATTTGGTATAACCATGATCTTTGATATTTCAGGTAAAGACAGGTGATGAAAATATTATTCGTCCTGGGTGCGAAGAAAAATTTAGAATCACAATTATGATTATGAGTTATTCATATGATTGTGGAAAGGAATTGTTGAGTGATGTTACAGGAATAAAATATTGTTGGTGGATTTTTAACATGGAGAAGATAATAGACTTTATGGTCTATTTGACACTTCTAATGGATTGCTCGTTCCGCTGCAACTATGGTTGAAATTTTTTATCATCTACCATATGTTCTAAATCTCTGATTTATTACTATTAAAGGCTATTGATAAATTATTTATCTTTAGTCATGATATTCTTTACTGGGTTAGTTGTGCTCACCCTTTTGTTTCACAATTCCTTTTAGGTAATAAGAGTGTAGCTGGGTCGAGCGAGGGTAACGAGAAAATAGAACGGTGGTCTCTAGCTATGGAGGTTCCCCCCAAGTAGTATAAAAAAGTGTTGTATACATCATTTAGTAGTTATATTTGGTGAATCAAATAGGGTGAGGCGAACCCAACGTTGGAAGGGTGTTTTGCCACTATCATACAAGATGTCTAATGATATACAACCTCGTGTCATCATAAGACAGGGATGTGCTCATCCACTTGCTGAGTATATTTACGAGCACTACCTATATAATCTTGGTGTTTGTTTGAAGTATAATTCTCAATTAGAGACAGTGGAGATAATGATATGTCAAGAGAAGACTCCCCATTGGGAAGAATATGATATTAATCTTCTCATTTTTCTTTGGGGTCTATTGGGTCAACCAAAGATAATTCTGTGGCCATATGATATATATCATAACCTAGAAGTATGACCTCCCATGTTCGAAGGTTTCTTTGAGCACTTCCCAAAGATTCTAATTTCTAAAACAGTTTTTGACTATACCTTTATATAAGGTGTCATTGTGAGATGCTGTCTACGGTTAGGACATGAGTCACATTTGGTATATATTTATATCCAAACTCACAGCATATGTGTTGTTGTATTTTGCACGATAATTGTTGTAATAAAGTTGTAGTTATTTTTTGTACCATGTATTTGGCGACTCAGAATAGGTTGGATGGAATGGACCTATTTTGGGGTTGTCACACATGTGTTGTGGCACTTTCACTTGGTTTTAGGAATCATTGAAAGATGAAAAATCACTATAGAGATAGTGAACTCTCAAGAATAACATTACATATCCATTAACTAAAGTTTATCCAACAGCAGGATAATCATCACTTAGAGAAGAAGGGTATGAGATAACATAGCGATTGGCTTTAGTGCAGGTGGGAGATTAAAAATAGTTTGCACACAAGCCAATCATGTTTGATGATAAAACATATACTTTGTTACAATCTCATTTATTTATTAATAAAAAGTATTAATTAATTAAAGGCTTTTAATTATCTACATGATGTTGTTTTAAAATATGTGATAAACCCATAGTTTTAAGCAATGCTTTTAGAATAATGATGATGATCATTTTAATGAGATCTAAATTCTTAGAAAGCTTAAAACTAAAAGAGTCCCCAATCGTTGGATTACTAAATTGGGGATTAGTGAATCCGGATAAATTGGTACATACGTTGCTTGCTCATTGGATGAGGATGATTGATCTCATGATCATTTGTGTGGAGACACTAAAGCAAGTATGTAGGTGCTTATTAGAGAATAAGTTCACTGAACGTGGCTCGCTAAGGAATACCTAATGGAGTTTTACTTGCCTGTCAATAGGAATTCCTGTAGTGATAGTAGTACAATTGATCCTTGGACTTGAGATCATCATAGTATCTTGTGTATGATGAGTTATGCTTTGACTTATTCCTTAAGACCCTTAGGGTATATCAAAAGGTATGCTTAGGTATAATAAGTTGTACATAGAGATAATGCATGATCAATAAAGAATCTACTACTTCTAGTAAAAGAAGAGAAATGTCCTATGTGATTCAATAAATGACAATCCAGTAGTCCTTGGCCAAGGCAGAATAAAATTAGAAAAGAGTTTCTAATTTGTATTATTTGGAGTTGTGCATTTTAGAGTCGAAATATATATAATTAAATAAAATAAGACTTGACAGTAATTCCATGTCTTATATTTAATTGGGACATTGTATGGTGGAAGGATTGAATTGTACGGTAACTATTTACTCAAATGTTCTGTTATGATTAATGTTGAAATCTATATTATCTAGAAAGTTGTTAATCGCTAGGGAGGCTTATTCCTATTGTAGAATAAATATTATTTATTTAAATAAATTAATAGTTTAATTTATTTATTTAAATAAGATTAGAATTGTTCTAATTGATTTATTCACAACCGATTTAATATGGAGAACCTAAAGGGTCACACCATAAAAGGAAGAATAATTATTTAAGAAGTTAATGGCATAATCATAATAATAAGTTAAGTATATTTAATTTAATCTATATTGATAGAATAAATTAAATAGCTTAATATTTATTATTTAATATTTTAGAAATATTAAATATAAATTATTAAGAGGAGTCTTATTATTATTATTACTATTATTATTTTTTAATTTCTAAAGCAGTTTAGGAATTAATTAATAAAAGTACTCTCAAAATCCTAATAAGATTAGGAGGCTAATTAATTAAAATAATTTAATTAATTATTCCTAATAAGATTAGGAGCGTAATTAATTAAAGGAATTTAATTAACTAAGATAAAACTCAATTCCTTAATTGTTAAGGAGGGTTGCCTACATCTATAAATAAGAGGAGTCTTATTATGGTTGTAGAGTTGTTGTTGACTTTTTCATAACAGACGTGATTCTAATTGTTGGAGAGTACGCTCATTTTCTATGAGAGATAGAAAAAACTAGGATTTTGCCAAACACCCATCTTCTTGAAACTTTATTCTTTCTTGGTGGATCACCTCTAGAGGCCAAACACTTGGGTGGCTAACGTTGATCAAAGGAAGGAACCAAACTCGGTGGATTCAAGTTGAACGCGAAAAGATTGGAGGTGAACTTGTACTTGAGGAAACTCGAATCTTCAAGGGTATGATTCTTGTTTTTCATATTTTCGTTTAATTAATAATTGTGCATAAAGGATGATCCGGGTATATGGTTTATAAAATTTGTAAACTCTGATTTTCTTTGCTTCCGCTTAATTTATACAATTTGATTGCGTTCATGAATATTACAAACTTAACAATGATTATACCAATACATAATTCCTGGTCATAATCATATCAATCAACAATTCATCTATGCACTATGGGCCAAAGATGACTTTCACCACAATATAAGCATGAGGATGATGACAATGATATAAGGAATCAATCAAGTGTGATCAAGGATAAATACTAGAGATTTATAATTCAATTTATCCAGAGTAAAAGAATGTCCAAATTGTCAACATGATAACTAATTGTAGAATAAAATTCAAGAATGATATTCATGTATCAAAAATATTTTAGACAGAAAAAAAACCAATTTTATCGTGAATAGTATCCAGTGAATAGTACTCTGAGTAAATAATACCCGAGTGGATAGTATCCCGTGAATAGTACCCCATAAATAGTACCCAGAATGAAAATATTAAAATTTAATAAGAAAGTTCAAACCAATATTCCAATGAAACGATACTAGATGAAGCGCAAAACTCAAGGATATTATACTAATTTCAAACATTATAGAAGCAATACTTATCAAAGTAAGTGTAGATTTAGGGATATGAAACAAAATAATATTACTTTCATATTATATAGTATGGAAGAAAATAATACTTCTTACGAATATTGAACAAAAATAATATCTCTTACGAATATTAAACGAAAATAATTTTCTTTACGAATATTGAACGAAAATAATATCCCTTACGAATATTGAATGAAAATAATATTCCTTACGAATATTGAACGAGAATAATATTCCTTACGAATATGAAAAATAATATCTCTTACGAATATGAAATAAATAATACCCCTTATCTTAGTAGGAGACTAAATATGACTGGTATAACGGAGATATTCTTGAGAAAAACTTGTACTATTTGCTACACTCAAAGTATCCTTATACTCAAAAGAAATACGCACAATATTATAGAAGAAGAATTCTCTGATTCTGGTGTGATTTTAATTTCTTAATTAAGCATCCTATTTATAGGAGAATGGCAGGGCACTATTTAAGAAAATCAAGAATGCACACAAAAAAAAAATTCACGGACGAATTCGCGCAATTTATCTGATTTTTACTATTCATCACTTTGCAATAAAATATTCTAATAAAACAAAAATTTTATATAAAATATAATATATTCTAATAAAATAAATAACTTTATATATAATATAAAAAGTATTCTGTTTTATATAAAAAGTTTTCTGTTTTATTACTATTATAATAATAATAAAACAAAATTGAGATAACTTTTCACCGACGATTTTGAAAAATTAGTAAATAGGGGTCCACGTAATAAGCCAAACTTACAACAAATACTTCATGACAACCCCTCTATTTATATCAAAAATTAATAAATATTTACCACAAATCACTTATCTTCAATAAATATATTTTAATCTTTCAACAATTATTCATCATTAATATTATAACTCACAATATTGACGACCAGATCATTCCCATGAAAGAGGGGGCTTTCCGACAAGGATTTCTCCTTATTAGTGCGCAATTAAATAACATAACACCTTTCCTCGACAGAACTTTTTAGACATTGTCAATAATAAAAATAATAATATGAATAACTGTGTCATCTCAATTAGTGATTTAATAATATAAAATATTGTGCAAATAATACTGTGACAATAATTGAATCAATAATATGAGATACTATGCAGCAACTACTGTTGCAATAATTGAATAAAACTGAGTGACTTCCTACGTAAGCATCAATAATAAGAGATACTATACAATACCGTGTGCTACTGTACAACCACACGTATTACTGTACTTTTATCACTGAGCATTTTAATAGTTTAACGATAAAATTCTTGCTGTTATTTTTATAAAAAAGTTATTTCTGTCATTTTTTATATCTGACAGTCATTCCGTTGTGGCGTCCACCAATGATTGTTCCGTCGTACGAATATTTCCCGACAAAAAGAATATTTCCCGACCAAACGAATATTTTATGATAACTTGCTTACTTGCAAAATTTGCTCATATCACCCATAACTATAACATTATATCAAATCACACTTTATTATTCAAAATAATATTTAGAGAAAATTAAATCTTTATTCATAAAAAATTGGAGTCTTACATACATACTTACTTTAGTGTCTTCACACAAATGATCATGAGATCAATCATCCTTATCCAATGAGTAAGGAACTTATGTACCAATTCATCCAAATTCACTAATCCTCTTTTTAGTAATCCAACGATTAGAAAAAAATTTAGTTTGTGAGCTATCTAAGAATTTAGATCTCATTAGCATGATTATCATCATGATTCTAAAAGCATTGCTCAAAACTATGGGTTTATCACATATTATAAAACAACACCATGTAGATAAGTTAAAAGTCTTTAATTAAATAATTTTTTATTAATAAATGAATAAGATTGTTACAAAGTATAAGCTTCATCATCAAACATGATTGACTTGTGTGCATACAACTTTTAATCTCCCACTTAAACTAATTAGACAATCACCATGGTATCTCATACCCTTCTTCCCTAAGTGGCGATCATCATGTTATTGGATAAGCTTCAGTTAATGGATATGTAATGTTGTTCTTGAGATTCCAGTAATTCTATAGTGACTTCTCCTCTTTCAATGATTCTCTAATCAAATGAAAGTGTCGCAACAGATGTTTAGATCCAAGATTGGACTTAGGAACTATTCCTAGTTCTGTAATGAACTTTTCATCCAAATAATCAACTTGTAGCTTCATTTACAGCTATATACTTTATTTTTGTCGCTAAGCCAACAACTCTTTGCTGTTTGGAACCTTTCCAATTCACTGCACCATCGTCCAAGATAACGATTTATCCTAAAATGGATTTGTTGTCGTCTTGGTCAGTCTGAAAAACTTGAGTCTGTTAATTCCTCTAGTTTTAATTATGATCACATCCTTAGTGTTGGTTAAGTACTTTAAGATGTTTTCATTGTCTTACAATGATCTTCTCCAGAATATGACCGATCATCATCAGGTCTCACACATTTTATTGCATACATGATAGTTACTCATGTGATCTTTCTTTTCAGGAGTCTATGGAGACTATTAAGAGAGATACACTCCATGGCTCATCATCATGAGACATCTCTTAGAGTTTATCATGCTAAACGGCTTTAGCATCAAATGAATATACGTTCCTTGGGTTAACCCGAGCATACTTTTAAATATATCTATATAGATTTGTATCCCTAATTAATATACTCTTCCCAAATCATTCATGGAGGGATGTTTAGACAACTTTATCTTTACTGATTGTAGCATTGGTATATCATTCCTTATCTGTAGTATATCGATATATATTACTAGCAATTTTATGGCGCTCCCACTGACCCTTTTGTACACACTAGGTTCGCTCTCGTTTTTGATAAAATCAAACTCTTTTGATTATCTCATCAAATCGAATGTTCTATTTTTTGAGAAGCGTGCTTCAATCCATTTCTCTAAGTGTCTACAACTCTTAACTCATCTTATGTAACTGGATCATCATCTTCTATGATGTGTACCTCATCATCATTATATATGATGAATCCATACCTCCCAGGTATCTTCGGTACTATTCTAGATTTATAATTCGGTTGTGGTACAATAGGTCTATCTACAAGTTCCTCTTATTTGACTTAGACTGCTTTGTGGTTCTTGAACTCTTCAAGATTCTATTATCCTCCCATTAGCCCCTTCAATGATAAACACATTTATCTTAGAAATCAGTGTGTTTCGCAACAAACACCTTTTGCTAACTAGGATTATAGAACATATACCCTAAACTTACTTTAGGATGTCCCACAAATCTGTACTTGTCAAATCTTATTCCAAGCTTATCCTTTGAAAACTTTTCACATAAGTTGGACAACCCCTTATCTTAACATACTTAAGATTAGGAATTCTCCATGTCCATAACTCTTATGGAGTCTTGGGCTAAATTTTGAGGTTACCTTTTTCGTAGATATATAGTCATTTCTAGGGTATGACCCCAGAAGGATACTGGAATGTCGGTAAAATCATTATGGACCACACCATGTCCAACAAGGTACGATTTTTTCTTTCAGATACATCAATCAATTATTACGTATCAGGAGGCGTCCATTGTGAGAAAACCATTTGAGATGATCTAGAAACTTATTGCACAAGTATTCCTTCCTCGATCTAATCAAAAAATCTTAATACTTTGCCAATTGGTTTAACCTCTGAATTCTTTTAACCTTTCAAATGATTCAGACTTGTATTTCATCGTATACAAACATTCAACTCTTTGAATGATTATCTCATTTTCTTATATTAGTTTATTCAATTTGCAAAATAATTTTCATGTAAGTCAAGTACACAAAATCCATTAAGTAATATTCCAATTCTATACAAAACATTATTATTATAAATAGAACAACAATTGTTTTTAAATATAATACCAAAAATTTCATTGTCCAACAACAAAATAAAAATATTATTTCTAACGAGAACTAGAATACAATAACAACTTATTGACTTAATAGAGCCCATGGGCAACGCTAAACTATAAGTTCCTATGGCTAATGCAACAACCTTTGCTTTATTTTCCACACATAAGATTACTTGTCATTTATTTAGCTTTCTACTTCTGCTTAGTCCCTTCATAAATCTATGAGAACCAAAGCCGATATCCAATACCCAAGTAGAACATTAACTTAAGGAAAAAATTATTTTAATCATGAACAAAACAGTATTTATAACCGAAGCTTCACTAAGCATCTTCTGGTTAGCCTCTGCAAGATGGTTCTCGCAATTTCTTTTCCAGTGTACGCGCTTATTGTAGTGGAAGCAAACTCTTTTGCTATCTATATTAGTTTTGTTCTTATTATCATTTGTTTATGCCTTTCTATTAACCTTCTTAGAATCGTTCTCCTTTTCAGAAGATCATTTGGCCCCTTCCAGTAAGACTTGGTCTTTCTTGGTTGGAAAATGACTCTCAACAGTTTTCAACATGTTAAGCAAATTAACGAGGCTGATATCTAGCTTGTTCACATGAAAATTCAAAATAATTAGGAGAAGGAGTCCGGGAATGACTACAAGATCAAATCTTGGCTCAACTCTCCATCCATAACAAAATATGTTGTCCTAATTGTTCAATCAAATTGATCATGTTAAGGATGTGTGTCTATACTATAGTGTCATCAGTTATTCTAGATCGGAAGAGCTCCTTAGATATCTTATATATTTCAATCCTACTTTCCTCACAATTCAACTACTTGAAATGCAGGAGTATAGTAGGAGCATCCATAGTTTAATACTGATGCTAATGCTCGTTACTCATGGATGTGAGCATTATGCATTAAGCCAACTATGAATCATCTTGTCACTTTCTAAAAGTATCAATCGCTTCTTAAGAGGCACTGTTTGCAACCACTGCAGGAATAGGTTTATTAAGGACATAAGATAGATTTTCAGCCGTGAGAACTATTCTCAAATTCCTTAACCAAATCGCTTAACAGTGATAGTAATTTAAACATTGTAAAATTCTATAAATGAATTTATAATCAACAACATTTTAGCATACATTTTTTTATTAATTACCAAAATAAAGTATGTCTTGTTTTAGATTAGTATCTATGACGCCCCCAAAATAGGTATACATCACCCATATTGAGTCGCCAAATACATAGAATAAAATTCAAATACAACTTAATAATACAACTATCGTGTAAAATACGACAAAACATAAACTGAGAGTTTTAATATGAATATTGTCTTCTAGACAGTATTCAACTCAAATGGAGTCCTCAATACATTTATTATCATACTATTTTATAGAATAGTGAGAACTACTAATGCTATCATCTGGACCGTCACTCCGTTCCCCGACTAGTCCCGGCTACGTTCTCATTTCCTGAAGAGAACAATGAAAGCAAAAAGAGTGAGCTCAACTAGCCCAGTAATAAATATTATGACTAAGATAATGCAGAATAATTTATCGTTAGCCTTCAACAGTGTTAAACTGATAAAATATAATAAACATCAAGTTTAACTGTAATAGAACAAGCAATCCATTAGAAGAGTCAAGTAGAGCATAAAATCTACTATCTTCTATGATTTAAAAAGGTTTTTCATCACTTTTATCGCTAAGACTCAGCTTAATAAATAATCCACATCATCGAATCACCCCTGTACTACGGCCAAGGATATTCTTTAGTATCACGACCACAAATTATCCATGCACTACAGGCCAAGGATATTCGTGTATTCATCAATGGTTATGATCATGCCAATAACTGTCCATCAATGCACTACGGGCCAATGAAGAATTTTACCACATCATTTGTAATATTACGGTCATGATTATACCGAATAATCCCTGTTCATAATCATATCAAGTCCATCTATGCACTACAGGCCATAGATGGCTTTCAACATATTATATCATGAGGATGATAACAATGATATAAGAATTTAATAAAACAAGTTCAAGGACAAATTTTTAAAGATTTATAATTTAATTTATCTAGAAATTAATAACGTCCAAATTGTCAACATGATACTGCTTTGTAGAGTAAAATTCAAGAATAATATTGTACCAAAAATAATTTGGACCGAAAACGAATCAATTTTTATCATGAATAGTACACCGGGTGAATAATACTCGAATGAATAGTACCCTGTGAATAGTACTTCGAGAATAGTAACCCCGTGAATAGTACTTCGGCATGAAAAAATTAAAACTTATCATGAATGCTCAGAATAATATTTTCACGAAAAAAATACTAGCTGAAGCGCAAATATCAAGGATATTCTACTAATTTCATGGAGTATAGAAGCCAAAACTTAACAAAAGGAGTATAGAATTCGAAATCTAAAACGAAATAATATTACTTACATACTACAGAGTATGAAAGAAAATATTATTTTATACGAATTCTGAACAAAAATAATATCCCTTACCTCAAAATAACAGTATTTTTGATCGGAATATCGGATGTAAAGTCGAAGAAAACTTGCACTGAATAGCAACTCTCAAATTATCTAAATATTCACAAAAATACACTCGATAATATAGAGAGAAAGAAAACTTGTTTCTGGTCTGATTTTTAATTCTAACTTAAGCGCCTATTTATAGGAAAATACTAGAATGCCATAGGAGACTAAAATAATAAAATATTATTATTTATTTTTTTCAAGCACGCCATTCCTTTGCTGAAAAATCAAGCCAACCATTTCTGAAAAAATAGCAGCCCACATGTTTTCAAAAACAAAAGTGGGTCCCACCCAATTTTAATAAAAATTATTTTATTTTCTGAAACTTCAAAAATTCATAATAAATAGCCCTTTTATCAGAAAAATTTGAATCTCATATCTAATCTATAGGAAGTTAAATTCTTTACAACTTTGTAAGTTTAAGTTTTTTCGAATTTCAGATAGAAAATATCCAAAATCCACAAACGGATGATTTTCAATACCTCATAAAATTCATAACAAATCATACGTTAATTTTTAACGGTTCAAAATTTGTGGACATATACTCAACTTATATAACATATCCAAAAATCACAACGATCCAACGGTCGGATTAAAATTATAACTCACGCAATAGAGCTTTAACAACACTGATTTGATTTTTAATACCTCCATTCCGACAAAAATACTGATAAAACACCTCAACATTAATCCCTTCAATTATATCCACATAAAATAAGTATTTTCTTATCATAAAAATTAATAAATAATTATTCACAAATAATATTACAGAATCACGATAATGACAAACATGACGTTCCTAGGAAAAAGGGGGCTTTCCGATAAGGATTTCTCCTTACTGGCGCGCAATTAGGTGACCAAATCTCTCCTTGACCGAACTTTCTAGACATTGCCAATAATGCTATCTAATAATATTATTTAAATAATATGAATTATTGATCTGATAATGGAAAATACTGCACAGTGATAATTATTGAAACAACAATATTATAAAATATCAACGCAACAATTATTGAATCAATAAAATAAAATATTGAACAATAATTACTGTAACAATTATTGAGTAGTGCCTTCTTACGTAAGAATCAATAATTTAAAAATACTGTGCAATACCGTGTGCTGCTGTGCAACCACGCGTATTACTGTATTTTAACCACCGGGTATTCCAATAGTGTTAACAGTAACAATTACGCAGTTATTTATAAAAACTCAAACTTGTCGTTTTCTTTATCCGACTGTTTTCTGTTATGGGGCCCACAAATGGCTGCGTCGTCGTACGAATAATTCCCGACAGAAAGAATATTGCACATCCAAACGAATATTCCCCGATAACATGAATATTTTATAACCACTTGCTTATTTTGCAAAAAATTATAAATATTAGCCACAACTATAACATTATATCAAATTTATTCCTTATTATTCAAAATGATATATATAGAAAATTCATCTTTATTCATAAAAGTTGGGGTCTTACAACCTCCCGTTCTTATGAAATTTTGCCCTCGAAATTAGGGTACATACCTGGTATGACGAAGAGGTGAGGATACCTTGATCTTATTTCAGATTCTAACTCCCGGGTCATTTCCTCAACATCGTGGTTTCTCCATAAAACTTTGGCTTGAGGTATAACCTTGGAGCGTAAAATATGTTCCTTCTTTTCCAAGATTTTAACAGAAACCTCTTCATACGTTAAATCTTCCGCTATTTCGTCTGGTTCCAACTCAATAATGTGGTTCGGGTCTTCCACATATTTACATAACATAGATATGTGAAAAACGTTATGAACACGAGACATACTTGGCGGTAAAGCGAGTCTATAGGCCATAGTTCCTACTCGGTCAAGGATTTCAAATGGACCAATGAATCGAGGATTGAGCTTTCCTCTCTTTCCAAATCTCGTAACTCCCTTCCATGGAGCAATACGTAACAACACATGTTCTCCAACGTTAAATTCTACGTCCTTCCGATGAAGATCAGCATAACTCTTTTGACGATCTTTTGAGGTTTTTATACGTTGTCGGATCATTTGAATCTTTTCCATTGCCATGCGTACCAATTTCGATCCCAACAACGTTGGTTCACCCACCCCGTCCCAGCATACTGGAGAACGACACTTTCTTCCATACAAAATAGAGCTATGCCGATACTTGCTTGATAACTGTTGTTATAGGAAAACTCCACCAATGGTAAGAACTTGTCCCAACTTCCCTTGAAGTCAAGGACACAGAGTCTTAATAGATCTTCAGGAGTTTAAATAGTCCTCTCTGACTGCCCGTCCATTTGAGGATGATAAGTCGAACTAAATCATAAATCTGTGCCCATAGCTTTTTGCAAACTAACCCAAAATCGTGAAGTGAATCTTGGGTCTCGATCAGAAACTATGGATACTGGCATACCATACAATCTTACAATCTCATTTATGTACATACGAGCAAGACGTTCAAGTATATAAGTTTCTCGTATAGGTAAGAAATGAGTAGATTTGGTCAATCTATCAACAATGACCCAAATTGCATCTATGCCTTGAGAAACCTTGGGAAAACCAGTAACAAAATCCATGGTAATGTGCTCCCACTTCCATTCTGGAATTTCAAGTGGTTGCAATGGACCTTTTGGTACTTGATGCTCCGCTTTGACTCATTGACAAGTTAGACACCTTGAGATAAACTCCGCGATCTCTCTCTTCATATTGCTCCACCAAAATTTATGTCGAATATCATAATACATTTTGGTACTCCCAAGATGGATTGTAAACGGTGTGTTGTGCGCCTCCATCATGATTTTACACTTCAAGTCAGAATCATTAGGAACACAAAGTTTGGAGTTGACTAAAAGTATTCCTTCTTCATCTATTCTTGCTTCTGGGATAGAACATTCTTGCACTTTCTTTCTCATACGCATCAGCTCTAGATCTGTAGCTTGAGCAGCTTTAACTTTATTGATTAAAGTCGGTTCAACTCGTATATTTGCCATCATCATGTTGGTCCCTGGAGTCTTTAACTCTATCTCCATCCTTTGCAAGTCATATAAAATGGGCCTTTGCGCTGACAATATCGCACTCGTACCCGCATATGATCTTCTACTCAATGTGTCAGCTATCACGTTCGCTTTTCCAGGATAGTATTGAATGGTATGATCATAATCTTTCAACAGTTTGAGCCAAAGTCGTTGCCGCATGTTGAGTTCCTTTTGAGTGAAGAAATATTTGAGGCTTTTATGATCCGTATAGATCTCCACTTTCTCCCCATACAGGTAATGCCTCCAAATTTTAAGTGCGAAGACAACTGCTGCCAACTCTAGATCATGAGTAAGATAATTCTTCTCATATTCTTTGAGTTGTCGAGAGGCATAGGCAATGTCTTTCCCATGTTGCATGAGAACACATCCTAACCCTTTTCCTGAAGCATCACTGTAGATGACAAATCCCTCCGAGCCAAATGGTATTGTCAGAACAGGTGCTAAAATGAGTCTCCTCTTGAGTTCTTAAAAACTCTTTTCACATTCCTCGCTCCAACCAAATTTTGTATCTTTTTGAGTCAGCTGAGTTAATGGAATAGCGATTCGAGAAAACCCTTCCACAAATCTCCGATAATAACCAGCTAAGCCGAGAAAGCTACGTATTTTGGTCACTGACTTAGGTTGCTCCCAACTTTGAATTGTTTCAATCTTCGTCGGGTCAACAGATATTCCATGGTTTGATATCACGTGACCAAGGAATGCAACTTTCTCAAGCCAGAACTCGCATTTCTTTAACTTGGCATAAAGCTTGTTTTCACGAAGCTTTTAGAGTATCAGTCTCAAGTGTTGCTCATGATCTTCACGACTTTTGGAGTATATGAGAACGTCATTAATAAAGACGACCACAAAATAATCCAAATATTCCTTGAATACTCGGTTCATCATGTCCATGAAGGTAATAGGAGCATTAGTCAATCCAAAGGACATGACTTAGAATTCATAATGCCCGTACCGAGTTCTGAAAGTTGGCTTTAGAATGTCATCGGTTTTAACCTTTAACTGATGATATCCGGAACGAAGATCGATCTTTGAAAAGAATTTGGCGCCTTGCAACTGGTCAAACGGGTCATCAATACGTGGCAATGGGTACCTATTTTAGAAGGTGACATGATTCAACTCCCGATAATCAATACAAAGTCGAATACTCCCATCTTTCTTCTTTACGAATAGAACAGGAGCACCCCAAGGAGACATACTAGGATGAATGAAACCAATGTCTAACAATTCCTGCAGTTGGATCTTTAACTCCTGAAGTTCAATAGGAGCAATTCGATATGGGGCTTTAGAAAGGATTTTGTACCGAGTTCAAGGTCGATACAAAATTTAATTTTACGCTCTGGGGGTAGGCCAGGAAGTTCTTCAGGGAATACGTCAGGAAATTTATTAACAATAGAAATATCATTCAAAATTGACGTATTTTTGTTTAAATCCGTGACATGAGCTAAGAAAGCTTGACATCCGTTTTTCAATAAATGAATAGCTTTATGGCTTGAGATGGCAGTAATTGATTTTAATGGTTTGGTTGCTTGAATTCGCATAATAGGTTGGTTAGGAATATGAAGGCTAACAACATTACGAAAATATTCAATTTTTGCATGATGAGTAGTTAACCAATCAATCCCTAGAATTACATCAAATGCAAGTATTTTCAATGAAATAAGATCGATAGGTAATGTGAGGATACCGATTTAAACCAAACAAGACTTATAAACAGTGGATGTAATGAAGGTTTCTCCCAACGGAGTTTCAACAGATAAGTCAAAGTCTAATTTCTCCGGAGTTCAATTTAAACGTTGAGCTCAAGTAGGAGAAATAAAAGAATGGGTAGAACCGGTATCAAATAAGGTATATACTTCGCTAGAGTTTATGATAAGCTTACTCGTGATGACCTCGTTCTGGTTCCTTGCTTTCTAGGAGGTCACAACAAACGCTCTTCCTTGTACTACTGGTTTTGACTTTTCTGGGACGGCCTTTGGTGCCTCCATCCCAGCTAGACTTGCCTTCCCTGGACGGCCTTTGGTGACCTTCTTTTCCACAATTGTAACACATTTTGGACTGCTGCGCACAGTTTGGACTGATATGTCCCTCCCCTCCACATTTGAAGCATATGGTAGGTGGTCGTTCTTCTTCCTTAACAACGGGTGCTGATGCTGACGTCTTTCCATCATTGTTGAATCTCCTCTTCTTGAAATGTCCATTCTTATTGTCTTGGCCATGATTACCACCAAAGTGGTTACTATTTTTGGCATGTTGATTCCCTCCACGTTTGTTGTCACCGCTTTGATGACTGCTACTGTGACACCCCCAAAACAAGTATACATCACTCATCTTGAGTCGCTAAATACATGGTACAGAATACAAATACAAACTTAATTATACATTATGAGCAGTGAGTTTTAATACAAATATTGTCATCTAGACAGTATTCAAAATCAAAATAAGTCCTCATTACATTTATTGTCACACTATTTAACCGAATAGTGAGGACTAATAATGTTATCATCTGGACCGTCACTCCGTTCCCCGACTAGTCCCGGCTACGTTCTCATTTCCTGAAGAGAACAGTGAAAGAAAGGGTGAGCTCAACTAGCCCAGTAAGAAATATTATGACTAAGTTAATGCAGAATAAATTATCATTAGCCTTCAACAATGTTAAACTGATAGAATATAATAGACAACAAGTTTAACTGCAACGGAATAAGCAATCCATTAGAAGGGTCAATTATAGCATGATATCTACTATCTTCTATGATTTAAAATGTTTTCATCAATTTTTATCACTGAGACTCAGCTTAATAAATAAACCACATCATCCAATCATCCCTGCACTACGGACCAAGGATATTCATTAAATCATCAATGGTCATGACTATACCAAATAATCCATGGTCATAATCATACCAAAAACTGTCCATCAATGGACTACAGGCCACTGAGGACTTTTACCACATCATTTATAACATTACAGGTCATGATTATACCGAATGATTCCTGGTCATAATCATACCAAGTCCATCTATGCATGTAGGCTAAAGATGACTTTCATCACAATATAAGCATGAGGATGATGACAATGACATAATAATTCAATAAAACAAGTTCAAGAATAAATTTTAAAGATTTATAAGTTAATTTATCCTAAAATCAATAAGGTCCAAATTGTCAACATGATACTGCTTTGTGGAGTAAAATTCAAGAATGCTCAGAAGAATATTTCCATGAAAAGATACTGGATGAAGCGCAAATATTAAGGATATTCCACTAATTTCATAGAGTATATAAGCCAAAACTTTAACCAACTGAGTATAATAGAATATATAAAACTGCAAATAGATTTTTGCCCGCCATGCGGTAATCCACGTAGACAGATCATTTCCATATTTTAATAAGGAATGAATACGAATGATCATTCACCATGCATACGGTAATCCACATAGACAGGTTATTCCAACAAAATAATAAAGAATGGAATAACAGAAGAATTCACCATGCATGCGGTAGTCCGCGTAGACAGGTTATTCCAGCAGAATAATAAAGAATAGAATAACAGAAGAATTCATCATGCATGCGATAGACCGCACGACAGGTTATTCCAACAGAATAATAAATAACGGAACCAGGTCATGCGTAGTCCGCACAGACAGGATATTCCAACAGAATAACATAGAATGGAACCAGGTCATGCGTAATACGCACAAACAGGATATTCCAACAGAATAATAAAGAATGGAACCAGGTCATGCGTAATCCACACAGACAGGATATTCCAACAGAATAATAAAGAATTAAATAACAACAAAATTCACCAGGCATGCGATAGCCCTCACAGACAGGTTATTCAACATGATACTGCTTTGTGGAGTAAAATTCAAGAATGCTTAGAAAAATATTTTTATGAAAAGATACTGGATGAACCGCAATTATCAAGGATATTCCACTAATTTTATGGAGTATATAAGTTAAAACTTAACCAACTGAGTATAATAAAGAATGGAATAAGAAAAGAAATCACCCGACATGTGATAGACCGCACAGACAGGTTATTCTAACAGAATAATAAATAATGAATGCAGGTCTGGCGTAAACGCACAGACAGGATATTCCGACAGAATAATAAATAATGGAACCAGGTCCGGCGTAAACGCACAGACAGGATGTTCCGACAGAATAATAATAAGACGGAACCAGGTCTGGTGTAAAACACATAGACAGGATGTTCCAACAGAATAATAACAAGACGGAACCAGGTCCGGTGTAAAACACACAGACAGGATGTTCCAACAGAATAACAAAAGAATGTCACCAAGTATAGGGTAGACCGCGTATACAGGTTATTCCAACAGAATAATAAGAAATGGAATAACAACAGTTCTCTTCATGAATAAGAAAGAATAACACCACTTACCGTTTTAAAGGAAAACTGAAATAAGGAAGTAGTTAAGTAGCAGAATACTTTTCTTTTCTCTCTCTATAGTTTCTCTTTATAGTTTCTCTCTCTAGAGTTCAGTGAATTCGTAAGAAATAATGAAGGAATGAGCTGCTATTTATAGAAAAATAGAATGCATAGTAACTAATCCATGAACGGTCCAGATTGATTACTTTAATCTGACGATCCATATTTAAAGAAAAATCTTTTAAATAAAATATAATATATTCTATTTATAGAATAACTTTAATAAACTATTCTGTTTTATATAAAAAGATATTTCTGTTTTATTACGTTAATAATACGAATAAAACAAAACTTCATTATCGCTAAATAATTCATATTATTAACTGACAATAATTGAATCAAACTGAGTGACTTCTCACATAAGCATTAATAATCAATATCGTGTGCTACTATGCAACCACACGTATTACTGTACTTTTACTACCGAGTAGTTCAACAGTATCAATGGTAAAACTTTCGCCGTTATTTTTAATAAAATATTTTTGTCGTTTTCTCAATCCGACAATAATTCCGTTGTGGGGTCCACCAATGATTGTGCCGTTGTACGAATATTCCCTGTTAAAACAAATATTCCCCGACCAATCGAATATTATATAACAACTTGCGTACTTTGCAAAATTTATAAATATTACCCACAACTATAACATTATATCAAATTAACTCCATAATATTCAAAAATGATATTTATAGAAAATTCATCTTTATTTATAAAAGTTGGGGTCTTACAACCTCCCCTTCTTATGAAATTTCGCCCTCGAAATTAGGGTACGTACCTGGTATGTCGAAGAGGTAAGGATACCTTGATTTCATTTCAGGTTCTAACTCCCAAGTCATTTCCTCAATATCGTGATTTCTCCACAAAACTTTGACTTGAGGTATAACCTTGGAGCGTAGAATATGTTCCTTCTTATCCAAGATTTGAACAGGAACTTCTTCATACGTCAAATCTTCTGCTATTTCGTCCGGTTCTAACTCAATAATGTGGTTCGGGTCTTCCACATATTTACGTAACATGGATATGTAAAAACCGTTATGAACACGAGACATACTTGGCGGTAAAGCGGTTCTATAAGCCACAGTTCCTACTCGATCGAGGATTAAAAATGGACCGATGAATCGAGGATTGAGCTTTTCTCTCTTTCCAAATCTCGTAACTCCTTTCCATGGAGCAACACGTAAGAACACATGATCTCATATATCAAATTCCACGTCCTTTCGATGAAGATCAGCATAACTCTTTTGTCGATCTTGTGAGGTTTTTATACGTTGTCGGATCGTTTGAATCTTTTCTGTAGTCATACGTACCAACTCCGGTCCCAACAACGTTGCTTCACCCACCTCATCCCAGCATACTGGAGAACGACATTTTCTTCCATACAATGCTTTGAATGGAGCCATGCCAATACTTGCTTGATAACTGTTGTTGTAGGAAAACTCCACCAATGGTAAGAACTTGTCCCAACTTTCCTTGAAGTTAAGGACACAGAGTTTTAATAAATCTTCTAGAGTTTGAATAGTCCTCTCTGATTGTCCGTCCGTCTGAGGATGATATGCCGAACTATATCGTAAATCTGTGCCCATAGCTTTTTGTAAACTAACCCAAAATCGTGAAGTGAATCTTGGGTCTCGATCAGAAACTATGGATACTGGCATACCATGCAGTCTTACAATCTCGTTTATGTACATACGAGCAAGACGTTCAAGTGTATAAGTTTCTCGTATCGGTAAGAAATGAGCAGACTTGGTCAATCTATCAACAATGACCCAAATCGCATCTATACCTTGAGAAACCTTAGGAAGACCGGTAACGAAATCCATGGTAATGTGCTCCCACTTCCATTCTAGAATTTCAAGTGGTTGTAATGGACCTTTTGGTACTTGATGCTCCGCTTTGACTCGTTGACAAGTTAGACACCTTGAGATAAACAACGCTATCTCTCTCTTCATATTGCTCCACCAAAATGTATGACGAAGATCATGATACATTTTGGTACTTCCAAGATAGATTGTAAACGGTGTGTTGTGCACCTCCATCATGATTTCATACTTTAAATCAGGATTGTTAGGAACACAAAGTCTGGAGTTGACTCGAAGTATTCCTTCTTCATCGATTCTTGCTTCCGGCATAGCACCTTCTTGCACTTTCTTCCTCATACGCATCAGCTCCAGGTCTGTAGCTTGAGCAGCTTTAAATTATCGATTAAAGTTGGTTCTACTCGTATATTCGCCATCATCACATGGGTCCCTGGAGTCTTTAACTCTATCTCCATCCTTTGCAAGTCACACAAAATGGGCCTTTGTGTTGACAATATCGCACTCGTACTTGCATATGATCTTCTACTCAATGCGTCAGCTACCACGTTCGCTTTTCCAGGATGGTATTGTATGGTATGATCATAATCTTTCAACAGTTCAAGCCAACGTCGTTGTCACATGTTGAGTTCCTTTTGAGTGAAGAAATATTTGAGGCTTTTATGATCCGTAAAGATCTCCACCTTCTCCCCATACAAGTAATGCCTCTAAATTTTAAGTGCAAAGACAACAGTTGCCAACTCTAGATCATGAGTAGGATAATTCCTCTCATATTCCTTGTGTTGTCTTGATGCATAGGCTATGACTTTTTCATGTTGCATGAGAACGCATCCCAACCCTTTGCTCGAAGCATCACTGTAGATGACAAATCCCTCAGAGCCAGATGGTATTGTTGGAACAGGTGCTGAAATGAGTCTCCTCTTGAGTTCTTGAAAACTCTTTCCACATTCTTCGCTCCAACCGAACTTTGTATCTTTCCGAGTCAGCTGAGTTAATGGAGTAGCGATTCGAGAAAATCCTTCCACGAATCTCCGATTATAACCAGCTAAACCAAGAAAGTTACGTACTTTAGTCACTGATTTAGGTTGCTCCCAGCTTTGAATAGCTTCAATCTTTGCCTGGTCAACCGATATTCCATGACTTGATACTACGTGCCCAAGGAACGCTACCTCCTCCAGCCAGAACTTGCATTTCTTCAACTTGGCATAAAACTTGTATTCACGAAGCTTTTGGAGTACCATCTTCAAGTGTTGCTCATGATCTTCACGGCTTTTGGAATAAATAAGGATGTCATCAATAAAGACAACCACAAAGTGATCCAAATATTCCTTGAATACCCGGTTCATCATATCCATGAAGGCAGCATGAGCATTAGTCAATCCAAAGGACATGACTAGGAATTCATAATGCCCGTACCGAGTTCTAAAAGTCGTCTTTAGAATATCCTCAGTTCTAACCTTTAGCTGATGATATCCAGAACGAAGATCGATCTTTGAAAAGAATTGTGCTCATTGCAACTGGTCAAACAGGCCATCAATACGTGGCAATGGGTACCTATTTTTGATGGTGACATGATTCAACTCCCGATAATCAATACAAAGTCGCATACTTCCATCTTTCTTCTTCACGAATAGAACAGGAGCACCCCAAGGAGAAGTACTAAGACGAATAAAGCCAATGTCTAACAATTCCTGCAGTTGGATCTTTAACTCCTAAAGTTAAATAGGAGCCATTCGATATGGGGCTTTGGAAATGGATTTTGTACCAGGTTCAAGGTCGATACAAAATTCAATTTTACGCTCTGGGGGTAGGCCAAGAAGTTCTTCAGGGAATACGTCAGGAAATTTATTAACAATGGAAATATCATTCAAAACTGACGTATTTTTATTTAGATCCATGACATGAGCTAAGAAAGCTTGACATCCGTTTTTCAATAAACGAATAGCTTTATGGCTTGGGATGACAGCGATTGATTTTAATGGTTTGGTTGCTTGAATTCGAATAATAGGTCGATTAGGAATATGAAAGCTAACAACTTTACGAAAATAATCAATTTTTGCATGATGAGTAGTTAACCAATCAATCCCTAGAATCACGTCAAATGCAAGTATTTTTAATGAAATAAGATCGACAGGTAATGTGTGGGTACCAACTTGAACCAAACAAGACTTATAAACCGTGGATGTAATGAAGGTTTCTCCCAATGGAGTTTCAACAGATAAGTCAAAGTCTAATTTCTCCGGAGTCAAATTTAATTGATGAGCGCGAGTAGGAGAAATAAAAGAATGGGTAGAACCGGTATCAAATAAAGTATAGACTTCGTTAGAGTTTATGATAAGCTTACCCGTGATGACCTCATTCGGGTTCTTTGCTTTCTGGGAGGTCACAACAAACGCTCTCCCTTGTACTACCGGTTTTGACTTTTCTGGGACGGCCTTTGGTGTCTCCATCTTGGATGAACTTGTTTTTGGTAAACGACAAAATCGAACTAAATGACCTTCTCTTCCACAATTATAACATGTTTTAGACGGCATCGCGCAGTTTGGACTGATGTGCCCCTCCCCTCCGTATTTGAAACATATGATACGTGGTCGTTCTCCTTCCTTAACAACGGGTGCTGGTGCTGACGTCTTTCCATCATTGTTGAATCTCCTCTTCTTAAAATGACCATTCTTATTATTTTGGCCCTGATAACCACCGAAGTGGTTACCATTTCTGGCCTGTTGATTCCCTCCACGCTTGTTATCACCGCTTCGATGACTGCTCTCACTGGTATTATCATTTTGCCGACTACTCTCTTTTGGTTGCGTTGACTCGTTATCGCGCTCCACTAACTGAGCCCTATTCACAACATCTGAATACAAACACAGTTTATGAGAAATAAGATGTTAACGTATCTTAGATTTCAAACCTCGCAAAAATATTCGCGTCATTCGCTCTTCATTATCCACCAAGTGGGACGCAAACCGGGACAACTCAGCAAATTTAGCCTCATACTACGACACGGTCATATTATTCTGCTCCAATTTGATGAACTCCACCTCCTTCATGTGACGAACACTTTCGGAAAAGTATTTGTCATTGAACAGCTCTTGGAACTTCTCCCAAGACATCTTCAGTGCGGCAGGTTGAGTACGCTTAATCGATTCCCACCAGTAATCTGCCTCTCCTCGCAACATAAAGGCGGCAAAGGGAACCTTTTGCTCCTCGGAGCATCCCAAGACATCAAATATCTTGGTGATCTGCTTTATCCATGTTTTCGCTATAAGTGGTTTTGTCTCTCCCTTAAACTCCGGTGGTCCCAGCTCCTTGAACTGTTTAGCGGTGACCGTCCGAGAGTTTTCAATATTTCCACCTATATTTTGGACAGGAACCGCTCTCGCCTGATGTTGCATGAACTGTATAAAGCTTCTGAACATTCCATTATTCATCATCTGGTCAGTGTTGTTGTTTGCATGTGGATTGTCACCTTCCTGATGCATATTATCCTGATTATTGATATGTGGTGAATCAACAGTCGCCTGTGCTCCATTGCTATTCTCAACATTCTCAGATGCCATTTTCAGATACTGCCACAAAACAAAAGTTAATTGATATGTCATATATTATCCTTATATTATGACCGACCAATTAAATACCATGCAAATAAACTTAGGTAGGTCATACTAGAAAAGGAATTCCCCGTCTCTCCCCTACTAGTTCAATTCTCACATCTTAGCCAGGGATCATATCCCTAAGCTCTGATACCAACTGTGACGTCACCAAAATTAGGTATACATCACCCATCTTGGGTCGTCAGATACATGGTACAGAATACAAATACAACTTACTAATACAACTGTCGTGTACAATATGATAAAACATAACTGTGAGTTTGAATACAATTATTGTCTACTAGAGACTATACAAACTCAAAAGGAGTCCTCATTACAATTATTGTCACACTATTTAATAGAATAGTGAGGACTACTAATACTATCATCTGGTCCATCACTCCGTTCCCGGACTCGTCCCAGCTATATTCTCACTTCCTGAAGAGAACAGTGAAAGAAAGGGTGAGCTCAACTAGCCCAGTAAGAAATATTATGACTAAGATAATGCAGAATAAATTATCATTAGCCTTCAACAGTGTTAAACTAATAAAATATAACGAACATCAAGTTTAACTGCAGCGGGACAAGCAATCCATTAAAAGAGTCAAGTAGAGAATAAAATCTACTATCTTCTATGATTCAAAAGGTTTTTCAACATTGTTATCGCTGGGACTCAGCTTAATAAAATAATTCACATCATCGAATCACCCCTGCACTACGACCAAGGATATTCGTGTATTCATTAATGGACATGATCATGCCAACAACTGTCCATCAATGCACTACGGGCCAATGAGGACTTTTACCACTTCATTTGTAACATTACGGTCATGATTACACCGAATAATCCCTGGTTATAATCATACCAAGTCCATCTATGCATTACATGCCATAGATGACTTTCAACATTTTATAAACATGAGGATAATGACAATGATATAAGAATTCAATAAAACAAGTTCAAGAATTAATTTATCCAAGAATTAACAACGTCCAAATTGTCAACATGATACTTCTTTGTAGAGCAAAATTCAAGAATGCTTAGAAGAATATTTTCATGAAAAGATACTGGATGAACCGCAATTATCAAGGATATTCCACTAATTTCATGGAGTATAGAAGTTAAAACTTAACTAACTGAGTATAATAAAGAATGGAATAACAAAAGAAATCACCCGGCATGCGATAGACTGCACAGACAGGTTATTCTAACAGAATAATAAATAATGGAAGCAGGTCTGGCGTAAACGTACAGACAGGATATTCCGACAAAATAATAAATAATGGAACCAGGTCCGGCGTAAACGTACAGACAGGATGTTCCGACAGAATAATAACAAGACGGAACCAGGTCCGGTGTAAAACACACAGACAGGATGTTCCAACAGAATAATAACAAGACGGAACCAGGTCCGATGTAAAACACACAGACAGGATGTTTCAACAGAATAATAGAAGAATGTCACCAAGTATAGGGTAGACCGCGTATACATGTTATTCCAACAGAATAATAAGAAATGGAATAACAACAGTTCTCTTCATGAATAAGAAAGAATAACACCCCTTACCGTTTTAAAGAAGAACTGAAATAAGGAAGTAGTTAAGTAGCAGAATACTTTTCTTCTCTCTCTCTCTATAGTTTCTCTCTCTAGAGTTCAATGAATTCATAAGAAATAATGAAGGAATGAGCTGCTATTTATAGAAAAATAGAATGCATAGTAACTAATCCATGAACGGTCCAGATTGATTACTTTAATCTGACGGTCCATATTTAAAGAAAAATCTTTTAAATAAAATATAATATATTCTATTTATAGAATAACTTTAATAAAGTATTCTGTTTTATATAAAAAGATGTTTCTGTTTTATTACGTTAATAATACGAATAAAACAAAACTTCATTATCGCTAAATAATTCATATTATTAACTGACAATAATTAAATCAAACTGAGTGACTTCTCACATAAGCATTAATAATCAATACCGTGTGCTACTATGCAACCACACGTATTACTGTACTTTTACTACCGAGTAGTTCAACAGTATCAATGGTAAAACTTCCGCCGTTATTTTTAATAAAATATTTTTGTCGTTTTCTCAATCCGACAATAATTCCGTTGTGGGGTCCACAATGATTGTGCCGTTGTACGAATATTCCCTGTTAAAACGAATATTCCCCGACCAATCGAATATTATATAACAACTTGCGTACTTTATAAAATTTATAAATATTACCCACAACTATAACATTATATCAAATTAACTCCATAATATTCAAAAATGATATTTATAGAAAATTCATCTTTATTTATAAAAGTTAGGGTCTTACAAATACTTTCGAGAAAGTACTTATCGTTGAATAGTTCTTGGAACGTCTCCCAAGGCATCTTCAGTGCGGCAGGTTGAGTACGCTTTACCGATTTCCACCAGTAATCTGCCTCTCCTCACAACATAAAGGTGGCAAAGGGAACCTTTTACTCCTCAGAGCATCCCAAGACATCAAATATCTTGGTGATCTGCTTTTTTCACGTTTCTGCCTTAAGTGGTTTTGGCTCTCCAATAAACTCCGGTAGTCCCAGCTCCTTGAACTGTTTAACGGTGATCGTCCGAGAGTTTCCAGTGTTTCCACCTACATTTTGGACAGGAGTCGCTCTCGCCTGATGTTGCATGAATTGCATACAGCCTTTGAACATTCTATCGTTCATCATTTGATCGTTGTTATTTAACTAAGGATTATTGTCTTCTTGTTGCACATTATCCTGGGTATTGATCTGTGGTGACTCAACGGTCTCCTGTGCTCTATTGTTATTCTCAATATTCTCGGATGTCATTTTCAAATACTGCCACAAAACAAGGGTTAATTGACATGCAACATATTATCCCTATACTCTAACCGACCAATTAAATATCAAATAACTTAGGTAGGTCATACTAGTGAAGGAATTCCCTGTCCCTCCCATCCTAGTTCTTGTCTCACATCTCAGCCAGGGATCATATCCCTAAGTTTTGATACCAACTGTGATGCTCCCAAAATAGGTATACATCACCCATCTTGAGTCGCCAAATACATGGTACAAAATTTAAATATAACTTAATAATACAACTGTCGTGTAAAATACGGCAAAACATAAACTGAGAGTTTTAATAAGAATATTGTCTTCTAGACAGTATTCACCTCAAATGAAGTCCTCAATACATTTATTATCACACTATTTTATAGAATAGTGAGGACTACTAATGCTATCATCTGGACCGTTACTCCGTTTCCCGACTAGTCCCGGCTACGTTCTCATTTCCTGAAGAGAACAATGAAAGCAAAAGGGGTGAGCTCAACTAGCCAAGTAAGAAATATTATGACTAAGATAATGCAGAATAATTTATCGTTAGCCTTCAACAGTGTTAAACTGATAAAATATAACTAACATCAAGTTTAACTGCAGCGGAATAAGCAATTCATTAGAAAAGTCAAGTAGAGCATAAAATCTACTATCTTCTATGATTTAAAAAGGTTTTTCATCACTTTTATCGCTGAGACTCAGCTTAATAAATAATCCACATCATCGAATCATCCCTGCACTACGGCCAAGGATATTCTTTAGTATCACGACCATAAATTATTCATGCACTATAGGCCAAGGATATTTGTATATTCATCAATGGTCATGATCATGCCAACAACTGTCTATCAATGCAGTACGGGCCAATGAAGACTTTACCACATCATTTGTAACATTACGGTCATGATTATATCGAATAATTCCTGGTCATAATCATACCAAGTCCATCTATGCACTACAGGCTACAGATGACTTTCAACATATTATAACATGAGGATGATGATAATGATATAAGAATTCAATAAAACAAGTTCAAGGATAAATTTTTAAAGATTTATAATTTAATTTATCCAAAAATCAATAACGTCCAAATTGTCAACATGATACTGCTTTTTGGAGTAAAATTCAAGAATAATATTGTACCAAAAATAATTTAGACCGAAAACAAATTAATTTTTATCATGAATAGTACAACGGGTGAATAGTACCTCGTGAATAGTACTTCGAGAATAGTAACCCCGTGAATAGTATTCCGGCATGAAAAAGTTAAAACTTATCAAGAATGCTCTGAATAATATTTTCATGAAAAAATACTAGATGAAGCGCAAATATCAAGGATATTCTACTAATTTTATGGAGTATAGAAGCCAAAACTTAACAAAATGAGTATAGAATTTGAAATCTAAAACGAAATAATATTACTTACATACTACAGAGTATGAAAGAAAATATTATTTTATACGAATACTGAACAAAAATAATATTTCTTACCTCAAAATAACAGTATTTTTGATCGGAATATCGGATGTAAAGCCGAAAAAAACTTACACTGAATAACAACTCTCAAAGTATCTAAATACTTACAAAAATACGCTCGACAATATAGAGAGAAAGAAAACTTGTTTCTGGTCTGATTTTCAATTCTAACTTAAGCGCCTATTTATAGAAAAATACTAGAATGCCATATGAGACTAAAATAATAAAATATTATTATTTATTTTTTTCAAGCACGCCATTCCTTTGCTGAAAAATCAAGCCAGCCATTTCTGAAAAAATAGCAGCCCACATGTTTTCAAAAACAAAAGTGGGTCCCACCCAATTTTAATAAAAATTATTTTATTTTTTGAAACTTCAGAAATTCATAATAAATAGCCCTTTTATCAGAAAAATTCGAATCTCATGTCTATTCCATAGTAAGTTAAATTCTCTACAACTTTGTAAGTTTAAGTTTTTCCGAATTCCAGACAGAAAATATTCAAAATCCACAAACGGATGATTTTCAATACCTCATAAAATTCATAACAAATCATACGTTAATTTTTAACGGTTCAAAAATTGTGGACATATACTCAACTTATATATGTATAACATATCCAAAAATCACAACGATCCAACAGTTGGATTAAAATTATAACTCACGCAATAAAGCTTTAAGAACACTGATTTAATTTTTAATACCTCTATTCCGACAAAAATACTGATAAAATACCTCAACATTAATCCCTTCAATTATATCCACATAAAATAAGTATTTTCTTATCATAAAAATCAATAAATAATTATTCACAAATAATATTACAGAATCACAATAATGACAACCAGGCCGTTCCCAAGAAAGAGGGGGCTTTCCGATAAGGATTTTTCCTTACTGGCGCGCAATTAGGTGACCAAATCTCTCCTTGACAGAACTTTCTAGACATTACCAATAATGCTATCTAATAATATTATTCAAATAATATAAATTATTGATCTAATAATGGGAAATACTGCACAATGACAATTATTGAAACAACAATAATATAAAATATCAACACGGCAATTATTGAATCAATAAAATAAAATATTAAACAGTAATTACTGTAACAATTATTGAGTAGTGCCTTCTTGCGTAAGAATCAATAATTCAAAAATACTGTGCAATACCGTGTGCTACTGTGCAACCACGCGTATTACTGTATTTTAACTACCGGGTATTCCAACAGTGTTAATGGTAACAATTACGTCGTTATTTATAAAAACTCAAACTTGTCGTTTTTTTCATTCGACCGTTTTCTGTTATGGGGCCCACAAATGGTTGTGTCGTCGTACGAATATTCTCCGACAACATGAATATTTTATAACCACTTACTTATTTTGTAAAATTTATAAATATTACCCTTAACTATAACATTATATCAAATTTACTCCTTAATATTCAAAATGATATATATAGAAAATTCATTTTTATTCATAAAAGTTGGGGCCTTATAGTATCTCCCACTATTTATCTTCAAACTATATTACCCTCACTTATATAGTTCGCAAAATCCAATTAAAGATTTGCTAATGAGAATAAGGATAACATTTCAAATGTATATAGCCATGTGTGTGCACAATAAACTATATATAAATAAAAAGGTAGACAACTCTTGTCGATTACATCAACATGCAACTCCTTTTATTTTGCCTCTTAGATCATAATGGTTAAGTGTGTGCACATCCGAACTAAAATAATTCAAGTTAAGTCATACCCAACATTTACATATAAGTGAAGAGAAAACTACAGCCTTTGTGTGTGCACAACAAAGCGGTAATGTTCAATTCCTTATAAACATCATATATAATAAAAATAACATCTCAAATATTTAATACTTGCCTTGTGTGTGCACAAAAATCTCATATTAAATATTCAATTCTCTATTTTTTTTATCATGCTAGAAGGCGCAGTTTGATATTCCAAATATCTTTGAACGTTACAACTTAATATAATTTATTTGAGGGGTTTGTTATTAATTTATCTCATCTTGTTTAGCGCGTATGCACATATATATAAACTGCGCGTCATATTAATTGACATGTGAAGCATGTTGTATAATATATATATATATATATATATATATATATATATATATATATATATAAACATGCACATATAGAATACTATATTATACCCGAATTGATTATGGACTTTATTTTAGTTTGGTTCACTAGAGCCACCAAGTGAACCAAGAGGTCAAACCTAGGGTACACGAATTAAATTTAAATATAACTATTACATCTAAATCCTGGGCTCCATTACAAACGGATCTTCATGCGCTCCTTGTTCCTTGGTCTCCAACTCTTCAAAATTAATTCTAATTATTCCTATTAAAAAACTATTTACTATAAATAGAAACTTTGATCAGCAGTCAAAGGGAAGTACATAAGAGAGAGATAGAATTTACATCAAAAAATATTAGAGAATACGAGGTACAGAGACCACATTTAATGAAATTCATACATCCATGCATCCAACTAAAATAAAATTCAATCACACTGGTCAATAGTCCATAATCAATCCCATTTATTATCATACACATCATCATATGCATCAATAAATAACATTCATCTCATGAATAATAAATATATTCCATATATGCATCGATATCAATTTAATGGGTAATTTCAAATTTATTAAAATCCAATTTTGAAATAAAAATAAACACCTTTATTTTAATCAAAATTTAAATCATAATAAATTTCTTTATTTTATTTTATCCAATTTTAAATAAAAATAAACTCCTTTATTTTTATTCAAATTTCAAATCGAAATAAACTCTTTTATTTAAATTAATAAGGAATCCAGTTTCAAGTACAAAATAAACTCTTTTATTTTAACTTAAAATTGCTAGAAAAATAAAATATGTTGAATCATATTCCTTATCAAAATTAATCATCTTTAATTTTAGGAAACATGGAATCCTATTCTATATGTAAATAAACTCTTTTATTCAAGAAAACATGGAATCCTATTCCATATGTGGATAAATTCTTTTATTCAAACGAACGTGGAATCCAATTCCAAGTTAATATAAAACTTTTATTTTTATAATATATTCTAATTAAAATATACCTTTTATCTTAACTGAAATAAATAAATAAATCAAATTCTGGTGTTGGGCGCGCACGCGGCCGCGCCCAGAATGAACTGGGACACGGCACGGCCGCGCTAAAACCCAAGAAATGTTTTATGCGTTAGGGCGCGACTGCGCTCCAGAATGAACTGGAAGCGGTAGCGCCGCATAGCAGAATCAGGGAAAAAAATTCTTGCCCAGAAAATATGATTCAATCGCATACCATACATACATAGAATCATCACGATCGATAATTAGCACAAAGTTAGGCTCTGATACCACTTTAAGGTTTGTATATAGCACAATCATGCAATCAAATTACATAAAAAGTGGGGAAGTGCGATAAAATAGGAATTTAAAATATTTTATACAAACTATTACCATGATCATACTTTATGCATAATTATCATTCATGAGAAAAGAGATGGAGATCAGATTCATACCTTTATAGAACCGTACTTCCACACATACGAGTTCACCTCCAATTCTTTCGTGTTCCCTTGAAAAACACTGGGTTGATTCCTTCCTTTGATCAACGTTAGTCACCCAAGTGTTTGGCCTCTAGAAGTGATCCACCAAGGAATAATAGTTATTCAAAAAGATGGGTGTTTGAAAAAAACCCTAATTCTATCTCTATAGAATATTGTGTACTCTCCCAACTCTTGAAATTGTCATTAAACCCAAATCAAAATAAGACTCCTCTTATTTATAGATGTGGGCAACTCTCCTAAACAATTTAAGAATTAGGTTTTATTTTAATTAATTAAACTCCTTTAATTAATTAGGCTCCTAATCTTTTTAGGAATATATGACAGTACATTTTATTAATTAATTCTCAAACTCCTTTAGGAATTAAATAATAAGAAGAAGAAGAAGAAGATTACTCTTATTAATTTATATTTAATATTTTTAAAATATTAAATAATAAATATTAAACTATTTAATTTATTATATCATCATAGATTAAATTAAATACACTTAACTTATTATTACGATTATGTTATTTACTTCTTAAATAAATATTTTTTCTTTTATGGTGTGACTGTAAGACCCCAACTTTTTAATAAATAAAATTAAATTTCTTCTATTCTTTATCTTGAAATAATAAGGTGTTAAGTGATATGATGATTTGATTATGGGTGAAATGTGCAAATTTTATAAAATAAACAAGTGGTTATAAAATATTCATTGTTGTCGGAGAATATTCGTTTAGTCGTGAAATATTCTTGCTGTCCGGGAATATTCGTACGACGGCGCAGCCATTTGTGGACCCCATAACGGAAAACGGTCGGATTAAGAAAAAGACAAGTTTGAGTTTTTATAAATAACGGCGTAATTGTTATCGTTAACACTGTTGGAATACCCGGTGGTTAAAATACAGTAATACGCGTGGTTGCAAAGTAGCACACGGTATTGCACAGTATTGTTAGATTATTGATTTTTACGTAAGAAGGCATTACTCAATAATTGTTATAGTAATTACTGTTTAATATTTTATTTTATTGATTCAATAATTGCTACGTTGGTATTTTATGTTATTGTTATTTCAATAATTGTCACTGCACAGTATCTCCATTATCAGATCAATAATTCATATTATTTGAATAATATTGTTAGATAACATTATTGGCAATATCTAAGGAAGTTCTGTCTAAGAAAAGGGGTTTGGTCATCTAATCGTGTACCGGTAAGGAAAAATCATTATCATAAAGCCCCCTCTTTCCTGAGAACGACTTGGTTGTCATAATTGTGATTCTATAATATTATTTGTGAATAATTAATTATTGATTTATATGATAAGAAAATATTTATTTTATGTGGATGGATAGGAAAATATTTATTTTGTGTGGATATACATTAAGAAAATAATGCTGAGGTATTTTATCAGTATTTTGTCATAATGGAGGTATTAAAAATCATCCGTATATAGATTTCGGATATTTTTTGTTTGGAATTTGGAAAAACTTTCTTCTACAAAGTTGTAGAGAATTTAATTTCCTACAGAATGGACATAAAATTAATATTTTTCTGATAAAAGGGCTATTTATTATAAATTATTGAAGTTTAGGAAATAAATATTTTTTTAAAATATGGGTGGGCCCCACTTTTGGTTGGTGTGGAAATTCTAATTTTTGGTGGGCCCCACTTATGGTGGCTGATATTTTGGTCAAGAATGTGTGCGTAAATTTTTTTTTGATAAATTAATATTTTATTAATTTAGTCTACTTTGGCGTTCTAGCATTTTCCTATAAATAGGGTGCTTAGTTAGAATTGAAAATCACACCAGAAATAAGATTTTTCTCTCTCTATATTATCGAGCGTATTTTGTGAGTATTTAGATACTTTGAAAGTTGCTATTCAGTGCAAGTTTTCTTTAGCGTTACATCCGATATTCCAGTTAGAAGTACTGTTCTTTTGAGGTAAGGGATATTATTTTATTCGTAAATGATATTATTTCTTTCAATATCATTATGCCAAAATATTGGTACGAATTTTATTGAGAAATTTCTACCTTTTTGTGTTGGGATTACTATTCACGTATACGACACTATTTACGTATACGACTATTCATAAATACGGTACTATTCATCGAAAAATAAAAATTTCTCTTCTTTGTCCCAGATGTCTATTATGGTTACTATCTTTGATTGTATCTATGTTTTGATCGTCATTCTTAAATTTTACTCTACTATGGTTTATTATGGAGCGTTTTTGAACTTGAATTATCTAAAGTACGAATCCCTAATCTTTGTCCTTTTATCTCACTTGATTCGTTTTTTTAAAATATTTTTCCTCATCCTCAGTCCTAAATGATGATATAACTGTATATCTTTGGCCTGTAGTGCAAAGATGAATGATTACCTGATGAATATCTTTGGCCCGTAGTGCAAAGATGAAGAGGTGTTGAGATGAACATGACCAACTGGTGATACAAATGAATATCTTTGGCCTATAGTGCAAAGATGAATATTTGATGCAAGATGTATATTGATTGATGTTACAGGGATAAAATATTGATGATGGACTTTTAAATTCATAGATGATAGTAGATTTCATTCTCTACTTAACTCTTCTAATAAATTGTTATTTTCGCTGCGAATATTGATCTAAAACTGGTTGTTCATTATATTTTATCAGATTTGTTGAAGGCTAACGATAATTTGTTGTTTATTATTTTAGTTATAATATTCTTTACTGGGCTAGTTGAGCTAACCCTTTTCCTTTTTGTTCCATTTTTCTTCTTAGGAAGTAAGAATTTAGCAGAAACTAGCCGGGGTATGGAGTGATGGTTCAAGATAGTTGTTTTAGCAGTCCTCACTATTATATAAAATAGTGCATCAATAATTGTAATGAGGACTTTATCTGAGTGTGGATATTATCTAGAAGACAATATTTGTATTTAAACTCACAGTTTATGTATTGTCGTATTTCACGCGATAATTATATTAATGAAGTTATAGTTGTTTCTGTACCATGTATTTGGCAACTCAGAATAGGTGGTGTATACCTATTTTGGGGGCATCATAGTTGGTATCAGAGCTTAGGGATATGGTCTCTGGCGGAGATTGGGGAATAGACTAAGAGGGGAGAGACGAGTAAATCATTCGATAGTGTGTCCTACCTAAGCTTATTTGTTGGTCGGTCATAATATAGGTGTATTATGTGGTATGTCAATTTCTTTAATTAACCCTTGTTTTATGGTAGTATTTGAGAATGGCAGCTGAGAATGTTAACAATGGAGTGAATAAGACCGTGGAGACACCTTTAATCACCAACCAGGGGAGCGTGCAACAGGAAGGCAATATTCCTCTTGTAAACAACACTACCGAACAAACGATGAATGATGGAATGTTTAGAAGCTTTTTGCAGTTCATGCAAAATCAGACGAGGGAGACTCGTGTACAAAATACGGGTGAAAATAATAGCAACACACAGCTTGTCACAACCAAGCAGTTCAAAGAGTTGAGACCACTAGAATTTGTGAGAAAGCCAGATCCGATCAAGGAAGAAACGTGGGTCAAGAAAATTACCAAGATATTTGATATCTTGGGCTGCACGGAGGAACAGAAGGTTCCATTCACCACCTTTATATTCCGTCGTGAGGCAGATTACTGGTGGGAATCTGTGAAGCGTACCCAGCCAGCCGCACTCAATATTTCCTGGGAAACGTTTCAAAAACTGTTTAATGACAAGTACTTTTTTAAAAGTATTCATCATATGAAGGAGGTAGAGTTTATTAGACTGGAATAAAATAACATGAGGTGTCCCAGTACGAGGTGAAGTTCGTGGAGTTATCCAGGTTTGCACCTCATTTGGTAGAGAATGAGGAACGTATGATGCGGATGTGTTTGAGAGGTTTGAAACCCGAGATTCGGCAATATCTTATTTCTCACAAATTTTTTCTATATTCAGATGTTGTGAACAGTGCTCAATTATTATAGCGAGATAATGAGTATATTCAACCGAGGGACTACAACCAAGGTCATACCGGTGGCAGCAGTCATCGGAGCAATGACAACCAGTGGGGAGGAAAATATTCGGACAAAAGTGGTAACCACTCTGGTGGTAATCGTGGCCATGATAGTAGAAGAAGTAAGTCAGAGGGAGATTTCAAAAAGAAAAGGTACAACAATGATAACGTGAAGACGTCAGCACCAGCATCAACTATTTCTAGGGGAAGAGAACGATCACCAATCGTTTGTTATAAATGCGAAAAAAGGGAAACGTAAGCCCAAACTGCCCACAACAATCCAAGGTGTGTTATAACTATGGAAAGAAAGGTCATATAGCTAGAGATTGTCTTGTAGAGAAACCAAGTCCAGCGGGAATGGTGACTCCGAAGGCTGTTCTGGATAAGTCAAAGTCAGCGGTTCCTGGAAGAGCACTTGTCGTGACTGGCCAAAATGCGAGAAACTCGAACGAGGTGATCACGGGTAAGCTAATCATAAACTCTTGCGAAATTTATACCTTACTAGATACCGATTCTACCCATTCTTTTATCTCTCCTGCTTATGCTCAACGTTTGAACTTGACTCCAAAAAAATTAAACTTTGACTTATCTGTTGAGACTCCGTTAGGAGAAACTGTTATTATATCTACTGTTTATAAATCTTGCTTGATCCAAGTTGGTACCATCACATTACCTGTCAATCTTATTTCTTTAAAGATATTTGCATTTGATGTGATTTTAGGAATTGATTGGTTAACTACTCATCATGCCAAAATTGATTGTTTTCGTAAGGTTGTTAGTTTTCATATTCCTAACTAACCTGTTATGCGAATTCAAGCAACCAAACCACTAAAGTCAATCACCGTCATATAAAGACATAAAGCCATTCGTTTATTGAAAAATAGATGTCAAGCTTTCTTAGCCCATGTTATGGACTTGAATAAAAATACGTCAGATTTGAATAATATTTCTGTTGTTAGTGAATTTCCTAACGTATTTTCTGAAGAACTTCCCGGTCTACCCCCAGAACGTGAAGTTGAATTCTTTATTGACCTTGAACCTGGTACAAAACACATTTCTAAAACCCCATATTGAATGGCTCCTATTGAACTTCAGGAGTTAAAGGTCCAACTACAGGAGTTATTAGACATCGGTTTCATTCGTCCTAGTATATCTCCTTGGGTGCTCCTATTTTATTCGTAAAGAAGAAAGACGAGAGTATGCGACTTTGTATTGACTATCGGGAATTAAACCATGTCACCATCAAGAATAGATATCCGCTACCTCGCATTGATGACCTGTTCGACCAGTTACAAGGAGCACAATTCTTTTCAAAGATCGATCTTCGTTCTGGATATCATCAGCTGAAGATTAAAACTGAGGATATTCCAAAGATTGCCTTCAGAACTCGGTACGAGCATTATTAATTCTTAGTCATGTCTTTTAGATTGACTAATGCTCATATTGATTTCATGGATATGATGAACTGTGTGTTCAAAGAATATTTGGATCAGTTCGTTGTCGTCTTTATTGATGACATCCTCATCTATTCCAAAAGACATGAAGATCATGAGCGCCATTTGAAGCTGGTCCTTCAAAGGCTTCGTGAGAACAAGCTATATGCCAAGCTGAAGAAATGTGAGTTCTGGCTTGAGAAAGTAGCATTCCTTGGGCACGTGGTGTCAAAATATGGAGTATTTGTTGACCCGGCGAAGATTAAAGCAATACAAAGTTTGGAGCAACCGAAGTCGGTGACCGAAGTACGTAGCTTTCTGGGCTTAGCTGGTTATTATTGGAGATTCGTGGAAGGATTTTTTAGAATCGCTACTCTGTTAACTCAGCTAACTTGGAAAGATACAGAATTTGTATGGAACGAGGAATGCGAGAAGAGTTTTCAAGAGCTCAAGAGGAGACTCATTTCGGCACCTGTTCTAACAAAACCATCTGGTTCGAATGGATTTGTTATCTACAGTGATGCTTCAGATAAAGGGTTAGGATGTGTTCTCATGCAACATAGGAAAGTCATAGCCTATGCCTCGCGACAACTCAAAGAATATGAGAGGAATTATCCTACTCATGATCTAGAGTTGGCAGTAGTCATTTTCGCATTGAAGATCTGGAGACACTACTTGTATGGGGAGAAAGTGGAGATTTATATAGATCATAAAAGCCTCAAATATTTCTTCACCCAAAAGGAACTCAACATGCGCAACGACATTGGCTCGAGCTGTTGAAAGATTACGACCATAGAATTCAATATCATCCTGGAAAAGCAAACGTGGTAGCTGACGTATTGAGTAGAAGATTGTATGCGGGTACGAGTGCGATGTTGTTAATGCAAAGACCCATTTTGTACGACTTACAAAAGATGGAGATAGAGTTAAAGGCTCCAAGTAACCACATGATGATATCAAACATACAAGTAGAACCGACTTTAATCGATAAAGTTAAAGCTGGTCAAGCCACAGATCCGGAGTTGATGCGTATGAAGAAGAAAGTACAAGAAGGTGCTATTCTAGAAGCAAGAATCGGTGAAGAAGAAATACTTCGAGTCAACTCCAGACTTTGCATTCCTAATGATTCTGACTTGAAGTATAGAATCATGATGGAGGCACACAACACACCATTTGCAATCCATCTTGGGAGTACCAAAATGTATCATGATCTTCGACATACATTTTGGTGGAACAATATGAAGATAGAGATCGCGGAGTTTATTTCGAGGTGTTTAACTTGTCAACGTGTAAAGGCGGAGCATCAAGTGCCAAAGGGTCTATTGCAACCACTTGAGATTCTGAAATATAAGTGGGAACACATTACCATGGATTTTGTTATGGGTCTTCCCAAGGTTTCTTAAGACATAGATGCGATTTGGGTTATTGTTGATAGATTAACTAAGTCTGCCCATTTCTTGCTTATACGGAAGACTTATTCCCTTGAACTTCTTGCTCGTATGTACGTGAATGAGATTGTGAGATTGCATGGCATGCCAGTATCCATAGTTTCGGATCGTGACCCAAGATTCACTTCACGATTTTGGGTTAGCTTGCAAAAAGCTATGGGCACGGATTTATGATTCAGTTCGGCATACCATCCTCAAACGGACGGGCAATCAGAAAGGACTATTCAAACTCTTGAAGATCTATTAAAACTCTGTGTCCTAGATTTCAAAGGAAGTTGGGATAAGTACATGCCATTAGTAGAATTATCCTACAATAACAATTATCAAGCAAGTATAGGCATGGCTCCATTCAAGGCGTCGTATGGACGAAAGTGTTGTTCTCCAGTATGTTGGGACGAGGTGGGTGAAGCAACGCTGTTGGGACCAGAATTGGTACGGATGACTACAGAAAAGATCTAAATGATTCGGTAACGTATACAAACAGCACAAGATCGACAAAAGAGTTATACGGATCTTCATCGGAAGGACGTGGAATTTAATATTGGGAATCATGTATTGTTACATATTGCTCCATGGAAGGGAGTTACAAGATTTGTAAAGAGAGGAAAGCTCAATCCACGATTTGTTGGTCCATTTGAGATTCTTGACCGAATAGGAAATGTGACCTATAGACTCGCATTACCTCCAAGCATGTCTCGTGTTCATAATATTTTTCACATATTTGTGCTTCGTAAATATGTGAAAGACCCGAACCACATTATTGAGTTAGAACCAGACGAGATAGCCGAAGATTTAACGTACGAGGAGGTACCTGTTAAGATATTGGATAGGAACGAGCATGTCCTACGCACCAAGGTTATACCACAAGTTAAGGTTTTGTGGAGGAACCATGCTATAGAAGAAATGACCTGGGAGTTGGAATCAGAAATAAAAGCGAGGTATCCTCACCTTTTCGAAACACCAGGTACGTACGTCAATTTCGAGGACGAAATTTCATAAGGAGGGGAGATTGTAAGACCCCAACTTTTTAATAAATTAAATTAAATTTCCTCTATTCTTTATCTTGAAATAATAAGGTGTTAAGTGATATGATGCTTTGGTTATGGGTGAAATATGTAAACTTTGTAAAATAAGCAAGTGGTTATAAAATATTCATTGTTGTCGGAGAATATTCGTTTGGTCGTGGAATATTCTTACTGTCAGGGAATATTCGTACGACGGCACAGCCATTTGTGGGCCCCATAACGAAAAAATGGTCGGATGAAGAAAATGGCAAGTTTGAGTTTTTATAAATAACGGTGTAATTGTTACCGTTAACACTGTTAGAATACCCGGTAGTTAAAATATAGTAATACGCGTGGTTGCACAGTAGCACACGGTATTGCACAGTATTGTTAGATTATTGATTCTTACGTAAGAAGGCACTACTCAATAATTATTACAGTAATTACTGTTCAATATTTTATTTTATTGATTCAATAATTGCTACGTTGATATTTTTTATTATTATAGTTTCAATAATTGTCACTGCACAGTATCTCCATTATCAGATCAATAATTCATATTATTTGAATAATATTATTTGATAGCATTATTGGCAATATCTAAGGAAAGGGGTTTGGTCATCTAATTATGCGCCAGTAAGGAAAAATCCTTATCGGAAAGCCCCCTCTTTCCTGGGAACGACCTGGTTGTCATAATTGTGATTCTGTAATATTATTTGTGAATAATTAATTATTGATTGATATGATAAGAAAATATTTATTTTATGTGAATGGATAGGGAAATATTTATTTTGTGTGGATATAAATTAAGGAATTAATGCTGAGGTATTTTATCACTATTTTTTCGTAATGGAGGTATTAAAAATCATCCGTATATGAATTTCGGACATTTTTTGTTTGGAATTTGAAAAAACTTTCTTCTACAAAGTTGTATAGAATTTAATTTTCTAGGGAATGGACATAAAATTAATATTTTTTTGATAAAAGGGCTATTTATTATGAATTATTGAAGTTTCAGAAATAAATATTTTTTTAAAAATATGGGTGGGCCCCACTTTTGGGTGGTGTGGAAATTTTGATTTTTGGTGGGCCCCACTTGTGGTGGCTGATATTTTGGTCAAGAATGTGTGTGTAGAAATTTATTTGATAAATTAATATTTTATTAATTTAGTCTGCTTTGGCGTTCTAACATTTTTCTATAAATAGGGTGCTTAGTTAGAATTGAAAATCACACCAGAAACAAGTTTTCTCTCTCTATATTATCGACCATATTTTGTGAGTATTTAGATACTTTGAGAGTTGCTATTCAGTGCAAACTTTCTTTAGCGTTACATCCGATATTCCAGTCAGAAGTACTGTTCTTTTGAGGTAAGAGATGTTATTTTATTCGTAAATGATATTATCTCTTTCAATATCATTATGTCGAAATATTGGTATAAATTTTATTGTGAAATTTCTACCTTTTTGTGTCGGGATTACTATTTACGTATACGATACTATTCAGAAATACGACACTATTCACCAAAAAATGAAAATTTTTCTTCTTTGTCCCAGATGTTTATTATGGTTAGTATCTTTGATTGTATCTATGTTTTGATCATCATTCTTGAATTCTACTCTACTATGGTTTATTATGGAGCGTTTTTGAACTTGAATTATCTAAAGTACGAATCCCTAATCTTTGTCCTTTTATCTCACTTGATTCGTTTTTTTAAAATATTTTTCATCATCCTCAGTCCTAAATGATGATATAATTGTATATCTTTGGCCTGTTGTACAAAGATGAATGATTACCTGATGAATATCTTTGGCCCGTAATACAAAGATGAACAGGTGTTGAAATGAACATGACCAACTGGTGATACAAATAAATATCTTTGGCCCGTAGTGCAAAGATGAATATTTGATGCAAGATGTATATTGATTGATGTTATAGGGATAAAATATTGATGATGGACTTTTAAATTCATAGATGATAGTAGATTTCATTCTCTACTTAACTCTTCTAATAAATTGTTATTTTCGCTATGAATATTGATCTAAAACTGGTTGTCCATTATATTTTATCTGATTTGTTGAAGGCTAACGATAATTTGTTGTTCATTATCTTAGTCATAATATTCTTTACTAGGCTAGTTGAGCTTACCCTTTTCCTTTTTGTTCCATTTTTCTTCTCAGGAAGTGAGAATTTAGCAGGAACTAGCCGGGGTATAGAGTGATGGTTCAAGATAGTTGTTTTAGCAGTCCTAACTATTATGTAAAATAGTGCATCAATAATTATAATGAGGACTTTATCTGAGTGTCGATATTGTCTAGAAGACAATATTTATATTTAAACTCACAGTTTATGTGTTGTCGTATTTCGCGCGACAATTGTATTAATGAAGTTATAGTTGTTTCTGTACCATGTATTTGGCGACTCAGAATGGGTGGTGTATACCTTATTTGGCGGCGTCACAGTGACCCTTTAGGTTCTCCTTATTAAACTAGTTGTGAATAAATCAATTAGAACAAATCTAATCTTATTTAAATAAATAAATTAATCTATTAATTTATTTAAATAAATAACATTTATTCTACAATAAGGATAAGCATCCTTAGCGATCAATGACTTTCTAGATAATATAGATTTCAACATTAATCATAAAAGAACTCTAGTGTAAATAGTTACCTTACAATTCAATCATTCCACCATACATTGTCCCAATTAAATATAAGACATATATGAAATTACTGTCAAGTCTTATTTTATTTAATTATATATATTTCGATTTTTAAATGCACAACTCCAAATAATGCAAATTAGAAACTCCTTTCTAATTTTATTTTGCCTTGACCAAGGACTACTGGGTTGTCATTTATCGAATCACATAGGACATTCTCTTCTTTTACTAGAAGTGGTAGATTCTTTGTTGATCATTTATTATCTCCATATACAAATTATTATACCCAAGCATACCCTTTGATATATTCTAAGGGTCTTAAAGGATATGTCAAAGTATAACTCATCATACATAAGATACTATGATGATCTCAAGTCTAAGGATCACTTGTACTACTATCACTACAGGAATTCCTATTAACAGGAAAGTAAAACTCCATTTGGTATTCCTTAGCGAGCCACATTTAATGAACTTATTCTCCAATAATCACCTACGTATTTGCTTTAGTGTGTCCACACAAATGATCATGAGATCAATCATCCTCATCTAATGAGCAAACAACGTAATCCAACGATTAGGAACAATTTTAGTTTATGAGTTATCTAAGAAATTAGATCTCATTAGCATGATCATCATCATGATTCTAAAAATATTACTCAAAACTATGGGTTTATCACATATTATAAAACAACACCATGTAGATAAGTTAAAAGCCTTTAATTAAATAATTTTTTTATTAATAAAAGAATAAGATTGTTATAAAGTATATGTTTTATCATCAAACATGATTGGCTTCTATGCATACTACTTTCATCTTCATCGCTCTTCCTTTCACATCTTTCGGCATCACTACCATAATCTCCATATTGAAGGTGTTCAACTACTATTTCTAAGGCGGTGAGATCTTTATTATTTCTCGCTTTCAGGCCCATCTCTGCCATATGCTTTTTATGTTCCTCAAATTCTTCTCGAGATACCGGGACAAATTTAGGTGGGGCACTCTCAGCCAGGTCAGTGGATGGGAGTTGTGCTTCCAAGTTTGCGATTGGGTAAGTGGACCAATCTTGTCTTCAAAAGGATAGGTACTTTAGTCTTGATAAACACTAAGGGTATGAATGCATGCCATGCCATGCATTAGTTTTAGGGTTTTTTTAATCTTTTCCTGCAAAACAAAGGTTAGTTTATTTGACAAGAATTGAAAGAGGTAGGGCATGAAGAGACTTCCCTTATCGTTGGGTTTATCAGAGGCTAACCTATCTTAGACTTACTCTCATAGGCTTTTCGGCATGAAGGTTCCCAGATCTTCGCAATTTAGTAGATGGGAATGAATCTAATCTTTCAATTAGAGCGGATCTGAGCGGCACCTTTCCTGAGCCTCGTGAGATTATTCTCCTCTTAAGTCTAGTAACCAGCCACCGATGGGTTTGCCTCCTGGTGGAGGAATCACACAACATACATTCATCACGCCTTACCGTATAATATGATGACATTGTGAGAAACACCAATATAAAGCATTGTAAAAAAGTAATCATCACACATAAGTACTATAAAGAAAGCATTCATCACACACATGCAAATAAAAGGGAATTAAAAAGACTGAAATGCGGCTATAGCCCTCTAACGTCCCCAACAGAGTCGCCACCTGTCGACGCTATGTTGATTTATTTAAAGGGTAAGATTTTAGAAAAAGACCGATATGATTTGCAAAGATTGATTTTTTATGATTGGGCCAAATTAGATAGAGTCGCCAGTTGGTATGAGTTCAAAAGGATGTACCAACTCATCCGAATTTTGAAAGGTTTTCACAATATGACCTAATATGTGACTCCTTTTAATTGGTCTGGAACCCGAGATTTATGGAGTTCGAGGGCTTGCTTAAGTGGGGGGAAGGTGTTAGGCACCCCCCGACTTCCGTGAAACACGGTTACCGTGACCTTTTCATTCCCTAATTATGAAGTGTGTGTGTGTGATTTTAAATATGCAAAAATACGTAAGTGCTTTATTTTGAAAGTAGTGTTGTGCCTCTTTGGACCTATGTACAAAGGGTTTGATTTATAGAAAAGTTCATTTTTTTTCAGATAAAACACATAAAAGTGATATTTTGAAAATATGGTTTTCAAACCCTTTTCTAAATAGGATTCAAGACCCTTTGATACTTCCAATTTTATTTTAGAAGTGGCTTGATTTGATTTTAATCAAGATGCGAAGCATCTTCAAAGGCTAAATCGAAACTATTAACTATAAGGGTCGGGCTCCTTGTGGGCATAGAAGCCATCGAAGTAAGCCCGAGCACCCACAAACCATGATTTCACTATTTCGGGGTCTTAAATTCGGATATCATTTTAAGGCCTAAGATTACATGTACAATAGATTGCAAGCTGACTGAACAACTTAAACAAGTTCATCACGGAAACCAAATCTAGATCCATTGATTTAATTTTCGACCCTATGATTCCTAGGCTCATATTATATCATTTAAACGCTTGCACAATGTATATTTTAGCATTATATATATATATATATATATATATATATATATATATATATATATATATATATATATATATTTCCTAACTTCGCTAAGCAAGTGATTTATCGATTAAATCCTTGCACGCGAGTAGATAAGCTTCCCGCTTTCTCTAGATACAAATCTAGGATAGCGTGGTACCAACAATATTTACAAAACATGAAAATAAACTAGATCTACCTAGATATGTGCCTATCTAGCTCAATGGGTCAAGCTATGAAGCTTTTGGACCGGTTAAATGCTAGATCAGGCTAAATCTAGGATATATCTAGTCAAAACACTATAAATATCAACTATTTACACAAAACGACCAGTAAAATGCTAGATATATACACAACCAAGTAGTATATATATAGCACTTATATATATATTAAAGCAGTAAATGAACACAGATATGAGAAGATCTTACAATATGTCGCGAGACCTACAACCGAACGACTGAAAGCTTCAAAGAACTTAATTTCAACCAGTAGAAAGTTGGTATAACAAAGTTAATATGTATAGAAGTGTGTATAAAACTGAGATTTACAAAGTTTGAGATGAAGAATTGATCCCTTTCCCTCTCTAGCTCTTGGATTTTTTCTCTCTAAAAACTCAAAAAATGAAATCTATCTTTTCTAAAATGAGTTAGGGATTTGATTTATAGATCCCGGCCAGCCACACGTCTACCTGCAGTTGGGCCAGATGGGCCCTGCCGCCTCGAAGTTCATTCATTCGATCGATGCACTATCTGCTGAAACGTCTGTATCTTGCAATCCGAGAATCTCATGGAGATGTGCCATACTATTTCGCAAAACTCTTTCTGAGAGCTACTTAATGACACCGAGCTTGCCCTTTTTCGAGTCCCAGAAGATGGGTCCATAACAAGAAGAGCATCTTCAAGTCTCCGAAAGTAGTCCGTGGATTTGTCTTGTGTAGTTTGCACTCAAGATTGATGTGGTGACTATTTGTGACCTTATCCATAGTTGGAAGCCTGTTATTTATGTTATGTTGTCAACATTACATCTTTTCCCTCCCGGGGTTGATGTAGTTGTTGATGTGGCTGTCCCTCAGGATTGTCTCCGAGGTTGAAGTTGTGACTTTGTCTTTTCTCGAGGTTGTCTCCGAGATTTGATTTGATATCCCCCGGGGCTGTCTCCGGGGTTTGATTTGATGTTGTAGTCCTCCGGAGCTATCTCTGGGATGTAAAAAGACACGTTTGCCCTCCTGCATGGTTAGTAAAAGGAAAGCAAAATTTCGAGTATCTACATATGGTATGCGATTGGATCGAATTTTCTGGGCATAGAAAAAAAATTAGCTCTAATACGCAGCACGGCCGCGCCGCGTCCCAATTCATTATGGGTGTGGTCGCGCCACTCTTCAAATTCTGAAAAATTTTGTTTCTTCAATTTAAATAAATGGTTTATTTAATTATTAAAAGTTTAAAATAAAGATGTTTATTTTATTCGGAATATGATTTCAAATTGCTAAAAATTAAAGGAGTTTAATTTGGATTTGGTTCTTGATTAAAATAAAAGAGTTTATTTTTTTTCAAAACTAAATTTTAGCAAACTTTTGGCCATTAAATGATATCGATACATATATGGAATGGTTTTATTCTTCATGAGATGAATGTTATTTATTGATGCATATGGTGATATGTATAATAATAAATGGGATTGCTTATATGTACTATTGACTAATGTGATTGGATTTTATTATAGTTGGATGCATGAATGTTTGGGATTTATTAATGGGATCTACGTACCTCGTCTTCTCTAGTTATTTTCTTGATGTAATTGTTATATCTCTCCTATGTACTTTCCCTTAATTACTGATCAAGGTTTCTATTTAATGTAAATAGTTTATGTAATAGGATTAGTTAAAATTACATGAAGAACCGGAGGTCAAGGAGCAAAGAGCGCTTGAAGACCCGTTTATAATGGAGCTGAGTTTAAATGTAATAGTTATGTTTAAATTTCGTTCTTGCACCCTTGGTTTGACCTTTTGGTTCACTTAGTGGCTCTAGTTAACTAAGCTAGAAGAAAAGTTCATAATCAATCCGTGTAGAATATAGTATTCTATATGTGCATTCTTATACTATATATATATATATATATATATATATATATATGTGTGTGTGTGTGTGTGTGTGTGTGTATGTGTGTGTGTCCGCACGCGCACGTGTGTGTGTATGTGCGCTAAACAAGATGAGATAAATAATAACAAACCATTCAAAGAAATTATATTAAGTTGTAACGTTCAAAAATATTTGAAATATCGAACGTCGCCTTCTGGCATGATAAAATGATAGTGTGAGGACCCCGAATTTTAAACAATTCAATTTTTTATGTATTAATTTTTTTTAATTTAATATCAGTATTGACTATCAATACTATGTTGAGCATCTGTGATATAAGCAAAGTAAGATAGTCAAACTATTTTTTGACTAAGAAATATGTATGAAGTTATGTTAAATAGCTGATGAAAATTCTGACCCTAATTACGGATAGGGATTTGATCGTTAATACAGTTATTATAATTGTATCTATGATCATGTGTTTGTACAGTATGGGATTAATGATCAAATGTTGATCAGACAAGGTATAACCTTAGTAAACCCTAATGTTAGATTAGAAACCCTAATCTATAGTTAGGAAACCCTAACGATCAATTAGGAACCTTAATTGTATTTTCAGAAGCCCTAATTTCCTATTCAGGAATCCTAAATCCTAATTATCAAACCCTAATGGTGATTATTAAACCCTAAGGGTTATGATTAAAGGGAATCATGTCAAATGACTAAACTACCCTTAAAATTATATGGGAAATTACCAAAATACCCTTTTAGAGGCAAAATTACTAAAATACCCTTTATTTAACTTTTAAGTGAAGAGATATTGCCAAATCTAGTGACTCACTACTTTGGATATTACCATGTGCTTGAAATCTACATAAATCAGTCATTTAGTGCCACCTAGCGACATCCAAGTACATTGAATCAAAGATTGAGATATTAAAGAAAGAGAACAATCAAGATAAGTCTCATTTGTGTTCTATACACTTAACTAAGTCTCTCTCTCTCTCTCTCAAGCCACGAAATCAGTTAGTAAATCAGTCCCTAGATAAGTCATTAACACCCCAAGCTCATATTAGGAAGTAAGGATCAAAGGATATTCAAAGAGAGGTATAAACACTAATTAACCTAGATCTTGTATGCTTAGATAAATTTTGTGTTTTATGTTTATTTATGTGTTATAGGATGTTATATAGTGATCTATGATGATATATCATGGATCCATAACATCTAAGTGCTTAAAATTGAAGTTTTTAAAAACTGTCAAGAACTCTAAAATATGGTCTGACAGTCAAATGTTAGAGGCCATAGATCCAAAGCTGTTAATTGTTAGACATTATAGGTGTATCATAGTTGTAGTATGACATGAGGAAAGTAAACTGGAAGTGGAATCATGTTCATATCATGTCCAGATTCCAAGTTATTAGTGGTTAAACATGGTTGACCAGTCATGGATATGAGTTTCTGGGTAACCCAGAAAATCTCAAGAATGGTCTGACAGCTTTTTGTTGGCCTTAGATCTTGCATGTGTTATTTGTTTAGCTTGTGTAAGTGTATTATTGTTATACCCTGGTATATGGACTATAGAACCATAACATTAGAACACATAAACAACCAACAGAATCAAAGTTATTAGCAGTCAAAGTAGGTTGACCAACCACAGTTTAGGTTTTCTGGAAATTCCAGAAAAGTGAAGAACAATTTTTCTGACAAGGTTTGACCAAGCCAGATCTTTAGATTGTGATGTAGTTAAGCTACCTAAGTGTAGTACTTTTGTTCTTTGACATGTTATCTACAAGAGTGTAACACTCTAACAACCAAACAATGTCCAGAAATCAAGTTATTAAAGCACCAAAGTAGCTACTTAGCACTGACTGGATTTCTGGGTAACCCAGAAAACCCAAAACAGGCCTGACAGCCACTTTGGATGCTTAGATCTTCATGATATTAAGTAGTTAGACCATGAAATTGGTTTGTACTTGTAGTATTACACTAGTACAACACCATTGATACACTTTCATGTCTTGAATCAAAACCAGTAAGAAATTAACCATGGTCAAACTAGCCCCTAAGGCATTGACCATGGCTGTTCTTCAGTGATGAAGAACAAACGCGACAATTTTCGTCACTGAAGCCTATAGCGACAGTTTTAATAAAATTAATTAAATTAATTTCCAATAAATAGAGAAAAATAGAAAATAATTCATAAAAATTCAAAAATGAGTTTTAAAAATTATTTTAAGTTATAAAAATTAACTTTAGATAATTTGACATAATTTTCATTAATATTTTAATTTATTTAAATATTAATGACATTAAATTTATTTAATAATTATATTAAATAAATTAGTTAAAAATCACTTTAATATTTTAAAAATCATTTTAATATTTTAAAAATCATTTTAAATGATAATAAAGTGTTAAAAATATTTTAAGTTATAAAAGATTACTTCTAATATTTTGAGATAAATTTCATTAATAACTTAATATCAATGATAATAAATTTATTTAATAATTATATTAAATAAATGGTTTAAATATGATTTTTATGATTTAAAAATGATATAAATGATTTAAAAATATTTTAAGTTATAATAAATGACTTTTAATATTTTGATGAGAAATATATTAATATTTGAATATTAATGGTAATTATTTAAAAATATTTTTAAATATTTTAAAAATCATTTAAGGGTAATATTAGTGTTTTAAAAATATTTTGAGTTATTATAAATAACTTTAATATTTTGACAAGGATTTCATTAATATTTTAAAATTATTTAAATATTAATGATAATGGGATTATTCAGTATTTAAATCATTTAAAAATGATATCAGTGTTTGAAAAATTATTATAAAAGATAATAATTATTTGAAAATTATTATGATCTTTCGAAAAATATTACAAAGGATAATTAAATTATTTAAAATAATATTGAAGCATTAGAGTAGAGTTTTATTGAAAAAAAACTCGTATATTATCTGACATGGCAATCGAGACATCATATTGATACCGAAGTCCAACTAAACTGAAGTAGTTTGACCTGATAAGTGTTATTATATGTTATAAACATTGTTGTGACTACTTGATTACGTGTCTAAGCTATATAATGACTTTAAATAACATTATTGTGTGACGTGATGTATTACGCTAATTGCGAAACCAATATTATTGATTATAGGTCTTTCAACGCAGCTAAATTATATTGTGCAGCAGTAGTTAACGACCAAGTCAAGTTTCCTTAACTCAATCTCGAGATATTATTTTTCAAGCATAGTAGTGGGTAATTATTGCTGATTATTCCACATCTGAGATTATTATTAAGCATTCACAATTATTTCAAAAGCATGATTGATGGATAACTATTGTTAGTTCACTACTACAAAACAGTAAATAGACAACGCGGAAAAAACGTTGTAGTTTCGGTCAGAAAAACGTCGTGGTTAAGGGTGTCATCTATTTGACACCCTTACACAACGTTTTTAAAACGTTGTAGTTAAGCACAATACACAACGTTTTTTAGGGAAAAAAACGTTGTAGATTTGTTTTCTAAAAATTAACATATGGATAAAAATGTTGTAGAAGGTATGATTCCACAACGTTTTTTGGATAAAAACGTTGTAGTTTAATATATCAGACAACGTTTTTAACCAATTTATACAACATTTTTAAAATGTTGTAGATAAAAAAAAAGAAAAAAAAATGTTGTGGTTCACCTATAATACCAATGCACTTGCAATATGCTAATGTCATGATATATAGCTAAAAGGTCTAAATTCTCATTTAAATTTAAAGCCAAAATGTATTAACCATTCAAAATACATCCCAATAATACCATTCGTTTACAATTTCAAATTACTACATCCACAAAATATATACCAATAAATGAATATGATTTTAATATCTCCAAAGCCAGTACAGATTTCACCTTGTTATTCCATAATAAGTTGCCACACAAAAAAAATGCAGTAAACAATTGAAAATAGTGAAGTTGGATCAGCTAACTTGTGACAACCCCAAAACAGGTCCATTCCATCCAACCTATTCTGAGTCGCCAAATACATGGTACAGAAAACAACTACAACTTTATTACAACAATTATCGTGCAAAATACAACAACACATATGCTGTGAGTTTGGATACAAATATATACCAAATGTGACTCATGTTCCAACCGTGGACATCACCTCACAATGACACCTTACATAAAGGTATAGTCAAAAACTGTTTTAGAAATTAGAATCTTTGGGAAGTGCTCAAGGAAACCTTCGTACATGGGAGGCCATGCGTAAAGGTTATGATATATATCATATGGCCACAGAATTATCCTTGGTTGACCCAATAGACCCCAAAGAAAAACGAGAAGATTACTATTATATTCTTCCCAATGGTGAGTCTTCTCTTGACTTATCATTATCTCCACTGTCTCTAACTGAGAATTATACTTCAAACAAACACCAAGATTATATAGGTAGTGCTCGTATATATACTCAGCAAGTGGATGAGCAGCAAGTGGATGAGCACAATCCTGTCTTATGATGACACGAGGTTGTATGTCATTAGACATCTTGTATGATAGTGACGAAACACCCTTCCAACGTTGGGTTCGCCTCAACCTATTTTCTTCACCAAATATAACTACTAAATGATGACCACCGTTCTATTCTCTTGTTACCCCCGCTCGACCCAGCTACACTCTTATTACCTGAAAGGAATTGTGAAATAAAAGGGTGAGCACAACTAGCCCAGTAAAGAATATCATGACTAAAGATAATTAAATTATCAATAGTCTTCATCAGTAATAAATCAGAGATTTAGAACATATGGTAGATGATAAAAATTTTAACCATAGTTGCAGCAGAACGAGCAATCCATTAGAAGAGTCGAATAGACCATAAAGTCTATTATATTCTCCATGTTAAAAATCCACCAACAATATTTTATCCCTGTAACATAAATCACAGTTCCTGTCCACATTCATGTGAATAACTCATAATTATATTTATGGTTCTAAATTCCTCTTCTCATCTAGGACAAAGATAATTTTCATCACTTGTCTTTACCTGAAACATCAAAGATCATGGTTATACCAAATCACATTTCCTGTTCATAATCATACTAATAACTTCATCTTTGTACTACGGCCAAAGATATTCATTTGTATCACCAGTTGGTCATGTTCATCTCAACACCTGTTCATCTTTGCACTACTGGCCAAAGATATTCAACAACATGTCATCTTTCCACTACGGGCCAAAGATATTCATCAACAATTCATCTTTGCACTACAGGCCAAAGATATTCAACAACAGTTCATATTTGCACTACAGACCAAATATATTCATCAACAGTTCATATTTGCACTATAGGCTAAATATATTAATATCTCAAAGAAATATATAATCATTTTAGAATTTATATAAACAATAATTATAACCATGTTGATCAATTCACCTTTGCACTTAAGCTAAAGATATTCAATTATAAATTTAATACTCATGACCATACCAGTCAACAATTCAACTTTCCACTACTGGCCAAAGGAAACCCATAGTCATGATCATACCAAAAATCTACCCATCTTTACACTCAAGTCAAAGAGAAATATCATCATTAGAGTTATAAAAATGTTATATATGATAATAAAATCAATATAATCAACATATAGATTTAATCTCAAGAGTAATATTAATAAACCAACTATAATTTGGTCAGAAAAAGAAACCAATTTTATCGTGAATAGTAACTCATGAATAGTAACTCGTGAATAGTAAACTCATGAATAGTAAACTCGACACAAAAAGGTAGAAATTCCACAATAAAATGCATACCAATATTTCGGTATAATGATATTGAAAGAATAATATTTCTTAAGCTTATAAACAATTTATTTTAATTGTTTATACTTTACTAAATAATGCATTTAATCATCCTAAAATGCCAAACTCATAAGATTTCATCACCAATAACCAAAAACCATCATCAAAAATCTGCATATACCTCATATAGGATTCTCAAGCCATAAAATCCTATTTTTCAATTTTCTTACTTCACATAACATACTTAATTCATTTACTCTCATAACTAGACTATTTTCATGAAAAAATATCAAATCAGTTCCAAAAATATTTCTTTTCTGAAATTTAACATAACATAGTCCCATAGTGAACATATATTTTTCTCAGAATTTTTAAAAGTCATTTACTATTTTTCATATGACCAAAATAGCCGAATATTTAGATATTTATCAAAAATTGTACTTTTATCTAAAAATTCTAAAATTCACAGAGTATACTCCTATCATATACATGTACTCCCAATAAAAATTTCATCAATTTTGGAGTTAACAACAAAGAATTATAAGCGGTTACTTTTAAAATAGTCTTTTCTCATAAAATTCATAACTCGTAATCTATACATCCAAAAATCACCATTTTTGAACACAATCAAGAAAACTCATCAAAATATCATTTCAAATTTTTCCAGAATTTTTGAAGGTCACAAAAATTACGAAACTGAAAAATATAACAACTCTTAAAATCCCTTACTATCCCTTACCTCAAAAGTGCAGTATTTCTGACTGGAATGCAAAGCCGAAGGAAACTTGCACTGAATAGCAACTCTCAAAGTATCTAAATACTCACAAAATACACTCAATTCTAACTTAGCCCTCTATTTATAGGAAAATATTAGCACGCCGAAGCAGACTTAACCTGCAACCTGATGGCTTTACCTGCTACTATTCCCACCCACCACATTTGAATAAAAATCTCAACACATTTCTTCACCAACCAAGAGTGGGGCCCACCAATTCTAGAATTTTCTACCAAAATGATTAACTCCGAAAATTCAACAATTTCTGAACCAATCATCTCGTAAAATTCATAACAAATCATACGTTCATTTTTAGCGGTAACAACTACGCCGTTATTTGTAAAAACTCAAATTTGTCGTTTTTTTTCATTCGACAGTTATTCGTTATGGAGCCCACAAATAGTTGCGCCGTCGTACGAATATTTCCTGACAGAAAGAATATTCCACGACCAAACGAATATTCCCCGATAACAATGAATATTTTATAACCACTTGTGTATTTTGAAAAAGATTCATATATCACCCTTAACTTTAACATTTATCAATTTAACCATTTACTGAATAGTAATTATAAGAAAAATTGAATACTTTTATTTCATAAAATTCGGGGTCTTACATAACTTTCTTCGTAGTTCTAGAACTTTGACTAACCCTTATTTTTCTGTAAATATGAGCCAAGTTGGACAACAAGCTCTTGATCTGATATATAGAATGCATAAGGTAACCTTTTCTCCTACACAAATCGAAACCAAAATTGATATCTAGTTTCTCACACTTTACACAAAATTGCAGAAATTGAAGCAAAACCAAAACTAATATCATAAAAGCATCATAAATGAATAAATTCCTTAAAAAACAAAACTACAACCAAAAACCTTCACCCCCATGACTCAAATTGGATACTCTAAAAGCATCATAAAACAATTCACACGTTGCAAATAAACAATTTGGTCTTTAACATAGTCTATACAATAAGATTATCATTTTCATTCACTCTTTCCATTTCTTTTTCTTTTCCTTTTTTGATATAATAATGAGTTTGGAAGCTAACTGCCTAAATATGTGGTCCAGGTATCACCCAGGTACTTAAATGTATTATACCAATTTAGCTTGTATTATGGACAAGTTACCTTGAGGTAAAGATGCAATATCTTTTCTAATTGGAAACAGTCTTGGGCCATTAGTCTAAGTAAACCTAGCATGCAAGTCATTCCAAATCTCATGTGCAGTAGGAATATATACAATACTTGAAACAATTTCTGTAGAGATAGAACATAAAAAGTCAAGAGATTACCATATCATTTCATCTTTGCCACAACAGAGAATGAGGTGAATCTACAGGGGGAGATTTCAATGTGCATGCCATTTACCATCCCAAGCTTGTTCTTCACAGAGAGTGCCAACGTCATAGATCTTTTCCATTGATATAAAATAGTGTCGGTTAGAATCTAAGACACTAATAGTCTAATATCAAACCTGAATGATTTTATGGTGGTAAATATAATGGGTGGTTGGAGTCTAATTGAACAGTTTGATATTCAGTAGTAGAAGTACTGGAACTGGAGGCACCTTATATTGTCATTATAAATTATAAGTAATATAGGATGTAGATAAAGCAAAAAAAATGTTAATGATATCAATGATAATAAAGAACAAAAAAGAAGATAGATCGAGCATTTGATGGCTTTGATACCAGGATAGAAAACATAAGCAGATAAGAAAAGTGATGAAAAGAAAAATATTGTTACACTGATAAAATGAAAGATAAAATATTGTTATAGAGGTTGATTATTTTTGTTTACTGACTTTAGTCTATTCATAAAATCAGTCAAAAAAATATGGGTACAGAATTCCTATGACCCAAAGTCGAAGCAATTTTCTTTTGCAGCCAATTGCAGGACCGTATGGAATAAATAATTTAGATTTCTCAAATAATTAAAACATTCATGAAAATTGAGAAACATGGTTAATTTTATAAGAAAGATCCACATCTAACTTACCATAAACCTAGCAACCTCTGTGGCATTATGTACGACACTTTTTGGAGTAATCTCAGTGAGAAGCAACACTGCAACCTGATAACAAAAATTGAGAAAAAATATATTTAGTTTTTGAGCAGTTGGAATGAAGCACTGAAAATGGCAAAAAATAACCCAAATCGAGTTATAATGAAGCGAGTTAAGGAAGATTTATATGTATCAATACCGAGTGCATAAGGGGAGAAATACCTCATCATGACCTGCCATAGAAATTTTCTCTTTCTTAAACACCGATGTCTCAAAATCGAGAATAGTCTGATTCTTAATCGTCGGTGCAAACACCATGCGAGCCCAAGAGCTGATCCTGAACCACCAAACCCAAAAAAAGTCAATAGAACTAAACTAATTCAATCAAATCTAAAATTAATACCTAGCGAGGAGGAGCAGTAGCAAGGCGAATTCATGGATCTGGTATATTGTGAAGGGAGGATCTGGTATATCCTTTTGAATACGCCGAAACTTCTATTTGGAGTGATGGATCTGGTATTATATCCATTGTTGGAGCCGTAAAATGAAGTCGGCGAGGAGGAGCAGGCGCCACCAGATAGCTCTTGCTCCTCCTAAACAAACCCAAACTCGGTGACCCGCTCCGGCTCCTCCTCCCCCGAGACCTCGCCTCCCCCTTCCACAAGCATGGACAATAAGAACACAACCAAAGAGCAAATCTGAGAAGGAAACTTAGAGATAGAGAGGGAAAACGGGAGAGAGAAGGAAAAAAGAGTACGTCTTCTAATTTTAAGTTTTAACTTAAGCGTATTTTTACTCTGTGTTTTTCTTCATAGACAACGTTTTTAAAAAAAACCTTATCTAATTAAAGACTTAAAAATGACCTTTTAAATAGATAATATTTTTGCATATATATCTACAACGTTTTTTTAAAAAACGTTGTGGAAAAAAATAACACAACGTTTTTATAAAAAACGTTGTGGTTTAAGCGTTGTCTATTTACTATTTTGTAGTAGTGGTTATTCATATCTATAGTGATTATTATTATTTGCGCATAGTGCAAATGCTTTCTGTCTATTATTGAACAGTTTATTAGCTATGTCTCGGCTAATTATTTTGGTGAGACTAATATTTGTTAAAACATGATATGTTCTAATAATCGAACTAAGTTGTTATTGAAATATCAAAGCCAATTATTTCGGCTAGATCAATATGGATATTATCTGTTGAAATCTTAGCATTTCTTTAAAAGTAATCCAAACCATATTGATGTGGTACGAACTCATGATGTAAGACTGAGATGAACAACCCTTATAAAAAGGGGACTTTGTGGTCGTACATTCTACTATTGCGCTATTTTTGAGTATTATGCCTAATATAGGGTACAATGAAGCTGATCACTTTATGTACTCGCAGAGGTGTATGATTTAATCTTTATGGTTATCTGATACGCTTGAGGTAATTCAATATTGAATATATAATAATTCCTCAATTAGTTCAAGATCCATTGTGATCACTCAGCATGAAATCTGGGAATATCCCACTTAATTATTACAGTAGTATTATCTCTTGATAATCAATTGAACATTGTCGAGACTTCGAAAGAGTTTTACTCTTTCATCATTGAATTGTTGTTTAGCATGAAATTTGATATAGTCTTGTTATTGATAAATGATTTATTCAGCTAATTCAAAGTCCTTTGAACATTGTTGTAGTCCTACCGAATCTAGACTCTAATATTCTTGATTCACATCTTTTATTGTATATTTTAACTTGTGGAGCAAACTTGTTGCTCACCCTTGCTTAAATATAACATTTCAGCTAAGAACGAAGTAGCAGGAGGATCAAATAAAGACAAGGGCAAGGGCAAAGTGCAGGAGTAGTTTTTATAAACTTTACTTAATGTGTTATTATATGTAAACCTTTTTGTATAACTAAAGGTATGTAAATTATGTTAAGATTAGATAACCTGGGATAATGTTATAAAGATATTAATTAATGGTATGTATGTTGATATTCATAAATGAATGGGTAGTTAGATGTTATTTGTAGATGGATCGTGAGCACCAAACTAGGGTTAGGTAACCTGGATTTGGGGGCGTCACAGGTTGGTATCAAAGCTATAGGTAAAAAATCTTAAGTGGAGGGGGGGAAACCTTAGGAATATAACCATAAGCAATATAGAGAAAACTCATTTAGAGTTCTAAGTGAGGGATTGATGAAGTGCATCAATAGTAAGATATGTGGACACATAGTGTTTATGAATTTCGTACTAGTGATGTACTAATCAAGATTGTTTAAAACTGATTGTAGGATGTCAGGAGACGATGAAATGATTACAGAGATGTTAGCAGTTGTTGCACCAATGCCATTAGCTTAGGTGCCAGCTTAGAGTGAGTCAGTTGAAGAAGTTGTAAGAGACAAACCTATGGAGATTCTGGGAAGCGATCATGAAGAGTATCCCAAAATGGATCTGAATGAAGATGAAGAACTAGATTCCAAGGAAGCTAAGGTGGAGTTAGAAATAAAGACTGAAGTGGGAGAAAAAGGTAGATTAGGAATCAAAAAAGGTCAGGTATCTGTAGAAGTTCAAGAATTAACGTGTAAAGTGTTTCTCTTGGAAGAATTATGGAAGACAGAGAGGGCATTACGCAAGATGACAGAAGAATGAAACAATTTGAAGGCACAAGTGGATAGAATGAGGGTTGAAGGTGGTGCATCATCTGAAGATATAATCAAGAAGAAGAAGGGTAATAATAAAAGGAAAAGGAATAATGACAGTGATAATAACTCAGAGAATTCAAATTCAAAGAAGAAGCAAGCATGTGGTAAGTGTGAAAAGAATCATTTGGGAAAATGTATGATGGGGGAAAATGTGTTTTAATTATGGACAGGAAGGACATATTTCGCCAAATTATCCTAAGCCAAATAAATGAAGATGTTTCTTATATGGTAGAATGGGTCACAAGTTCAAAAAGTGTCCTAAGAAGAAGACAGGTGAATGGAGTGGACTGTAGACAGATTAAGCATAAGCAGTAGTACCTTTTGGTAGTGAGATGAAATATTAAATATTGTAATATCATAAACGATAAATACGCATATGTAAATATATATATATATATATATATATATATATATATATATATATATATATAATCCTTATTTTTGTATGAATATTAAGATAAATTTTGTGAATCTCAACTTTGTAGTTAATTCCGACTTTTGTCAAAAAGGGATAGTAACTGATTATAGCAGTATGTGTATTGTACTAAAAAGTACTATGTGCTATTTGAATAAATATGCAATAATATGATTATATGTTTGATTACTTCGATAAAAATTTTAAAGATTAAGATAGTATGCTGTCTTATCTAGTAATTTATTAATTCAACAAACTGAAATTGCTAAATCGAGCAAGACTGAATTGCTTTATGTTTAAATTTTGCACAACATTCTTATCATGCTAATAATAAGATGTAGTGTAGAAATAAAGCATTAATATAAATGTTTATTTAATCAGATAATGTCGCCTAGACGACAAAATTGAAACCAAAGGGAGGAACAATCGGTGAATAATGAAGGAGGTCAAGCAGACTCAATGCAAAACTTTGTAAACATGTTAGCTCAAGCTATGGAAAATAGGGCACCAACAGCAAGAGATCAGCCAGCCAATAGATTGGCAAATTTCAAAGATTTTAAAGCGGTAGGGCCGCTAGAATTTAAAGGAACTAATGATCCTATTAAAGCCCAAAATTGGGTAAAGGAGATGGAAAAGGTTTTTTTTATTGCAAGAGTAGTAGAGGAGCAAAAGACAGCTTTTGCTACCAATTTGATGAAGGGAGAAGCTAATTATTGGTGGAAAACAAATCAAGCTAGAGCTGGAACAACAGTAGTAACTTGGACAAGGTTTAAGGAGTATTCTTTGAGAACTATTTCTCGCCGAGTATACAAGCCAGAATGGAAGTGAAGTTTCTAGAATTGAAGTAAGAGAGCATCTCAGTTTCAGAATACGCCGCTAAATTCAACGAATTAACAAGATTTGCACCACATCAGGTGGATACGGAGGCACGAAAAACGCTAAGGTTTGAGAATGGACTAAAGCCAGGGATATTTAATAAGGTAGTCGTGTTGCAGATTAATACATTTGTGACTCTATTGGAAAAAGCAATCATTATTGAAGGAGGAAGTGAAGCTGCATCCAAGTACCATCAGGAGAGGAAGAAGACGACGAATGAAGGAGGTAGTAGTGGAGGGAGTAATCCCAATAAGTGGGAGTGGAGTGATAATACCCAATCAGGAAACAAGTCAGGAGAAAGTAGAAAGAGAGGTGAGCCGTGTGCGATTTATGGGATGAATCATCAAGGAGTTTGTTTGAAGGGAAAAGGAGTATGTTTTAACTGTGGCCAAGAGGGATACATTTCTCCCAATTGTCCCAGTCCAAAGAAGATACAAGGTTGTTTCTTTTGTGGATCATTAGATCATAAAATTCGGAACTGCCCAAAGAAGAATGCGGATAAGGGAAGCATCAACAAAGGAACCAGCAGCGGAACACTAACGATCAAAGGACCTGCTCAGCCGAGAAGACCAACGGCACGCACTTTTTGTGACAACCTGAATTTTTATAAGTTATTAAAATAAGAATTTAATAATTAAAATTCTTATTATGAGATGTATATATTTTGAATTATGTGTTTTGGTGTGAAAAAATTAAATTTTTATGAAATTTAATAGTTGATTAAACTATTAAAGGAAATAAAAGAAATTAGTCATGATAAGGAATTTGGTGGCAAGGAAAATTAACCCTATAAATATTGGGTAATTTAAATTAATTTAAAAATTATATTATGAAATAATATAATTCGATTATTATGCTTTATGACAATGAAATTGGTATGCATTAAAATTTCATAAATAATGAGAGTAATTCACTTAATTAAAATGGTGAATTAATATAAATATATTTGATGGTAATTATTAATGGATAATTTATGTAAGTGTGATACTATTGATTAAATTAAATAATTTAAGAATTGGTGCGTATTTTATTACGCGGGGATAATGATAATATTCAATTTAATTAAATAATTAAATTAGAAGTTTAATGATTTATTAAATAAATTTATAATTGCCTAATTAGATATTATAATTTTGTTAGTAAGATTTAATTAGATTTATTAATAAAATAAGTTTAATTAAATTTAAGTGTGACAAATATACCATATGATAAAAAAATTATTAAAATAATTGAAAGGGGTGCCTAAGGAAGCTTGTCAAACAAGGTCTTGTGACCTTTGGGGTTTGGTAACCGATGAAGGAATTGAGTTTTTTACGTTAAAAACAAAACTCATCAGTTAGCTTGTTCTTCAGTAAAAAGAAATTTGGGAGTGAGGGAGAGTGAGAGAATTCTCTGAGAATAAGAGCTTTGAAATAACAAGAAGAAAATAACTTTATTCATCATCTAATTAGGTTAAGAAGGAATCAAAAGGTATTAATCCAACCTTAAAACTCTCTACTCTTATTTGCCTCAAATATTAGGTTTCTATAAAATTAGTTTGGGTTGATGAAGGATAAGGATATATTTATTTATAGGTGTGTATAATCTGTGGTATGTCATCTATAAAAGATTTTAGAGTTATCAAATTCATGTAAAGATGTGTTAGAAGAAGAAATTTGGTTTATGGCTTAGTATATATATTTTGGTCTATTTTAAGGCTTAAATTAATAGTTAGATCATGTATATAATCTAAAATTGGTGCTAGATATTTTTAGTATATTGAAAAACGAAAAAACCCAAGTTGAACGAGTCAAAATGGATGTAAAACGAATTCGTAGTGAATGAATTCGATAAATGTTTTTAAAACATGAAAATATAGCATGAACACTGAATTGGAACCCTTAAAATGAATTGTTAATGTTTTTGAAGTGTTATATTTATTCTATAGATGAGTTTTTCAGAGTTTAACAACTCCATAGAATCAAAAACGGACTAATTTGGATGTGTATAACTCAAGTTATGAAGATTAGAATGAGAAAAAGTTCAAAAATCGCGAGAACAGTAAACTACAGAATCTGGCTCTGCTAAAGCGCGCAGCTGTGCTGTGCCCTAAGTTATTTGGGGCGCAGCTACCCCTAGGGGGCAGCTGCGCTATGTCCAAGGCTTAATTGGGCACAGCTGCGCTCTAGGTTTGTCTGATGTGACTGTTTTTACTTCTTATAGTAAAATAGCCATAACTTGTCCATACGAACTTTGATTGAGGAGATTCAAGATGATCCGGAACGAGGAAGAATAGACCTACAACTTTCATTCTTTAAGTATTTTGATTTGAGGTCATAACAGGGGTCATAATGGCCATCTTTGTGACTGATGTGTATTCGGAGGCAATCGAGGGCTGCGACGTGCAAGTTCACGTATGCAAGTGTAGTGCTTCTGACAATAAAAAATGTTGTTCT